>VYZM01012505.1:518048-532143 GCA_013398915.1 Dromas ardeola
AATCTGCTCTTGACAGCTGCTGTTGCAGGAATACTGAAGTCTGTGCTTTCAGGCAGGAAGGCGGTGGTGGCAGAGCCACTCTCTGCAAGGCTCGGTGTGTTGGCCTGTGCTTTAGGAATCCTAGAAGGGCGTGGAAAAGCATCTCACTCGCGCTGGCTCTGGAGGAGCAAAGGAGTGTCCCAGCACCGAGTCCTGCGCGCACCGAGGACGGGTGCGACAGCCCTGCGGTCTGCACGGCCGTCCCCAATGGCCGGGAGGAGGAGACACGTGGGAGCAGGAGCGGAAAGGAGTAAAATAACCTGCCCGAAATGCTGCAGCGAGGAGCGGGATCTGGGGCGCAGATGGAAATGCCCGTATTTCAACGCGGGTGTGAGCTGTCTGCAGGCGCTGAGCTCAGGGCGCTCACAGCGAGCAGCGGGTCCCGGGGTGCGGGGCCGGAGCTGCTGCCGCGTGCCAGGGCTGTGCACGAGGACTGCAAGGGCTGCTGCACGCTCGTCCTTGGTGAGAACGGCTCACGTGCTCCCCAGATGGTGGCCCAGCTGTTCCCCGCGCAGCCCTGGCCGTTGTCTCGCAGGCTCTGCGTTCTGGGTGAGCAAAAAGGCTTTTTCAAGGTTTCCTTCGTGGCGGTGGGTGCATGTGGGGACTCTCCGCACTCTCCTCTGAACGGTAACACAACTCCGGTAAAGCTCCCCGCATGTCTGGGACTTTGGTCCAGCCGCGCTCCCTTGGCTGTGTTAACTTTGTCTTTTGGCCGCCTTATCTGTTCCTTGCAGCACTCGCTGGCTGCAGAACGAGCTCTGCCTGCCTCCCGGCTTCCAGGAAAGGCTTCTCTGTGCCTTCCATGATTTCCAGTCCCCACTGAGATGGTGTTTGCCTTCCTGGGGCTGCGGCCCCTCCTTGCTGTTGCCTGTGCTCATCCCGGGGATGGGATGCTCCCCGGGGATGGGTCCCGGTTGGCTGCTCTGCCAGGAACCGGGGAATTCACCCCAAAATCGCAGTGGCCTCAGTGAGGGCTTGGGGTGCCGAGGGCTGGGCAGGCGACGAGGCTGGCCCTCGGAATTGGCTGTTTCTGGAAATAATGCCGTGTATTAATTAGAGCCGGACCCTTGCGCGCCTGGGGAGGGAGAGAATGAGTTCTGGGAACAAAGTGAGCAGGAAGAAAAAGTAACGACTGTTACGACGCTGAATGAGCTCCTAATTATAGGGCGGGGAGTGAGTGGTGAGCGTGGTTTGTGGGATGAATGCGCATGGGCTGGGCACGGCAACCGCATCCCTAGCGCGCGCCTCGGATCCCGCTGCAGCGTTTTCCACCGCCTTCTACAGCATCTTCTGCTCCTGGGTCGCCTTTGGCAGGAGGTTCCAAGACTCCCGTCAGGGGAGCCGGGACCCCCGCTCCCAACCTGCCCTCCTCACCGTGCCCTTACCCCGCCAGCACCACCGCCTGCCCTCACGGAGCTCCTGGAATTCTTCATGGGATTAGGGCTTTTGCTAGGGGATTTCTGCTTTCTGTGCCCATCGCGTTTAGCGAGGAGCCACGTTACAGCACAGCTCCTCGCAGGGAACCGCGGGCAGCTGGGCACAAACCTGGAGGAGCGGATAAAAACCAGAGAATTCAGGCAGAAAAAGGAAACCGCCTTGATACTGAAGTGTATTAAGCTGGGAATTATCTTCCCAAAGGGAGTGAGGAGCTCGTCCTGTCACACTTAAATTTGCAAGCCGGTGTGGGGTCAGCAGGCGTGCGATATGCCTGACCCCACAGCCCTGGATTTCTGCTGAAGAACCAATTGGAAATTTTCCAGTTGTATTTAATGTGACTGGGCTGCCCAGAGGGATCCGCGATGTGGGTGCCGGGAAGGGAGCGGGAACCTGCGCCCTGTGCGTGCCCCGCACCCCTGGCCAGCGCTGGCGCTTCGCCGGGCAGGGACAGGCCCTCGAAGGGGTCAATTAAAGAGAAAACCGAGAAAAAGCTTTTCTGTCCCAGTTCTTCCCGCGTGGCGAGCCGTCGTCAAAAGGATAATCTGTGGCGGACTGAAAAGTTGGGATTAATGTCAAACAAAATTGGATTTACTGTTGAAACCTGCTGCCCGAGGGAGCTGCGCTGGGATGTATCCAGCTCTCCTGTATCTGCTTCACTGAACTCCTGCTCCTGCACCATGGCTGATGCTGCCGGGGACTTTCTGCTGCCGGGGACTTTCTGCTGCCGGGGACTTTCTGCTGCCGCGTTGGCCGAGTCCCGCTGGCCGCAGGGTTGTCACTGGAGGTGACGCCGTGCGTCGGCAGAGATGGCCTCACCCAGCTGCAGAGCACCGAGGAGTATTGTCACCTGAACCCTGCACCGCCTTGGCCAGCGGAGGATCTCGTGGTGGCTCCATGTCTGGGTTTGATGACCCAAGGGCGATCTAAGGTGCTGGTAGAGCCAGGCTGCTGCGTCGCATCTCCCCTCGATTCCACACGCGGTGTTGGGGGTGGCAGAGCATCACCAGCCTCACAGGAACGGTGGGAAGGTGGCACTGGGGTGCGGAGAAGAAGCTGTCGGGGCTGCTGGCACCTCCAGAGGCTTTGGGTGAGGTTTGGGCCCTGGGACGAGCGCACTGATGGGTGGGACCTTTTGAAACCTTGATGAAGTTCAACAAGGCCAAGAGCTGGGTCCTGCACTTGGGTCACACCAACCCCATGGATGCTCCAGGCTTGGGGCAGAGCGGCTGGAGAGCTGCCCGGCAGAAAAGGACCTGGGGGTGTTGGTCGACTGATGGCTGAATGTGAGCCAGCAGTGTGCCCAGGTGGCCAAGGAGGCCACCAGCATCCTGGCCTGTATCAGCACTAGTGTGGCCAGCAGGACTGGGGCAGTGACCGTCCCCCTGTGCTGGGCACTGGTGAGGCCCCACCTCGAGGGCTGTGTCCAGGTTTGGGCCCCTCACCACAAGAAGGACATTGAGGGGCCGGAGCGTGTCCAGAGAAGGGCAACGGAGCTGGTGNACATGATCCTAACCCTTGGCTTGGACTCGACCTGCCCTATCATCACGGCGGCTGAGGGAGCTGGGGGCGTTCAGCCTGGAGAAGAGGAGGCTGAGGGGAGACCTTCTCGCTCTCTGCAGCTCCCGGAGAGGAGGGGGTAGCCGGGGGGGGTCGGTCTCTTCTCCCAAGGAACAGGCCATGGGACAAGGGGAAACGGCCTCCAGTTGCGCCAGGGGAGGTTTAGATTGGGTATTAGGAACAATTTCTTCACCGAAAGGGTTATCAAGCCCTGGAAGAGGCTGCCCGGGGCGGGGGTGGAGTCGCCATCCCCAGAGGGATTGCAAAGCCGGGCAGACGTGGTGCTGAGGGACATGGGGGGGTGGTGGGTTTGTCAGTGGTGGGCTGATGGTTGGACTGGATGATCTGAAAGGTCCCTTCCAGCCTGGGCAGTTTCCATGAAAAGCACATCCTGAGCTTTGGGAATTCCATCCTTGGGGACGGTTCATCGGCATTACCGCTGGGTCCCCCGCAGCCTGGGGGATGCCGGTGGCGGCTCTTCGCTCCGTGGCTCGTGGCTTCATGCTGGCGCAGCCCCTTTTGGCAGGCAAGACGCCAGCTGGGCTCCCATGGCGCTCCCCACCTCTCCCAGCCAAGCAGCCCCCCCGCGCCGCTCGGGACGTGCTCTGCTTGCGGCTTCCCACCCGCAGCAAAAGCCACGAGCTCCTGGTTACATTTAACTGCTGCTTTAATGCTGCTAATTATAATTGACTGTAATTGCGCCAAAATCCATCCCAGACAAGAGACGGCAGCAATTTGGACTGTCATATTAAGGTGACGGAGCGCTCAGTCACTCTCCTGGCTCGCTCCCTCGAAAGCGGCTGCTGATAAATGAGCTGTGCCGCAGCAGCCGCACGTCTGCGAGGGGTTTGTCGCGTCGCTGGTGGCGTGGCCAGCCCTGGCGGTGCTGGTGCCACCCAGGGGGAAGGGACACACGTACCCTCATCAACCTGGCGTCCCCTGGCACCTGAAGTGGGGACGATTCCCCATTTTTACCGTGCCCTTCTCACCCCATCGACAGAGGAAAAAGCCTTGGCCGACTGAGTTGGGGGATTTGGGGGAGGATAACAGAGCCTGGGCTCTGATCCCCATGTGCTGGTGGTGACTCTGCGGCCACGAGGTCCGTGGTGCTCTGGGTGCTCCGGTGAAACCAAGACCCCGGCTGCGCTCGGTGTGGGCTCCGCCTGACGGGAAATGGCCGCAGCCTCTCAGCGCCGCTTGCTGTGTTGCTCCCGCACTGGCTGTTTCATTTGAAACTGAATAAAAATGAGGTTTAGCTTTTAATGTCCATATTGGCTGCTGCTTCTGCCGGTTGCTGCATCCCTCTGGGGGGGACCGGAGACTGGAACGTGTCCTTGCTGTGGCCTCAGGGTCCGGGAGCAGCAGAAAGCCACCCATCACCCTGCTCGGCTCCGTCTTTCCTGAAATACCAAGATGTGTGTGCCCGGAGGCCGTCTCCTGCCATAGAAGCCACCAGCAGAATGGGAATTCCCACCCAGCCCCGGGGAAGGAGCCGGGGTGGGACCGGCTGGCACCACGCTGCTCCGGGCTCCGGCAAACCCCAGAAATTCACCCAAATCAGCCCTTTAGACGTCAATTCTCCCTGTGACGCCACCAGGGTGTTTAACGGCGGGGCTGAGGGTCTGTTCTGCCAAACGCCAGCCTGAAACGCAGGTCGAGAGCTCGGTGGAGCCCCTCGCTTTCACCCCCTGCGCAAAGCTTCGGGCAGTGGCAAGTCCGAGGGCTACCACGAGGGGCTGCCGGGCAACCTGGAAAAATTGAGGACAGTTGTTGAGAAAAAGGAAAACAATGAGCCCCAAATTAGCAATGGAGGAAAAATGTGGTTGGCATTGCCTGACTCGCCGGGAGACACGCACACCCACCATCCGTTCCCATCTATTCCCATCCATCCGTTCCATAGGGACCGGGACTCCCAAGAAAAGGAGCCCCGGTGCCGTGGGTCCCGGTGCTGCCCCTGGGGAGGCCGTTAATAAGGGCAAACGCCGTAACGGTGCTGTGTGGGGCCGATGCTCCCGAGGAGCTGGGGCGGCAGCGAGGGTGCGTTTGTGTCGCTCGTTGCTATAGAAATGGTGGGTTTTCCGTCAGAGCCTCCAGTGAGAGCCGTTAATCCATTTTTAAAAGGAAAGGCTATTTAATAAAGGAAACAATTTAAACTGGATTTACAAGATACGCCGAATGGAGGCACCATTTATTTTGTGGCTTCGTATTTAATTTTAATATCTCTATAAACCTCTCCAGAGTGTTCTGCAAAAACAAGCTGGAGTTGGAGCGGGTTCGACCGCCCAATAATTCTTAAAAGCAAATCAATTTAACGGTGCTGACAAAAGCCTGCATCTCGATGAATATTTTTTCTGCTCTCCGTAGTGGCCGTAGCGCTGGAATACGCGTATTAGAAAACAGACAAACAAGCTGTTCGCATGGAGAGGTGTTTTCAAAAGGATTTCAAGCAAAACCTGGGCAAAGCAGGGCTGGGAGTGCCCGGGTTCAGCGGTGCCTGTATCCCTGCAAACTTCATCCTTTGGTAGTTGTGCAAGATTTCGGAGGAGGTTTATGATGAGGCAAGAATGGGAATAAGACGCTGCTGTGCAGGCAGCGGCCGGGTGCCGCCGTCCCGGCCCTCCTTCCCCAGCGTCTCCGCAAATCCCCGAGCGCCCGCATCGCCGCCGAAGGGCTGTTACCTGGGTCCCAGCCGCCCCTTGTGTAAAATTAATTCCGTCTTTTGGAGGCCGGAGACGCGTGTCACCGACCCCAGCGCAGGTTTGTGACGGCCCAGAGCAAAGCCGATGAGAACCCGGCCCCTGGGCAAACGCCTGGTGAACTCCGGGCAGTTTGTCAGGAGGAGTTTTCCTCGTTGCTCTGAGTTTTCTCTGCACCCGTAGATAATACGGTTCGTAATACAATAATTTCATCAATAATCCAGTTTTTTTTCACAGCCGTGCTCGCCGCTATTCCCAGGCTGCTGTTGGAGCGGGGATGCGGCGCTGATTCTCTGGCAGGAGGAGGGAGAATCCCAAAGGAAAGCCGGGATGGGCACGCCGGCACCTGGCAGCATTCAGCACTTGATAAACGAGAAGGCTGCAGAAATGCAGCAGGATTTCCCGCTGGGAAGCGGTTTGTGACTCTGCCAGAGTGTCACTGCTTCTCGCGCTGGGAACGCCGTGGTGTCGGAAGCATGGAGCGCCCGGGAAGGGCTGGTGGGAAAAACTTCCCTCCTTCCTCCCCAGAAGGTAAATTCCCCCCGTTCCTCAGTGCCGCGGCTCAGGGCACAAGAGCGAATTCTCTGCGTTTTCCCCCATCCCTTGAATGTACTGATTTTTATTTCTTTTTTAATACGTAGAGACCGAACCGCACAAACCCGGCTGCGGGGGTGGTTCTGTGCGAAGCACCGAACGTCTCTCTGGCGGGCCCTGAGCCCCGCTGTAAGAGCCGAGCGCGGTGCCCTCTGCGCTCTCCTGCTCGGCGGGAGCAGCGGTCTGTGCTTTCAGATCTCCCCTTGCCTTTACTTCAGACCTTCTTATCCTCTTTTTCCTCTTTTTTTCCTCATAGCACATATATGACCCCCCCCAGCAGGGGACGCAGCCGTCCTCTGCTCTCCGTGGGGCCGAGGACATTAATTTCTGGAGGAGGGGACTCCACGTTGCTCGGAGCGAGGGTGATTTAGCAATCAGCCGGTTTTCCTCCGTCCCAGGCCAGGGGATGTTTCTCCGTCGCCAAGCCCAGCCGCCTTCCCCATGCACGCAGTGAACCAGGAGGGCTGAATTCGTACCACGTTGTATAATTACAGCCTATAAAAAGGGAATTATATGGCATATTAGTGCCATTTATTTTACCGCATTAGCTGTTTCCATGCACGCAAACGAGCCTGCTTGGGTTTTGTTCTCGCCTGCCGGCAAGATGAAAGCTGGGATACCCAGGGGGATGGGTTTCCCGGAGGGATCTCCCTGTCTCGGGAACACCGGGAATCACTCCAACGTCCAGTGACAGGGACCCCGCGGCCACCCGTGGGTCTGGGACCCGGGATCCGGGAACGCAGCAGGGCCGGCCCGCACGCCCACCCTGTTCCTAGGGACTTCATCCCTAGGATTTACAGAATTTACAGTAATTTACACGTAAATTTACAGAATTTACAAGTAAATACAAGATTTACTTATTTGTTTTATTCCTTCTGATGTTTATTTTAAATTAATTCTGTTGGGACAGACGTCAGGCTGGAATTCTTGCTCAAGTTGCTTCCGGTAGTTGATCTAATTAACAATGGCGCATGTTTTATAATCGCTCATTTTTCATGAGGGATGGAATTTGCTTATTCTTTTCTGTTTCCCTTTACCTACATCCTGAGCTTCCTCCCTAATTTTCTGCTCTTTGGTGCTCGTTTTCAAAACCACCTTTATGCTGATACATTTAAGGCTTGAAAATACCTTTCCAAATATGCTGTGTTTAGAGAAATGTTAAGATTAATCTTACATGTTTATTCATTTAAGAACAAACCATACAAAAGCCAACCTTTGCTGGCAGCATCTCATTTTGGACCTGGATTTTCCCACTGACTCTTCTCGGGGCAGTGGTTCGTGTTTGACCCCGTGGTGACAGCAGCGTGGCCCTTCCCGTCACCCCGAGGATGTCACCGCAATGACGGAGGGCCCGGGGCTGGCTCTGTCCCGTGGGATCAGCTGTGGGGATTGGATCTCTGCGGCGGCGCCAGGGAGCTGCGTTGCCAAGATCCAGCGGTGGCTGCCATCTGGTGCTGCTTTCCTTCCTCACCTCCGCTGCGACCCTCCCGTCACCCCAAACCACCCCAAACGCACCCATCCCCTGTGAAATTCCTTCCTCACTTCTGCTGTGACCCTCCCGTCACCCCAAACGCACCCATCCCCTATGAAATCCCAGGGCTCATTTTCCCAAGGGCACTTCTGACCTCGCCAATGCTGAGCATCATCCAAGCACTGATCAACCAGCAGCGGGAGGCTGCAGGGAGATTCCTCGTGGCTGGAAAGCAGGCAGAGAGCGGCTCGCTGCAGGCGCAGCATGCTCTCAGCCAGCTCCACCGCACGGGTGAGGACCTTTGGACCCTTCCATGGCAGGTACCGACCCAGACCTGCCCCGTCCCTGCCTGCCCCAGGTGATCCGAGCACTCACGGGCTGCAACGGGGTAAAGGATGAGCTTATTTCTTAACCCAAACCCAACCCTTTCCCCCATGTCAGAGAATCACAGAATGGTTGGGGTCGGAAGGGACCTCTGGAGATCACCCAGTCCAGCCCCCTGCCAGAGCAGGGTCACCCAGAGCAGGTGGCACAGGAACGCGTCCAGGCGGGTTTGAATGTCTCCAGAGACGGAGACTCCCCCACCTCTCTGGGCAGCCTGGGCCAGGGCTCTGCCACCCTCACGGGAAAGGAGTCCCTCCTCATGTTGAGATGGAACTTCCTATGCTCAAGTTTGTGCCTGTTACCTCTTGTCCTGTCACTGGACACTGAAAAGAGCCTGGCCCCATCCTATTGCCCCCTGCCCATTAGCTATTGCTGAGCATTGCTGAGATCCCCTCAGTCTGCTCCTCCCCAGGCTGAACAGCCCCAGGGCTCCCAGCCTTTCCTCAGCACAGAGATGCTCCAGTCCCCTGATCGTGGTCCAAAGCCTGGCTCCAAAAGGAAACATGTCCGAGAGGTGAGCAAGGTGCTGTTTGCCAGGTCTCAATATGAAAGGGTGCAGGGTGGGGGGTTAATTCCAGCAGATGCCCAAGGAGCAGAAGGGAATGTGCCTGTGACCTGCTGAGTTAAGAGCATTCAGAAATACTGCATGTAAGGGAAACAAGTCTCGGTGAAACAGGTGGGCTGGGGGCTCCTTTTGATTTTCCCCTTTGTGTTTCAGGCGGGTGAAACACAAAGGGAAAAACTCGCCTGCTCCCCGTCAGGCCAAGGCTCCTCTCACAGGGCTCGGCTGGGGTGAGGAAGACTTGTGGTGAGGAAGGCTTGTGGTGCGATGCCCTGGCTCCTCTGCCAGCCTGGGCTCCAGGCAGACGGCACCACTCCTCCGGGCAGCCCCCTCTGCTGCTGGACCGTCCTCTCCGGGACGACCTCCTCCTCGTTTCCAACCGGAGCCGCTTTTTTTCAGCTCAGACCCATCATCTTCCAGGATCCATCCACCGCCAGGCTCCAACCTTCCCCACGAGCAAACTTCCTGGGGCAACGCACGTAGCTTGCAGGCTGCTTACAGCTCCCAACGCACAGAAATATACTGCAGACCTAAACGGGGCTGAGTCAAACGGGGAATTATCACTCCCTTTCCACGCACCTTTTTTTTTTGCCTTGTGATGATGATTTCTGGTGTCAGAGATGAGAAGCTGCAGGTTTTGGAGCACTGGAGCAGATTCAGTCCTCGTTTCGCTGCCTGTGAATTAAGTGGGTCACAAAAAGCATTAGTCGGACAAATTCAAGCAGCAAACGGCAAAAAATCTTGGTGGTGGTGCAGAGAGCTCGTGCTGGCAAGGCCCCCAGGGCACGATACAGCGACCTGGGCTCTGACTCCATCTGTTTTGGCAGAAAGAAGTTTCTGTTTCTTATCCGGACGTTTGAATTTTGTTTTATTAACGAATGTAAATAATTTCTTTCCACTCAGAGACATCAGACCCAGAAAAGCATTATTAGGGGCCGTGTAGAATTGCCCGCCCTTGACAGATATTTCTGCCTCTTAGTTGAGGCTTGGGAGGAAGACTCGTAATGAAGGATTATTTCTAATCATCTACAGGACTTGCATCAGTGAGAACAACCTGTTCTCGAGAGATGATCAGACCTCCTGGAATTACTTTCCTACTGGAAACAGCACCTTGTATACCCCACTTCTGCTGGCTGGCCAGTCCAGCCCCCTCGGCAATTTAGGATGTGGCACAGCAAAAGCCCTGCGGCAACTTCCATTTCCATGGATGCGTCCTGGTGCCGCACGGGAACTCGGTTACTGCTACTGCTCGCACTGCACTGAGCTTTCGGCATTATTTAGGCGTGTGAGGGGATAATTATGCTGGTGGTGACCCCCGGGAGGGATCTGCGGGACTCACAACTTCATTACAGCCCCACCAGAGCCGTTTGGGAGCCTCAGGCTGGTTGTAAAGAGTCGCAGGCATACCCGGAATGAGTTAAGAGACTTTAAGACTCTCCTGCAACACAGGTTTCAGAGCTGCATGGGATTTAACGTGTTGAAAACTGATAGTAAAACTGCAGCGGGCTGCCAGCACCAGCGTTTGTGTGGGAATCCAGTAGCCAGAGGTTGCCCTGGTCTGAAAGGGCTGAAGGGGATTCGAGGTTGCTCAGTGGGTTCGGGGTGGATAAAGGGTAGAAAAAGGAGTTGTTGTTACTTGCTGGCATCCCCGGGGCATCCCCAGGGACCCTGACACGTCCCCTCCGTGCACCAGCATCGGGAGCCGGGCAAAGCCCCACTGGGACCAGCCGTTGTGGTCCTTCTGGCCAGGCAGGTAGGTGGCGGTTTTCCTGCACGGAGGAACTCAAGCTCCCAAAATGGCTCGGTTCAAAAGCAATTCCATAGTCGGGCACAACGGAGCAAGGCAAGACGGAACTGAGCACAGCGTAAGGTCTGTGCGAGTTCAGCCAGCTGCAATTTGCAGTTGCAAGATAAGCAGATCCTTCAGCACTACGTTTTCCTTGAAAACAGTGATTTTTATGAGGGAGACAGACTGAGCCTATCCTAACAATCTCCTCTGAATTGTTTAAAGACTTTTTTTTTTTCTTAGAGATAAGAAACTCCGCCTTACACAGTGAGCTGATTGTGAAATGGCTTCTATGTGTACCCACTTGGTTAAGAGGCTTCATTATACTAAATTACTGCATAATCTCCGGACACCCCGCCACAACATCAGATCTCTTCTTCCTTCGCTTGTTTGACTTTTTGACCTGGAGCTGCTCGGATCCGCCCAAGGGGGCTCATTTCCCTGCGGCAGGAGTCTCTGTCCCGTTGCTGGTTTGGGAAGTTCACATCAGCTCAAACTGGTGTCTGTTACAGAAACCTCCTTTTTTCGCTAAGCTTTTCGAGGGCCCTCGTGCATCCTTCCTTTGCGCAGTTTCTCAGACCAAATGCAGTATCTGCTCTGACCCAAGTGGCCAGCAGAGCCTCGGCAGGGCACGTGGCACTGCTTGTGATGACAATCCGTGCCCAACCTCACTCCAGGCTGGAAGAACAGTCTTTCCATCCATCCCCTCCAGGAACTGGCACTTTTCCTTCGAGACCTCCGTTTCCGATGGCCAAGGCTGAGTTCTGCAGCCTGCTTTGCACCTGAGTGTGCCCCACATAAATGATGCTGGGGGACCAGCTCAGTGTAACGCATATAATATTGTAATGCCCTTTATAATACTATCATATAATAATAGTAATGCATTTTAATGTTGGTTTTCTGCTTACCTGAGTTATCAGGGAGGAAAAGGCCTGGAGGATTATCCGCCACAGCTGGTAGCTACCTGGGGGTGCAGGGCTGCTGCTGCTGTGGTGCGCTTCAGGCACAGGCAAATGCTGGGGTTTGAAAGCGTCTTGAAAAGTGCTGTGAGTTACAAAAATCCTCCTTATGTACCTGTAAGAAGTAATTGTGGGGAAGAGGCTGGTGCCGCACCCCCAGGGAGATGAGGATCGCTCCCAGATCTGGCAAAGCATCTCCCCAGGCAGGGCTGCGAGGGCTCCCCGTGTCCCATGGAGCTGCGTGTGCCCGTGGGGTGCAGAAAATTTACTGTCGCTTGGGGCTGGGGAAAGGGTCCTTGTTCTGCACCACTTATAGGGAGTTTGGGATTCCTACAGATGAAAGGCACCCTTTAAGTGATCCACCTGTCTGTGGCAAGGACAGCTGGGTTTGGTTAATCCATGGGGCGTGCTGCAACGCCTGCCTGTTTGCTGGGCGCCCGTGGGGCGGGTGGACCGAAAAGGTTGTTCTGTGCAGATTTACAAGGGACAAACGGCAACGCGCACCACACAAACTGTCCAAGCCACAGGAGGCACGGATTTGTCCAGCTGCTGCGGATGTCTTTAAATGTGGAAAAGCGAAGGGACGGACTCTTAAATGTTACATTTGAGTGAGCTGGAACACTTTATTTCAGACCATGTTGAAGGTGGTCTCTTAACGCAATGCCCTACTCGCTCGCCCAAGCTCCGGCGCTAACATGGGTTTGCTGGGGCTAGGCAGGGCTAGGCAGGCGGAGGGTGACTACGGCAGAAATACTTACCTGCGGTGGAGAAACTAGCATCAAAGTTTGTCCAGAGTGCACCAGCACCATGAGTCCGATGAAACAGCGCAGCTCAGGACTCTTCCTTCCTCGTGAGGATCAGCGAGACGCTGGCAGACGCTCTCGTCACCAGCTCTTCTTGTTCCACACTCATCTCCGGCGCCGTCCCTGTAACCGGGGCAGAGCCAGAATACAGATTTACTCAGCCAAAACAAGGGGGTTTGCCTTTAGCTGTTCGGAATAAAGTGAAAAAGGTGAATGGCAGGGTTTGAAAGCACTGTGAAAAAGGAATTATAAAAATCCTCCTCGTGTATACGTAAGAAAAAACTAAACACTTCCATCACTTGCGGTTTGTAGTATAAACGTGTAGGCAAACCACAGTAGCCTGAAGCTGTGTTTCCTCAGTGACAATTTACTTTCTAAATGTGCCTTTTCTGAAGAAAGGGATCTGCCTGTGAAATGTATTCCCATAGTTTTGCACGCTCTGAACATGGGGCTTCTTTTAACTGCTTTGAAAATCAAATTAATTAACACCCAGAGTGAGCAATAGGCACGTTCAATATAACCACAGTTAATTTTCTTCAGTGACACGGGGTTTAGCCTCGCAAACAAACAAAAGAGCCCCCGGAACCCTGTACTTGCCTGGCTGTGTTGTTTCTACAGAGACCTGTGCCACTCAGCCCAGTCCTTAAATCAGAGCTCCCTTCCAAACCTAGGAGAAAAATAAACCCACTGACATCGTGGGCAGTCTTCTATTTCCAGCAATCTGGAATATATTTTCAGAACCACTTTGTTACCGTATATAGCTCCCCTAGACCTAGAGATACTAGGGGTGAATGGAAACAAGAGAGGACAAGCGTTGCCAGACTAACATGCCTTCTAAGAAACAAAAATTTCCTTTGGCTGCTTTGGCACTAGTACTGGTGCCTGTACTGCAGTTTACTGTAATCAGAGTCTTTTTCTCGAAGACGAGGGCATTCCAAGGAGGCCTGATTGTCGTCTCGGTGCCACGGGTTATATATGTTGGTGCAGCTTCAGTTTACACTGGTGTCAAGACCAAGACCAGATCCTTGGACATTCCCTCTGAAATCAGAGCAGGAATCTGGTAACACTGCAGAGCGTGCAGATTTACACTGCGCTGCTGGTGGCAGGGCAGAATATACCATCTCTTCCTAGAGCTCATGCTATATTTACATCAAAATAAACCCGTAAAATGTAAAATAATCTAGCTTCGGGCTCTCGCGCTGCACTGCAAATGCTTTGTCTGCCTTGGCTGACAAAATGCTCTTGGCTCTTGATCAAAGAAAACTTAAGTGGAAGCTGTTTTTCTCTTGATGTTAAGAAAGCTTTTGACAGAGAGCGTCCCTGCACGACTAGTTCAGACGCACAAACCCCGTGGTCCGCTCTGAAAACACGTTGAAGAAAAACCCGTGGAAGAATGCCAGCACGACATGATTTCTGCTCCCCAAAGTAAGTAGAAACGGCATCCTTATGGCTGGCCAACGCTACGGGCCATTCGGGCTGGCCCCAACGGCCCGCCGCTGGCTACAGCTTCTGGCTACTTTGGCTGGTGAAAGCCTCAAGCCTTCAGAGAAGACCAGCTGGAGTAATTTGGAGAAGGCGGCTTGGGGGAAATACCTATGAATTTTTGGAAATCTTGCCCTTTGGCTGCCGGGAGGTGGCACGGCCGTCCTCGTCCTCAGCGCGGCTCTGGGCTTGGCTCTCAGGTAACCTCTGTCGCCTTCTCTCGGCTGCCAAAACTGTGCAGCAGTGAAGGGTGGCACACCTACTAATTATGGCTGGTTTGGCCTAGCATTGCGAAAACCACTACAGCCAACGAATTAAAGCCTGT
>VYZM01012505.1:532886-550750 GCA_013398915.1 Dromas ardeola
GGCCGGTCGCGGCCGCGGGGGGCCGGCGGCGGCACGGCGCTGCTGCCCTCCATGCTGATGTTCGGCGTGATCCTGGCCTCCAGCGGGCTGCTCCTCATGATCGAGAAGGGCATCCTGGCCGAGGTGAAGCCGCCGCCGCTGCAGCCGGCGGGGGGGGAGCGGTCCCGGCGGGGCGGTGGCGGCGGCCAGGAGGCCCCCGGCGAGCTGGAGGCCGAGGTGCTGCGGGACATCCGCAACCGCACCATCCGCGCCGTCTGCGGGCAGCCGGCCATGCCCCGCAGCGTCTGGGAGCTGCCGGCCGGCCAGCGGCGCACCGTCCTCCGGCACCTCCTGGTCAGCGACAAGTACCGCTTCCTGTACTGCTACGTGCCCAAGGTGGCCTGCTCCAACTGGAAGCGCATCCTGAAGGTGCTGGACGGGGCGCTGGAGAGCGTGGACGTCAAGCTGAAGATGGACCACAAGAGCGACCTGGTGTTCCTGGGGGACATGAGGCCGGACGAGATCAGCTACCGCCTGAAGAACTACTACAAGTTCATCTTCGTGCGAAACCCCATGGAGCGGCTGCTGTCGGCCTACAGGAACAAATTCGGGGAGATCAAGGAGTACCAGCAGAAGTACGGGGTGGAGATCGTCAGGCGGTATCGGAAGAACGGGGGGAATTCGGCGGGGGACGACGTGACCTTCTCCGAGTTCCTGCGGTACCTGCTGGACGAGGAGGCGGAGCGTATGAACGAGCACTGGATGCCCATCTACAACCTGTGCCAGCCCTGCGCCGTCAGGTACGACTTCATCGGCTCCTACGAGCGGCTCAACGCCGACGCCAACCACGTCCTCGAGCGAGTCCGGTCGCCCTCCTTCGTCCGCTTCCCCGAGCGGCAGCCGTGGTACAAGCCCGTGACGGCAGAAACCCTCCACTACTACCTGTGCAACACCCAGCGCCGCCTGATCAAAGAGCTCCTGCCCAAATACATCCTGGATTTCTCCCTCTTTGCCTACCCCCTCCCCAACATCACCAGCGAGTTCTGCAGGCAGTGAGTGGTGCCCGGCGGGGTCTGGGGTGATTTCTGCCCACGCCGCAGGGGTTCGCGAGCCCCAGCCATGGCCGCGAGGGACACGTTGCTGCAGGACCTGTGAAACATGCTCCTCTATGCATTATCGCCTGATTTTATACTTTTCAAACACTGTTTATATAAAATATTATATATTGCCTTTGCTACTAGAATACTTTTTGTATTGTTCTGATTTTAATGTGTACATATGCCGCTGACTTGAGCACAGTAGCTTTTATATATCTATTTTGCTCAAATTCTTTTTTACGGCACGACACAGAAAACATCTGTAAGAATATTGAGAAATGGATATATTTTAAATATTTTTCCCTCCTTTGTTGTGTTTTGTACTAAACGGTATGCGGTTGAATTGCAATGACAATATAGCGATTGATGCACTAATAACAATATACTGGTTGATGCGCTGAAAATTAGCGCTGTTAAAACTGGTCCTAGATTAGGCAGGAGATAGTTTTTTGGGTATGAGTAGAAGAAAAGGCTTTTATAAACTAGGAACTATTTATCCTTTATTTTCTTAGCTGTAGATGGTGGTTAAATGAGGCTGGTCTTTTATTTCTGTGACAGTAGTACCTGTAGGGTTTTTTTTATTATTATTATTAATAATTATTATTATTACTTACCATTGAAATAAACTAGTGATAGGATAATAGTCACTTTTGTGCGATTTTAAGAATTTGAAGTACCAACTATTCACCCAGCACAGCGTATCAGATGCAATACCAAACAGTAACAATTTGCTCTTCTCTCTCTGAATTCAAGCAATACAGATTTCTGGTGGGATCAAAACCCGTCCTGCTTCTGGGGCAGAAAGTACCGAGAACTGCCCGCGGTGTGCCGGCTCCCAACCTCCCCGCGTCCCGGCGTGCCCGCTGCCTGCAAACCGCCATGGAAAAGTACTTTCTCGGGCCATGTTGGAAACAACGGCGATTTGAGGATTAGTTGTCCTTCTTTTACAGATGCGCACGCCGTTTCCGTAGCTACTTGTATTTAATTATGACCGTTAAATTGTAAAAGTTCGGGAGATAACGTATGACGTTGTTCCTGGGACGCTGTGTCCTCATTTATAATAAAAGTTTTAATATGAATGAGTCTGTTGCCTAGTGCTTTTCCTGCCGTGTTAGTGTTTATTTGTATTCTTGGAGAGGCGTTCTGCCCCTCGTGCTAAGCCATGACGTGAAAGTATGATGAATAGGCAGTTCCTGCCTTGATTAATTTGTGTTTTAGGTGCCAGAGCAGCGGTAACAAGTGGAGAAAGAAACACATCCGAGCCGAACAACGAGACGATTACGCGGCACGGGCAGTTGGATGAAAAGCAGCAGTCAGCGGCAAAATAGGCGCCTAATTGCTGTGGAGCTGATACAAAGCGGCGGGGATGGATTATAGGGACAGCGGGAGCTGGTGCTTTCGCGGGGTTAATCTCTCAAAAAGGGGGAAGGAAAATTAAGGTGTTTTCTGTAGGCTTTGGGAAGTTGTGTGAGAGAAGGGCATAGAGCCACATCCCGGCAAACTCAAAGCGGCGGGATGAAAAATCCTGCCTCGGGCATGACTTGGGTAACTTTGTAGATTGACTGCGTCCACAAACTCCCGGCGAAATCAGGGTCTCCCTCCGTTGAGGTCAGGAGCTGGGCACCGTTGGAGCCGAGTGGGTTTTACCTGGGCTCGGGGCTGGGCACCAGAGCGGCCACCGGCGCCTTCCTGGGCTCCAGCTGCCGGCTGCGCCCTCGCCCCTCTGCCAAAAATGGGTGGGAAAGTGGCTTTGCTCCTTCTGCCCACTCCGAAACCTGCAAAATTCTGTCTGTCCACAGCAATTTTGGTGACAGCACTGGACTGTTTGGTGCCTGGTGCTGGAAGAGCTGGAGATCTGTCTTCTTCTCCAGCCAAAGGCCCCAGATACCGGCTGAAAATCTGTTTTTATTTTGTAAAACAGATGCCGATGGTGGGGTGGACTGAGTTTTAATTAAGCCTGGCCTTCATGTCCCTGTAACGAGGAACAAGCTGGTTAGACTTCGCTATCTTTGCCTGCTTCTATGAAGCTGAGGGAATGCTTCCTGCTTGGTTAGTGATTGAGTTTTTAATTAAATGCTTATTTCACAGCAGTTTTAAAGGTTTGTGCCGCTTGTTTATCTGCTGCAGCTTCTGTTCTCTGGATTACATTTCTTGTCTCTTGTCCCCTTAATCTAATTTACTGCACACAGAAGGATTTTGCTTTCCTTTGACTGTCCCTTACTCCTTTACTGGGTATCGTCGGTCACCTTTTTCTCTTTAAACACATTTTTCTCTTTAAATGGCCTCCCATCTCCTTCCACCCTCCCGTAAGGAGGGGTTTAATACAGGCAAAACCTGGAAGCCTGGGCAGAACCTTGTCCCATACCTGGCAAAAATGTATGGAGCGTGGAAAAGTCTCCCAAGAGCTGAAGCGGGGGGATTCTGTCATGTACCTCTACACCTTATTTCTCTTACTCGATCGAGGTTTCAGACTATCTGGATTTCCTTATCTCCTTGCTGCAAGTCAGCAAATACGAAAGCTCAGTTAGGTTTCCATTTGTGGTGCTTCATTTTACTCATGGCCAATAATGCAATTTCCTGAGAAAGCTTTTGCCAAGTAGGGAGGGGAAAAAAAAAGGGAATCTCCCTCAGCAGCTGGGTCAGTTCTTTCTTTCCTCAGGTGTTCCTGGGGTGTGGGATAAATCAGGATCCAGCCCTCCACCGCGGGGACCCGGGGAGGGGGTCAGGTCCGCAGAAGCGGGGAGGAGGAGGGGGTTTTGTAGCGGCTCCAGTACAAACGAGGAGGAAACCATGAAGTTATAAACTGGTTTGGTTTAATCAAACTGTTTAACGTTTCTGCTTTCTCATCTGTCCCAGTTCAGCAGCTCCTTTTTCCTCTTTTCCACCTCCGCACTCGCAGTCACCCAGCAGAATGAAAAGGTGATTTTGAATTATTATACTTTTATATAGTATTATTATTATTTTATATTTTATATATTTATATTTTACTAAGCCCCAGCACTGTACGGAATGCCCCAAACTTCCCCGGGTGAACACCCTGAGGTTTTGGCACTGGGGGCTTGTCACTGCATTTCCCTCACTGGCTTTTTCCAGTTCTGCCTCCACAGGTCCCGGTCCCGGCGCTGCCGCTCGCGTCTTTCCCCAGGGGAAGCCGGGATGCGCGGAGATGCTCCAGCAGTTTAATTCCCCCTTGCTATCCGGAGAACTTCTGATTGCCTTCAAATTACCGCGATGTTATTTTACTTTAATTCATCATTAGTCCCTTCTTAGCCTGCTTACCTGAAAATACACGAAAAAAGAAGTGTTTTACGTGCCGGTGAGTTTTGCCGTTTGTGTCTGTGTGTTTATTCCTCCATCCCTGGTAAGTCCAGGACCTGCTGATCCATTTCCAGCACGGTTGAGAGGAGCATTTATTTTGCTGCACCCTTCCATTGCTCGCAGCTCTTGTGGTTTTAACGCGGTGTCGCAGAGAGGAACGGAAGCTCCGCGCTGGTCACCACCAGGAACGGGGACCTGGCGGTTTCTCCTTCCCTTGTACACTTGCCCCGTGGTGTGGAGTGATGCTTTTTGCCTGGAGATCCCATTAGTCCTGCAGATGCTGAAACTCTCCTCTGCTAATGTTTTTCCACCAGAGAAGAAATCAGCCCGTTCCACCTCGTGGCCATATTCATCGCCCTCAGGTGAGCTGTGCACCGTAACACTGGCTCTATCCCAGCGCTTGGCTCCTGGTTGCAGGGAAACTTCTAAGGTGTTTCCCAGATGCTTTAATCACTTGTTTAGGAAACGCGGTGATCAGAGAAGGCGCCGGATGAAGAGGCTGGCAGGGAAAAATGTCTCTCGTAAGGTCCAGTTCCCCGAGTTCATGCTGGCACCTTCCTGCCTGGTGCCGTGGTTCGTTCACAGGTAGAGTCACGCTCGGTCCCGGGCCGGAGTTGTGCCTAACTCCAGGTGGGAACCCATTTCTGTATTGTATTATAGCATTACAGACACTCTGAGGAATACACGGATTTAACGATGTGAGGTTTTGTGCTGGAGAGAGGGCAGGGGCATAAAACCCTTTTTCTCAGGGCCGTGGTGATCCAGCAGCAGCAGATGACCATCCATCAGCGCCGTGTGTTGTCTTCCACCCCGTCCCGTGTGTCCCTGGCTGGCCAGTTCACTGGCATCTCTTCTTGCTGGAAGGAAAAAAGACCCAACAGCAAGCAACCAACGTTCTCCAAAGCCCGTTACCACCTTCCGAAATTGTTGTAACTCACCGTTACAGGACGCAATCGCAAAGAATTCCCTATTTATATGGGCGTGCATTTATGTTGTGCTGATTTCTGTGATATCTCTCTGCTTTAGAAGTCAGTTACAGTCAGACAATTTATCTAAATACAGAAATAAAACAGTGTACTCTTGCAATTGCAACCTGTCATGATTTTATTATTTTTTTTTTATAATTTCCTGGGTGATTTCTCATCGTTCTTCTGTTATAACTGAGACCGATTCGCTTGCTCATGGAGAAGTCTGTCTAAGGTGGTCCTCCCGTGAAATGAGGGTCGTCCCTTCGGTTCGGCAGTGACCACTGGAGCAGACCGCGGTTCCTGCGGTGCTGGGAGCGGGGCGGCCCTGAGCCCTTCCGTCGGCAGGGACCGCCGGCATGCGGGGAAAACCTCTTTCTCGGAAGAAATGACTTTAACCTGGATGATTTGGGAGGCTCCTGGGCCCACCAGCCAGCTCTGGTGACGAGAAGCACTCGCTGAGATAAAATTTGGCACCCCCAACCTGGTGTCCCTGAGTTCCTAAACCAGGGTCGTTGCAGTCAGCCACTCGCAGAAAGAAAAGGGGTTTCATCACGTTCCCCCTGGTCTCTGCACCCAGCTCCAGCGCCTGTGTCAGACTCTTCCTCTTCCCTGTGGGCTTTTTCCTCTTGCTTTCGCAGAAATAACCAACTTCCTTGCCAGGCACTGGTGCTGCAGTAAATGCATGAAGGCTGCCAGTCGCCTTGCTGGCTGGTAGCCCCCGGGCATACAGCCCTGCGAAGCGCGGCGGCGGTACGCGGTGCCGCGGATGAGCCATAAAACCAGCTTTGCTGCGGCGCCGGTTGGTTTGCAGTTGCTTTCTGGCGGAGGAGAGGCGCCGCAGACCGCGTCTCTTGCCTGTAGCTGCCTTTCTGTTTCATGCAGAAGCGCGAGCATCCTTGGGACAGTTCTTCCACCACCAGTAGGATTTTGGAAGAGCCAAAAAACCAAGTCCCCAACAGATCCGTTGCATATAATGAGGCTGAGAGATTTTGGTGGAGTCGGTATTCCATACGTAGCTGCTCGAAGCTTATCAATAGTGTCTTAATTATGGAGGGTCTGAGCTGTCTGAAAGACAAATTATCTCCTGTTATCTCCTGATAAGCAGAGACCCACCGCTGGGTGTGAGGACACGCACCTCTGCTCTCTCGGGGGGTTACCTGTGGTTTGAGAGGGGCTGGTTCCGTCGCACACGCTGTTTGGGAGCCGGGACCCGAGCTCGGGACTAACTGAGCGGGTTTCTCCCAAGATTTTGGCTGCAGATGGAGAAAACTTCACAAGATGGGTCCTTCAATGAGATTTTTTTGCCCTTAGGGTGCTTCTGAGCAGACCACAAAAACAGTTCTTGGATCAAAAGCTAGCCAAGACCCCATGGCCAAGGACTGAGAGGTAAATAGAGAGAGTCTGAAAAATCTTTTGAAAGCCTTGAACTAAGGCACTATAAAAACGCAAGAAGCTATTAAAATGAAACCATAGCTTCCCCTTACCTGGTTCACGCAGATCGGATGCTCAGCCCTCAGCATCACAGGGTGTGCGCGAGCAGTCTGCTGCTTTTATCCTGCAGGGGCAAGAAAGTTTATCTTGGGTTTTTTTGGGCAGAGTTTATTTGTGGCCGAAGCCAAATCAATACCAGCTTGCTTTCCTAAGAACTTTCGATTAAAAGAGTGAAAGAAATAGGGGCACGAACCTCTCGGCTGTAATGTTAACCGGTGCTAGAACTCAGCAGTACAGCAAGGAGCAGTCTCCTGGCATGGATGGGATGAAGGTCCCAGGTGTCCTCAAGGTAGGAAATATCCCTCTGCAGACGTGTTTAGGTCTGGATTCCCCTCCTGTAGCTCCCGGGTGGAGCTGAGTGTTCTGCATCCCTCTGCCTAGTGCAGGAGTAGGGGGCTCCAAGGGCCGGATTGCACCCAGTGGTGTCCCACAAGACCATGCGAGGATGTGGGTCGGGGCAGTATCTGCGTTCCCTCTCCTTGCTCACAGCCTGGATCATTTCTTCAACACCCAAAAAGGTTTAGGATGGATATTAGGAAAAATTTCTTCACCTAAAGTGTTGTCAAGTGCTGTAAGAGGCTGCCCAGGGCAGTGGTGGAGTCGCCATCCCTGGAGGGATTTAAAAGCCGGGCAGACGTGGTGCTGAGGGACATGGGGCGGTGGTGGACCTGGTGGTGCCGGGTTAACAGTTGGACTTGATGATCTCAAACGTCCTTTCCAACAAAAACAATTCTATGATTCTGTGATCTTTTGCAGATCAGCCTTGCCATACAACCCAAGACTGAAGCCATGACCTCCCTGCCATCAAACAAGGCTCTCCCCAGTAAATCTGGTGGGGCAAGATTTTGGTGTGAATCCCGTCAGTGCGTTTGGTTTATCCAGGGTGTATCTACCCTTTCTACAGTTTCCTGTCTGCAAGTGGATGTAAACATTTCATTACAGGTCTGCTTTTATGTGCAAGGCTTAGACAGTGTCTGCGTGCAACGGCAAGATGAAAATCTGGAGAAAACCACAGGGTTTTTTATTTGTGTGCTCCAGGCATGACTTCGCTCTTTAACAGAGCTGCTTCCTGTGCTCTCTGTCAGTGAAAACGCACCCAAAAAGGCTGGTCCCGTGTCCAAGGGATGAACACCCCTGAAAGGAGGTGCACACCCTTGCCGTGCCCTCTTGCCATGCAGGACCAACGGGCAGCAAAGCAGATAAAGAGCAAAACATTGGGTTGAAAAGGTGCTGAGAAGGCACTCTGAGGTCAGACTGCCGTTCTCTCAGAGACCAGGCGTCTTTCCTGTTTTGCTTTTGCTGAGATTGGGGTGCTTAGGGGAAAAAAGAAAGCAAGTTGGAGGTAGATTTGAAAAACCAGCTGGAGCTGAGGCAAGTGTCCACCAGGGCAGCAGCGAAGGCTCTGGGATGGATGGAGCTGGGCTTCCCTCCGGCTTGGGGCACGCACGGCCCAGCAACTGCGGAGGCGTGGGAGGGGTTATTGAGTGAAGGGGAAAAATACACTAATTGAGTGAAAACATCACAGAGACGTTCTGGGTAATGATATCAGCAAAGGTTTGCCAGGGCAACGGGGCTCCGCCATCACCGTCAGACCCACAAAGGTCCTGGAGCCATTGTCCAGGGCATTATAAAAGGTTGCGGGGAAGGGTGGGATATTCCTAAAGCTTTCCTTTAGGAAATTTGTGTTTCCCAGGTCTTTTTATTCTTTCCAGGATTACAATTTAAATGATGCTTCATCGAATTGCCTGGGTGGGCAGCACGGACCTGAGCCCACCACAGCTGGGGAAGGCGCGCAATGCTCGGAGCAGAACTGGCTTTCATGGTATTTAATGACATTTAGGTCATTTAGGACATTTCAGGTATTTAATGACATTTTGTGAGAGAGATTGAAATTTCTCTGGCCACCGCGAGATGGCTTCCTTTTGGGGATGCCCTGGAAAGGCTGTGTTCCCATCTGCCACCCCGCTTCCTTGCCCCCTCATTGCCATCGAGGTTGTCTCCAGTCCCAGTTCTGTACTGGTTTGTGTTGGGAGGTGACAGGAACGGGGCTTCAATGAAAAGAGGTCGGCACAAAGGGCCGCTGCTGGTTCTAGGCTGCAGCAAAGGTAAGCGGTAACAAAAAAAGGGAATGCACAAGCACAAAATGCTTCTTACTTAGTTTGCTACTTTTTCTAATGAACAGACGAATTATTTGGCAGGAGGTTGACTTTGATGAGGTTAGTTGTCTTCTGGGAGAAGAAATACCCATCTTACTCCAGGAAGCAGGGCAAAGCTGGTTTGGGTGAGACCTCTGGGGCAAAAATTCAGGATGAGGCCAACAGATCCTCTAGGATCTGAGATTTTGGAGGGGCTTATAGGACTTCCATGACTCTCAATTTGCAAATGAGCCCGGTGTCCCGGGTGTCCTGTATCCCAGCAAGGAGCGAGGGGAGGCAGGATGGCACACACACACTCAATATTTACCATTTCTCCGCAGTAACAGCCCCGTGCCCTGGTGGATGGGCAGAAGCTGGGGTTTTGCTGCACCAAGTGCTCGGCAGCAGCACCGGCGTCTGGACGTCTTTTCCCGGTGTGATGATACACAAGCCCCTTTGTAGCACGTTTCAAACATTAATTTTAGGCTCGTTGAGATACAACGTGATGGAAGGTGGTGCTTCTTGCGAGAAGGGGACCAAGGGCAGAGGACCTCTTTGGCCTAGGAAGGAGGCACCAAGCACATTCCCAGGAGACCCCAGGGTGGTTTTGACAGAACCAGATCAAAGCTCCCATTGAAGCAAAGAAATATCTTCTCATTAAGAAGAGGAAAATCTCATTCAGGGCTGTGCCAGTTGGGCTTGGCATTGTCCGACTGCCCCAACGCGCATCGTGGCTTCCAGTGTCAAAAGTGTCACTGGATGAAGCTCTTTCACACGGCGTAAACCAAGCACAGGAGGAAGGGCTGGATGAAAAGCAACGTGCCCAAGCGATGGCCCCCCCCCCCCGCCCCCCTCGGCTATTATTGCAGCTATTTTGCATTTGAATGAGAACTTTCTCCTTTTGCAGCCCACTTCCTTCTGGGGCTTGAATTGGCAAATGGAGTTGTTAAAAAAATCTCCAGTCTTGAGACCTGACAAAAGATGGTTGCTATGGAAATAATGGAAGTTGCATCCCGAGCAAAACATCTCCAGGCCCAGAGCCAGTGGGAAGGAGGAGGGGACACCTTGTCGGTCACGCAACTTCTGCGGGAGCCCACGTGCCTCCACGCGATTTTCCTCGGATACCCTTGTTCTTGACAATTTTCCTTTGGCTCAAAAGAGCCACAAATGGAGAAATTGGAAATATCAACTGGATGGAAAGGGCTTGTACAAGCCTCATCTGCTCTTTCTCCGCTGGTGCCACCGAATTAAGCAGAGTTGCCCTGCGTGCAGATTTATTCCTCTGTATGGGGTTTGGACCAGTGGAGTTATTCCAAAGCAGCCCTCTTCAGGTTAATGAAAAATCTGTCCAGCAATACTCCACTTCTTCGAGAAATTATATGCAGAAATAGGAAAATGAGGGCAGATTCATGGCTAAAACTCTTGCCTGATGTTGTTCAGTCTCCACCCATTGAGTTTGGCATGAGGTGTTGACCTTGCCTTCTCATTGCATCAGTGCAATGCTTAAAAATAGGCAGTGAGCTCGATAGAGGAAATAAAACATCCGTCTTGTCTCTAGGAGCGACTATCCAAGAAAATCACGCATGCTAAAACCAGTTCAAGGGCTAGCATTTCCAAGAGCAACCAGGGGACGGGTGGAAAACTGGATGATAGACTGTGGATCCAAGGGTGGCAGCCATGGGCTTCCCGTTCATGGTAGGATTTACCTGTATGTTTGTAGGGATTTGGAGTCAAGGTGAAAGAATTCTGGATATTTAGGATTGAGAATCTCAGAGTGAGCTTCATCTTCCTCAGGTTGGCATGGGGTAAGAAATGATAATCCTGGTTTCAAGTGAAGTGTAACTTTGGGATTAGATGGTGACATGCAGCTCCTAGACCAGATCTCAGAGAACTGTGTTTTAATCTGAAGAATTTCACCATTCAGAACCAGCACGTTTGCATCAAGGCCGAATTCACTGCAAGCATCAGGTTACGGCAACTGGAGGAACTGGGAATGTGCCATTGCCAGCAGGCAAAGAGAGGGGCTGGGTGGCTCTGGGATTAGTAGTCTGTTTATGGTTCATTTTACTCCATCAGCTCTGAAATGTGTGACATTAGAGGGAGAAAACAGATGCTACCTGGTGCCCCTGATCCCGCGTAACGCCTCGCACGAGGAGTTAGAGGGTTTGGCTTTGCTGCAGGTAATTCCAAGGCAGCCCAAAAACCTATCTGGGGGGACGTGGCTTTGAGGGCCACGACTTGACCTGTGACATTTAGTTGGAGGGGTGACACCTTTCTGTGGCCCTGTGGGGCTCAGGGGTGGGAAAAGGCTCTTTTATCCCCTAGGATGTGTTTTGTGAAGCTGGAGGGAGAACAGAAGTCAGGGCTGCAGCTAAGATGGAAAACGCGGGGTGGCACAAAGCCACGTCTCGCCTCGATGCCAGAAGGAAGAGATGGACAAGGTCCCGGTGAAGATGCCGAAGGAGAGGAGAGGTGCCGAGGTCTGGGAGAGAGAATCCTGCCCCGGGAAGGCCGTATGGAGGAGAGGGAATTCGCATTGTCCGCACACTTCCTACGTACCCCAAGGTAGCAGCCTTAAACTGTGCTTTTTTGGCCATCTGCTAGAGAAATAGCCGACTCACAGCAAGAAAGGGCGGGTGGATTTGTTTTAAAAACAAAAAAAAAATCCCACTGGTTAAAACCATGCCTGCTGCTCCTCGCAGCTAGTTTTGAATGGCTTGCTGACCATCAGCAATTAGCGCTTGGGTATCAGTGGCCAAACGAGGCAATTAGGAAAGAGCAAGAGTGTTAAAGCGCTGGCTTTTTCCCAGCGGAGTGGCAGGAGCGGAGCTGGAGCCTTTGATGGGGGCGGATGGATGGTCCGCGCATGGATGGCGGCTGGAGTGCTGTGGGGAGGGCCGGCTACTGACCACCGTTGGCCATGAGCGATACCAGCCAGCTGGCAGAGATGTGTCTTGCTTCCCGCTAAGTGGTGTCTGAGGAGGTTGCTCTTAATTATCGTCTGGCTCCCAGCAGGAGAGATCAACGCAGCCCCGTGCGAGATGCTCGTTGCACCGACTCCTGCGTGTCCCTCCGCCAAGGGCTTTTAATCGACGCCGGGAAGGGACACTAGGGAACCGTCACCGGGCAGGTCAGGCTTGGTGTATCACAGCCGGCCGGGTCTGATCCAGCTCTTCAAATCAAATGGGTATTTTTCAAATCCTTCAGATAAACTGGTAAGTGGCTTTTAAGTGACCAAACTTCCACCTGGACACTTGAAATGAAGCTGGACTAAAGGACGGACACCTCCTTGGCTGTCCACCGCCTGGTTGCTCCCCCAGCACCACATCCAGGTTGTCCTCGCTGGGGACCTGCTCCCTCCAACACCTGGTCCACATGTCTTCAGGGCAGGCTTTGGCCAGGAGCTGGGCTGATGAGAGCCACAGCCGGCTCCCTCGCGGTCAGGCCTCTTTCTTGGATTTGCCCATGGAAAAGACTGATTTATTTTTTTTTTCCTCATTTCGGCAGATACGGCCCCAGCGCACACATGGAAGAGATTTGAGAGCAAAGCTGTCATTTTTACAACCTGAACAGAGTCCCAGTTTTGCGGAATGAAAGAATGGTCGTGTCGGGGTCTCCGGGCACGGCTCCAACCCGAAGCAGGGTCTGCTCATCCTCCGTGGGAATTACCCACCGCCCTCCCTGTCCCAGCGGGACTCGACGTCAGCCACGGCGACGCGGGACGTGTTGCTACAGCTTCCTCTCACAGACAGGCTGATAAAGCAGTTAAAGAAAAGAAAATATCCCTGATAACTGGAGGGAGGACAGGGAGAGCAGCGTGGTGTTGAAAATCTGCTTTCCTGTGCTTTTCCGTCAGCATCCCGTGTCTGGCTGGCTGCTCCCAGCTTTTCTCCAAGTCGTGTGCGAAAAAAGCGCATGGGTCCCTCAGGGGACGTGGGCATCGCGCCCTGGCACCCGGGGGTGCCCAACGTTCCTGCCTGGTGAGGTTTGGAAGCGCCCCGGGAAGCATTTTGTAGGGACAATCCCGTGTGAAGGGTGGGAGAGGCTCTGCCGACCTCCTGAACTCCTGGATTTTCCCGTCTCCTCAGTGCACGTTATAAGAATAGGCAGGAGGGTGATTTTTTCCATCCCTCCAAACTTCCTCGGCGCTGCCAGCGCATGTTTTGCATTAGAGCCCCCTTCAGCAAATGACTTCAGTCTGCACCGGTGGCGTCACAGCCTATTAAAAAGAATAATAGAGAAGCAACCGTGGGAAAAGAGCTGCAATACTTCCGAGGCTCCCAGTGAGATCGCAGCCAGGGTGTTTTGCTGCACTAAAAAGCCCGTTTTTTCCTTTTTTCCCCCCCTCTTTCTCACTGGGACATGGGCAGGACTGCAGAGCCCCCAGGGCGCTGGGCTGCAGCGCTGCTCGGTGAAGATGCTTTGGATGCTTGGATGCTGTGGTCCAGGGCTGCAACGCGGAGACATCCATCTCCAGTGTGAACGGCCGCGCGGCTCGGCACAGGGTGACTCCCGGGCTCCCAGTCCCTGCCTTTCTCCCCACAATACAGCCCAGAAATCACTGTAGATCAATCCCAGCATCCGGCACCTCCGCCCCTCACTGTTGGGTTTTTATGCTTCATCATCGGCCACTGGCGAGTGCTGCCGATGCTTTGGGGATGCACGAGCTGAAAAAAAATCTCTATTTGCCCTTAAACTGCAAGGCGGGTGTGCAGAGCCGACGGGATCGGCTGAAAGGGCGGCGGCACAGCGCTGGAGCAGCACCCAAAGTTTTCACAAATGGTTTCGCCAGAGTGTCAGCGGAAATTTAAGGCAGCCTGGGCTATTCAGGCTGTAACCCAGGTCTGCGCAGCCAGGTCGCAGGACGCCACGGGGTTTGACACCGGCATTTCTCTGCCTGTTCTGACTGCCGTGTCGTGGGTTAAACCCAGCCGGCAGCTAGAGCCATGCAGCTGCCCCAAGAAGGGTGGGTAAAAGAGGGGAAAAAAAGGAGGGGAAAGTGAGGAAAAAAAATCCTCATGGGTTGAGAGAAAGACAGTTTAATAGAAATGGTAACAGGAAAGGATAAATAACAATAATAATAACAATAATGACAGGGGTCACTCTCACCACCCGGAGAATTGGTGTCATCCAGAGCATCGATAGCAGATGCTCACCCCCCAGCTAACCCCATTTCTATACCGAGCGTGAGGGCTATGGTATGGAATATTCCATTGGCCATTCCATCCCTCTGCCTGTGCTTCTGTGGGAAGCTGAAAAAAGCCCTTGGATAGTGTAAACATCACTTAGCAACAACTAAACAGGATAGGTGTTCTTGACGTTCCTTTCACAACAATCAGTAGAAAGAAAATCAACTCCTTCCTGCCTGAAACCAGGACGTCAGGAAAACAAAAAAGTTAATGTAGGTACCGGAAAAAGTATTTGGCAAAAGAAGCGAAATGATGCTCGGAGCTCTTTGCGTCCAATTAAATGCGTGCTTCCATCGTGAGACACCCCCCGCCGCAGGGCTGCCTCCAGCGCTGGGGCACCAACAGCAGAAGGACACGGAGCTGTTGGAGCGGGGCCAGAGGAGGCCCCGGAGATGCTGGGGGGGCTGGAGCAATTACAGTCAAAATTTCCTTCTTTTACTTTCCTTCTTTTACTTTTTTCTTTCTGTTCCCCTTCTTTCTTTTTTTCCTTTCTCTTTTTCCTTTTTTTTTTTTTTTTTTTTTTACTGACCAGCCCAAATCCTGTCACTGGCTGCTGGAGGCCAGCCCTCCCCTCCTGCTGCACAATACCAAGCTCTTCACCCCGAGGCCGTTCCCCAGCCCGCTTTGTGTGCGCTGGGGACCTGCCCTGCTCAGGGGTTGCTTTTTACCCTGTTTGGGCTCCCACCCCCGTTTCTTAGCGATATTACCCCCCACCGCCACATCCGAGCTGCCTCTCGCCCATCCCCAGTTCTGCCCCCTCTGCCAGGGTGACGGTCCGTGGCGCGTTGCACCGGGGCATCGCAGGCGCCGCTGCGGGTTTTGCCAGACCATCGAATGTTCTACCAGGTCACTGCAGGCTTCACCAGGGCTATTACATGCTTTCCCAGGGCTATTACATGTTTTGTCAGGACTTCTGCATGTTTTCCCAGGGCTCCTGCATGTTTTATCAGGGCTGTTTCATGTTTTATCAGGGCTCCTGCATGTTTTATCAGGGCTATCGCATATTTTTATCAGGGCTGCTGCATGTTTTCCAAGGGCTATTACATGTTTTCCTGGGACTTCTGCACTTTTTCCCAGGGCTGCGCATGTTTTATCAGGTCTATTGCATGTTTTCCCGGGTCTTCTGCATATTTTCCTGGGGCTATTGCACGTTTTGTCACGGCTATTGCAAATTTTCTCAGGGCTGCTGTGTGTTTTCCCAGGGCTATTGCATGTTTTATCAGGGCTCCGGCATGTTTTATTGGGGCTGCTGCATGTTTTCCCAGGGTTATTACATGTTTTCCTGGGACTTCTGCATGTTTTATGAGGGCTATTACATGTTTTCCTGGGACTTCTGCATGTTTTGTGAGGACTATTGCATGTTTTCCCAGGGCTCCTGCATGTTTTATTGGGGCTATTGCATATTTTATCAGGGCTGTTGCATATTTTCCCAGGGCTATTACATGTTTTCCTGGGAGTTCTGCATGTTTTCCCAGAGCTATTACATGTTTTCCCAGGACTTCTGCATGTTTTGCTGGGTTGCTGCGTGTTTTACTGGGTTGCTGCGTGTTTTACCGGGTTGCTGCCTATTTTCCTGGGGCTGCTGCGTGTTGTA
This sequence comes from Dromas ardeola, assembly GCA_013398915.1. Taxonomy (NCBI): domain Eukaryota; kingdom Metazoa; phylum Chordata; class Aves; order Charadriiformes; family Dromadidae; genus Dromas; species Dromas ardeola. The sequence continues at coordinate 548,658 of VYZM01012505.1, forward strand.
TCAGGGTTATTGCATGTCTTGCCAGAGTGGCTGCATTTTTTTCCTGGGTAAGTACATGTTTTACCCGGGCTGCTGCGTGTTTTATTGGGACCACTTTGTGTTTTACCAGGTCACTGGGTGTTTTGCCAGGCTGCTGCATGTCTTACTGGGATCACTGCCTATTTTCCTAGGGCTGCTGCGTGTTTCATCAGGGTAATTGCTCTGGCCAGAGCTGCTGCTTGCCTTACCAGGGCTCTCGCACGTTTTACTGGGCTTGCTCTGTGTTTTACCAGGTTGCTGCACGTTTTACTGGGATCGCTGCAGATTTTGATGGGGCTGAAGTGCGTTTTATCAGGATTATTGCAGGTTTTGCAAAAGCCACAGCACGTTGTACCGAGCTGCTGCGTACTTTACTGGCATCGGTGGATATTTCGCTGGGGCTGCTGCATATTTTACCCAGATTTTGCACATCTTGCCAGAACCACTGTGTGTTTCCTGCGTGTTGCTGGCTTTGCTTTGGGTTTTACCAGCTCACCGCATGCTTTTCCCGGTTTGCAAATTTTTCTGTGGTCTCTGTACATTTTACCAATTCACTGCATTTTTTCCCTATGTTCCCACTGCAAGTTTGGCCAAGTTGCTGTGTCTTTTCCCGGCTCGCCGCGTTTTTCCCAGGCCATTTCCCTCGGATGCCGCGCACACCATCCCTTGCACCCTCCCTGGTCTCCCGGGGCTCGGATCCGCCTGCCTGGAAATATGTTTAAAGCAAACACGATCCCTTCCCGTTGGCTCCGGAATTGCCGACCGGGGCGTTGTGTTGCAGCATTATTTTTCCGAGGGCGAGCGGAGCCCCGGCAGGGAGGGGGGGGCTCTGCCAGCTGCTCCCCCGCAGCCCCGCACAGCCCCGGGGGGCTCGGCAGAATTCCCCATCCCGCCGGGATTGCTGGCAGGAAACAATCTGGCAGGCAGCATCTTGAGAGGAGACTAATGTCTCGGAGCCCCTGAACCGTTTAATTGCCAATAAACACAGCCCGCGTGTAAATAATTATGGAGACCCGGCAACTGTGTCGGCCTCGGTGAAAGGAAGGAGCTGGCAGCTTGAAAACTCCCTGGGGCAAGTGTAGAAATGAAGATTTCTTGTTAATACAGGAGGAAAGAGAGTCAATAAACCTGCCCAGATACATCCTGGCTCCAGAGGGTGACGATCCCTGCCGGGGTAAGGAGGGCCAGGCCCTGCTCTTGGCTGAATTTGAGGGCAAATCTTAAAAATTCATCCTTTTGCCTGATCAAGCTTTGCCCAGGCTCTCATTGTACCCCAGCATGATTATTGCAATACCCCTTTTTTGCCGGGTTTTGGGGGTTAAAGAGCTGCAAGGCTCTCAGTCCAAAACTTTGGCCCTTTATCAGCATCACGTACACGCCGGCAGCAAACACAGATTTTTTCCCTTCAGAGCCCGGGTAAAACCCACAGCGACCCTTCGTCCCCCTGCCAAAATACTGCTGTCCCCATGGCCCGGTTCTCTCACGCTGCCGTCCCGTTTCTCTCTCAAATCCTCCTTTTTCAGGACACTTAGGAAAGCGTTACCAGCGCCGGGCTCACTGGTGAGCTGCCCCCCCGCCTGTCACATCCATTGCTCTCGCATCAATCTTATTCCTCTTTTAATTTAAATTTGGCCAGCGTGGGGCTAGACGCTAGCGAAAAAAGCTGAATTTGGGCAAGTTTGGGGGCTAGATGCTTTTTTTCCCTTGTCTGTGTGTACCAGGAGAGGGCCGTAAGCGTCGCCTCAGGTCCGTGCCAGGATGGCTGTGTGTTCCCAGCCCTGTGCCCCCCCGGGTATCTCCATGGCTAACGTGAGGCTGGGGGGGGCTCTCCAGACCTTCACACCCCGAAAACACCCTGGGGTTGTGGCCGTGTCCAGGCACCTTGCCCAGTTTGTGGCATCTCACGTGCTCGGGTCCCCATACCCAGATTTCCATCATTTTTATCAAGTGCATCCCTCCACCCCATTGATTCCCTAATTTCATTCACACCGGAGGTTAGGAGGGGTATTTACGGCTGGGTTATATTTTTGGGGCTGGCAGTGGGAATTGGCAGAGCTGCCAAATTCTCATCCAGA
>VYZM01012505.1:550834-571516 GCA_013398915.1 Dromas ardeola
GAGCTCCGCACCCCGAGTTCTGTCCCGGTCTTGTCGCTCCCCAACTTACCACAATTAACCACAGACCCCCATGGCGGGGGTGGGAGTTTTTTCCAAGCTGTGCACTGGGGTAAGGCGGGGGGTCGCATCCATCACTGAGCAAAATGTTCCGGAATGTCTGCGATGCCGGGGGCTTCTCCGGGCTCCTGGTCCTGGGGGTGTTTGCGGGATCAGCTCCGTGTCCCTGAGCAACGTGTGTGGGGTGGGGATGGAGCAGCAGCAGCAGCAAAGCTCATACCCCCCTAAAAACATCCCACGGGTGGGACCGGAGCTCCGTACGCACAAAGTCTTTGGATTTTTCTGGAACGTCAGGTTTTCTTTAACGGTTTTCCTTTAAAGCAGCTTTATGTTTCGTGAATTTAATTTCAGTTGGATATGCGATGATGCAGAGCTTTTTCTCCCTCGGCCACTTCGTCCTTATCTCTTCCATTAGGCTTTGACCTCCTTTATCACGCGGTGCCAGTTTCCTTTCGTTCTGACCCTGGGGCTCACCGGAAAACATGGGCACGTTGCTGGCTGAAAAGCAGCTTGTGAGGAGTCACCATCCGCCGCCTAAAATTCACCCTTAGACCTAGTTGTGTGCAGTGGAAAGCATTGGATTGTACATCTGCTAAAAAAAAATACCCAAAAACCCGCATCGGCTTATTCACGCTGCAACTTTCTGTGCGGGGAGCAGGGCTTAAAAGCAGTTTTCATCAAGCCGGTGGGCTAACTGGGAAGGCTGGGGCCGATGCTGGGAGGCAACACGGCGCTCTGCCTGAGCGGAGGGATGGAAATTAGAGAGCTGGGGCAGGGAAACGGCGGATTTTGGGGAGCTGAGCTTCGTCCCGGCTCTGCCCCACAAGGTGGGCGGGTTTCGGTGCCTCCCCCACCCTCGGCCGTCCTCACTGCTGTGTCCAGAGGCTTGCAGGGGAACGGGGACTATCCCTCCCAGACTGGGAATGGATTTACCGAGTTTTAGGTGGTTCCAAGAGACGGGTATGGCTGAATGGGCTCTCCACGGTCTTTTTATGGCCAGCAGAAGTAGGCACCTCCAGAGCACAACATCTGGGCAGGTTCAGACACCCGGGGCTGAGGCTACTTCCAACCCATGTGAAAGCTCAAGCCAAGCAGCTGCCGGAGATGCCAAATTTCGGAGAGGGGGTGTCTCAGGCTGTGTAAGTGCAAGGTCTGTAGGGTAGTTATTGTCATGTAGCCGCGGCCGGGCTCGGAGCAGGGCTGGAAAACCTTGGCACCGCCGTGTTCCACCCCCTGCAGCTGCCCCGGTGCCGTTCTTGGGCCAGGCGGGGTGTCACCAGAAGAGCCCCCGCTGCCACCTCCGAAGGAGCCGCGTCGGTCCGGCAATTTGGCTTTTCCCCCGGGTTGATGGGTTCCTATAGCAACCGAGAGCCACTCGCCGCCACTTTTACCTTTATGACAATAAAAGAGCGCTCAGACTCATCTTCTGAAATTAGTGCCAGTCACCCCACATGCTGTGGGGATGCTTGTGTGTCGTCAGCATGATTACACTAATCAGCAGCTGGTACATTGGCTGGAGCAAAGCAGAGGGTGGGGCGGCCGCCCCCTGCCTGGGACCCCGCGGCTGCCGGACCCCATGGAGGGGTCTCTACCCCACGGCTGTAGGATCATAGAATCACAGAACGGTGTGGGTTGGAAGGGACCTTAAAGCCCACCCAGTGCCCCCCCCTGCCCTGGGCAGGGACACCTCCCACCAGCCCAGGTTGCTCCAAGCCCCGTCCACCCTGGCCTTGAACCCCTCCAGGGATGGGGCAGCCACAGCTTCTCTGGGCACCCTGGGCCAGGGGCTCACCCCCCTCACAGCCAAGAATTTCTGCCTCACATCTCATCTCAGTCTCCCCCCTTTCAGTGTCAAACCCTTCCCCCTCGTCCCACGGCTCCCCTCCCTGACCCAGAGTCCCTCCCCAGCTTTCCTGGAGCCCCTGTAGGGACTGGCAGGGGCTGGAAGGTCTCCCCGGAGCCTTCTCCTCTCCAGGCTGAACCCCCCCAGCTCCCTCAGCCTGTCCTCCCAGCAGAGGGGCTCCAGCCCCCCCAGCATCTCCGGGGCCTCCTCTGGCCCCGCTCCAACAGCTCCGTGTCCTTCTGCTGTTGGTGCCCCAGCGCTGGAGGCAGCCCCGCAGGGGGGTCTCCCCCGAGCGGAGCAGAGGGGCAGAATCCCCCCCTGGCCCTGCTGCCCACGCTGCTGGGGATGCAGCCCAGGCTGCGGGGGGTTTCTGGGCTGAATCACCCCAAGCTCCCTGCTGCCAGGGACGGCAACCCAGGGGCTGCAGGACAACCCCACCTCCCCCCGGCTGTGTTAATGCCTGGGTCTTATTTTTTCCCCAAAAAAAGATGGATATTAAAACGCGGTAAAAGCCTTGCTCTGATTGTGGGGTTTTTGGGGGGAGTCTCCCAGCGTTGCTCCATCCGTGGTGGTGGTACCACTTCGGGGGATGTGGCTGTTGGTTTTTGGGGCCTGGCACAAGGCATCCCATCTCCCACCACCGGCTCGGGGAGCAATGTAGAATTAAGTACGGCAAATGCCAGGTTTTGCTCCGAGAGAGGACGTGGTGACCGCGGAGCATAATTAAGGAGCTTCTTGCCATCTGCCACAGGAGCTGAATGAAGGGTAAACTGACTGAATGAAAAGTAAACTGGGGTTTAAGAAATCTTCATTAATTTGCGGCAGCAAGAGCTTGCTATGCTTAAAGAAATTAAAATGTGAGCTCTCAAAATCATCTTGCGGCGCGCTGAGGAGGAGGAGGTGCCGAGGGAATAGGGAGCGAGGTGGAAACGGGGACGTTGATAAATCAGCTGCGGCGCTTCCAATAATTGCCCAGCGCTGAGGGATCCGGCGAGTCGTGGAGAGGGAACATCCACCCGGAGAGGCTGGGTTTGCCCGATCCAGCGAGACCCCGGGCTCTCTGTGCCACAGGGGGCAGCGGGACGTGGTGGGAGGTAAAAGAGGTGACAGTGCCTGATACCGGGATGTGCCATGCGCCGGCTGGAAATTGCCCCCTACCAAGTTACCAGCAGTGCTTTCGGTCCCAGCCCTCGGGGGGTTTATCATCGCAGGCTCACGTCTTGGAGTTAAACAACATGATTTGTCTGAGTTAAGCAAAATAATTATCCCGGCTCTTTGGAAACCAGGCTGTTAAGCGCTGGCAGAGGCAGCAGGGGTGGGAGGAGCATGGGCTGGAGAAAGTCCACTTTGAAAGGCAGCAGCAGAAGTTCAAGGAATAAAAATAAGCTCTTCTATATATTATTTCATAGGCTATAAAACCAAGGCGGGTATTTGGATGCTGTGATGGGTCCTTTCCCTGCAGACGATAGGCTGAGTTTCACAGGTGGTTGTCCACGAGGCCCACGTGAGCCCGGCCAAAGGGCTGTGATGGTCCCCGAGGTGGTTCCCAAGCCCTCAATTCACCAGGAGAAATAAGGAGGAAAGGGAAGGTGGTGGCAAAACGGCTCGTCCTTAGAAGGCTGCTCAGTGTTGCCTTTGCGTGTCACGGTTTTCGTTCTCCTTAAGGTATAAGAGACGTTGAGCACAGTTTACACGAGCTGCGTTTTTAATGTTGGTAGAAAGAAAGTCTCTCCGTGTAGTATCAGCTCTTGCCTTCTACAGTCCAACTCACTGCGGTCAGAAAAAGCAATCATTCATCTTTGTCAGCTCTATAACCCCATTTCTTTTAAAAAAACGAGTATCTGTGGTGTGGGGTCAGCCGCCGCTGGCTCCGCCACGTCCTTCATGAGAGATGGGGGAAGAGGATGGGGCCGGAGGGCTGCGGAGGTGAGCAGCGGCAGCAGCAAGGAAAGGAATTGCAGTTTTAAGGAGGGTGGGAAGAAGGCTTTGCTCTGAGCCAACTCTTCTTCTGGCGAGAGGTTTTCTTTTTGTCGCTCCTGAAGTTGCAGTTTGTCGGGACGCAGCTTTTAACATTTCGTGAAGCAGCAGCGAGGAGGACTTCTGGGTGGTGGGAAACCAGCCTCAGGCGCTGTAGAAACACCGTTAACGGCTGGTAGCAAAAAATCTGTTGAAGTGAAATATGTGAGCTCTCTCTGGGGACAGGCTGCCCTTCCCCGGACAGTGGCTCGCTGGAGAAGCCCCCGCGCTCGCAGGAGACAGACGCCGAGGGCTTTGGAGGCCACCAGGGTCACTCCAACTGTGTGAGTGCTCCCATGCATGTCTCTACTGTAACTCCCTTTGTGTGGAAATGCCGTGACCATAATTACAAGCTGTTGTTGAACTGTCTGGTGATATTGTACCGGCAGGTCAGCGTCACGGGGTGCAGCTGAGGCAGTCGCCGTGTGTTTCATGCAGTGACTTCAGCGGTCTGAGCTAAATGGTAAGGATGGTAAGGATTCACCTACTCAGGAAAGCCAAACTGCTTTTGGTGCATCCAGTGTGCTCTGTGTGTGTATACTGCTTACAAAAACTTTTTTTATATATTTTTTTTTTCTGGGAAATGCTTCTTGCAATAGGGCTTTACCAAGCTAAGCTTTGCCCGAGCTCGTAGGACGTCTTTTTTTAAGAGGCGGGATCCCTGTACCACTAGGCATCTTTCATACCTAAAAAATGTCTTTGGGGCAATTAGACCTCCTACTCTAGTCTGAATAATACTAGAGGAACACCTGCAAACGAGGTCTGCGCCTTGATACAGATGCACGAAAGGATGGGTCTGGAAGAAAGAGTGGGTAAGAGAGGCTCAGAATAGGACCCCCCCAAAAAGCGCCAGCAGGTGTGAAGATGGACCAGGGCTTGGGACTGGCCCCCCGTGGGGCTGGAAGCGTTCCCGCTCACGCAGTTATCAATGTCCTTACGAAGCTAAAACCCGCCTTGTGAGGGCACCCTGAGCGGTGGAACCACAGCGCGGTCCCGCCGGGGGATGCCCCAGCGGTTCGACAAACCCCAGCAACCTCCGGCCACCAGCCCCGGCCACCAGCTCCCCCGGGGCCAGCGCAAGCCCCGCAGCCAGGGTGCCCCAGCCGCCTCACTGAATAAATGATGAAATAAGGAGCCCGTAATGACTGTTTGTTTTGCTCGGTCCTCAGAGCACAATGGAAAACTCTCAGCAGTAAATGAGAATAGCGGTGCTTAATGAGCGGAGCTCTGCGTTCCGGCTTCTCGCCGAGCGCACCGCAGGCTGTCGCTGCAGCCTGTGCTTCCAAGGTCGTTACCTTTTGCCAAAAATAGACTTGCCAATGGTTTCCATTAGGTTCCCCCGGACAAAAGAAGGCAAGAGGCGGTGTCGTTAAAGTGAAAATGTTTCCCTGCTGCTCTGCCCCATTATCTGTTCAACTCCCATACGGTACAGGGCTAAAAAAACCCAAAACCCGTGAATTCCTACCTTGAGGTAGGATAAGAAACGGGAGATTTCTTGCCTCTGTCAGATTGGCTTCAGATTAATGAATGGGGGCAAACCAGAAGGAAAAAAAACCTCTTTTTTTCCCCCCCTTTTGTGGATGCGTTGGCCAAACTCTTCTTCCTTCCGAGGCTCCATGCCACAGAGCCCCGTGCAGCCCCTCTCCCAGCTCCGGCCAAGCACCGTGTCTCCGCGGGAAGACAAACGAGGTAATAACTGCTTCATCCGAAGTACAAATATTTAAAGTTTGTCTTTCTGCTTCCTCACTAAAGCAACTGCTCTCTAACCCCTTCCTGCAGCAACCTCTCGGCCAAAGCTGGTGCTTGCAGGGTCTCCCCAGTGCCACCACCTCTCCCATCAGGCTTCACCCAACCACGCCACCACCCGTCCCCAGCACCTCCATCCACCACCAAGGGTACCCGGAGCACCCCGGAAGACACGCAGCTCTTGTTGCCCAGAAACAGGCATCTTATGAAGCCATGGGAATATTTTAAGCTCTTTTCTTCTCACCTCAGGGCCATGTGGGACGTCCTTGCCACTACAGGGACATGCACCATCACCTTTTGGCTCTCCTGGAACCAGCCTTTTTGCAGACTTCCTTCTGTTTTTTGGAGCTGTGCAGTGGTTTAGTCAAATTTTCCCTCTTTTAGGTGTATCTATAGTTAACTTATTCTGGAGGCGGTTTGACTTGCTCTTCCTGAACTCTTGGAAATCTCAGATCCCTTGGGCAGAGCCCCAGCAGGTCTGCGTTCTCCTCAGCTGAGCCATTAGCACGTTATTAACCCGGCGAGGGATGACAAAACACTTAGGTAGTTTCAGGTAGTTTCCAGGTAGTTTCAGCGTGAAGGCACAAACCACATGGAAACGCAGGCGGCGATAACCGTATTTCTTCCTGCAAATTTCAACACGAGATGAATAAATCCAGTTCCTCGCTAGTTCTCTGCGGAGATGGGATTAATAGATTATGAACCACCCTGGGTGATACTGGATTTGGTGCACCTGGTTTCTGAGCATCTTTTGGAGGTCCCTCTGGGTTGGAAAGACAGAAATATCGGGGCATTGAGATTTGTATGTGATGGCAGCTGGTCATCCCCAAATTACTCCACATGCTTATCTGGAAGGTGTTGCCTACCCTGGGTTTTCCTCAGTCCCCTTCCCTCCCCAGCCTTTAGCTCTGTCTGAAATCCCAATTCCTACGGTTTGCTGGATCACAGCTGGCAGATGCTATTGTGGTTTAGTTTATCTGGATTTCAGAAGCAGCGCTGGCCCTTTGACAGCTCACCCTGTCAATGCAAGATACCGGCTTGCTGCCGAAAAGGTGACACTGATAATATTGATGGGGAAAAATGAGGTTTGAGACAGGGATCGATTTGCTAAGGGCGTTGCTCGGGCTGCAACTTGTTCCTTGTCGTCCTGCAGTGACCTGGGGAGTAAGGAGCTGGGTTGTGCTCTGAGGGTTCTGACATTTAACAGCCATTTCAAGAATACCTACATCGGTGGTTCCCAGAGGAAGAGCCGTGACTCCAGGGAGCCCCAGGGCAGCTACAAATGATGGGGACAATCGCCGAACATGCCTGTTGAGCATGTTCCTCCCTCTGCGCCCCTATTGTGCCGCCGTACGCTGCAGAACAGCATCTCCCCAAAGGCTTTATAATTCAATTAACCGAGAGCTCGTGCCTGGAGGGGACAAACCAGAGGACCAGGCCAGGTGGGTGGGGGACACCCACCCAACCGTGCGTGTTTTGGGGCTGGCAGTGAGCTCAGCAGCTCGTCCGGCCGCTTTCTGCAGGCAGGAGGTGCGTGGTGCCGAGCAGTCGGAAGGCAGCCGCGCTGGCAGCGGTGGGTCGGGCAGCCCACGCCCAGCCTGACCCCACCAGCGGCCTCTGCCAGAATGAACGGCTCATTTTTTCCCCGGGGTAAATTACTTGGTATTTCTGCAGAAGTGAGAGCACTGCGGTCTGCCAAGTCCCACAGGGTCTGGCAGGGAGCAAATTGCTGGAAGAGGAGCTTGACAGCATGAGATGGTTCAAAGCCAATTTGGCTGATGAGGCCAGCTAAGCAGAAATGGGGCCAACTGGCTTCCTTAGGGGTGATCTCCTGGAAACTCCAGCCCTTTTACTGGCTGAGCCTCTTGCTTAGAACCCTCACAACCCTTAGAAACAGGGGACTGTGAAGAGAAGCGGAGAGTTATGGTTATGTTTGACTCTTCCCGCTTTACCTGTACTAGAAGAGGAGAAATGACTCCCAGAAGGAAGTGCTGGTGGCCAAGGAGCAAGTGTCCTGGATGGCATTGCTGGTGGAGCAAAGGCAGGACCTGAGGCTGTGACCTCCCTACGTCAGAGTTAGGACGTTCAAGGCCACAGAGATTCATTTCTGGCAGAGCAAAATGACACATTCAAGCATAAACAACGAGGGAACAGACCTTCTCATCCGGTGGAGCCCCAGTGAGACATTGTCATCGCCGTGATGAACTCTTTCTTGGACCTCTCCCACCTGTGGGCTCCTCAAGGCTCTCCATGGCCGTCCTGCCATCCCGAAGGGGATGCTATCCCAAAATCATTGTGTGGGGAACCTATGAGGTCCTGCCAAAGCAGTCTGTGCCTCCCAAAAATGCAGGAGGAGGGACCATTGCTGAACCTGCTGACTGTAGTGGTGAACACCAACAAGTTGCTAGGACCAGACCACTACAAATTAAGGTCAACCACATACCTCCTCCACTATCCAGTGTACATAGAAGGTGATTCATCTTTAGAAAGAAGCCATTACTCCTTATTTCCACAGAAATTGCTCATCTCAGCTATTCCGGGGGCCTCCAGGAGTGAGCAAACCTCCGGGAGGCGGTCAGCACCGTGCTTATCTGAGTGACGATTTGCGCCAGGACAAAACAGGGTCAGCTTGTGTCTGCAGTGGGGCTCTTGTGGAAGCCCTTCACTTCTATTGTGTGACCATCTGGCAGCAATTCCCATCTCTGTAATAACTTAGTGGAGCAGGGATGGGTTTATGTTTATTTCTCTGCAATCGGTGTAGTAGAAGCAAAAGCGCTGGGGCACCTCGTTAGCCCTCCCATCTCTTCCCCATCGCTAACCGCTTCTCATTCAAGCTGAACGTTGTCTCCAAGGGATTTTGGCCATTGGACTTTTCCATTGACTTCTGGTGAGCCCTGGGCACGTTAGCGTTACCGGTAAATGTGCAGCATTCGCTTCTGGGGTTGGCTGGGGCTTTGGCCTTCAGCCCAAGCTGACGAGATGGGGGAGAGGGGGGGATTGTGTTTGTCTGCACGGGGGTGGCTCTTCACCGGCACCAGCCACCAAGGGACCCTGATGAGGCAACTCCATCACTCAAAAACATGCACCCCCTGCTTCAGACGACCCATCACTTTGCTTTTTCAGCATCCAGGGGAGCATCGCAGCCCTACTCTGCGTCATTTTGCACAGCCAGCCATGTGTCCCGCTGCTGGAATGGACAATGGGCCAAGGCAAACGGCATTTCCACCAGGAAGACCGTGACATTAAAGGAGTGTTTCGATCTGCTGCCAGCCCTGGCGCTCCTCAGGGGCTCGGCCAGGCGAGGAGCCATTGTCTCTCCCCTCGCAGCGTGGAGGAGAGCCCAGGAGACATTTATTCTGCAGCGCTTGGCGCTTGTAGCTAATAAGAAAGTCAAACTGGGGCTCAGAGCCAGGAAGAGTCTTTAATATAAGACAACAGCTAAGCAAACAGACATCAGCGGAGAAAGCTTCGGCAGGAGGGAGAGGGATTAGCGTGTCTCTCCGCTAACGTGCTTGGGCAACCACTGGTTTCCAGCCAAACTGCTTGGGAAGGAGAGGGCGGATATTTCAACTTCAAAATGTCCGAATACCTGCCCAGCTGCACCCTCTGCTCCCAAGTTTTTAATTCCCACGTTATTTATTACCTCCAGCTGTGGCCAGGAGCCCTCTGTAGAGGTATATGTGTATTGCTCTTCTTAGCTGTCCTTTTTTAATTTCAAAATAGCTAAGTTTGTCAATAAAGAAGAGAGCCCTTGGAAAAGCGAATGGGGAGAAGAGCTGCCTTTCTGCCAAGAAAAAAAGTCATTACTGGAGGCCCAAGTTGTAGTAACTGTGTTTTTAGCTAAAAAGAAGTTAAAGTAAGCCTAGTTTAGTCGTGCACATGTTGCAGACCTGCCTCTTTAGCTTGAACCAAGACCTGAGAAGAGAGAGATGGGCACAGTTTGTACGGCCCATGAAATCTCTGCTTACAGAGAAATGTGAAAGCTATTTTGCAAGACCTGTCCAGGAAATCAGAAATTAAGGGATCCCTGGCTAGAGTCATAGTATTATTCTTAATAAACCAGGAAACAATAATAAAATAAAATAAAATGCATCAACATTTCCTAAGAATTTTCCAGCCAAGGTCCTCCATGAACAAAATTTGTCTAATGGTCCCAATTCAGCAGAGGAGGTCCTCTCTTATTGGCTGTTCTGTCAAGTGCAGTCGCATTCATCACCGATGACATCAAGACAGAACAAACATAGTCAAGGGGGGGCTAAATCCAGTGGAAAATTACCAGGCTAATTTTGTTTGCTGTGCCTGATTGGAAGACAAAGGAGGAAATTTCCAAGAGGCGATTCAGTACACACGAAAAAAAAATCGGTGATCCTTCATGTGCATTTATAGCTAATGCTACATCTCAATTTATTCTGAAAGGCAGGACAAAGGATTTCATCATTTGCAGCTGTGGGAGAGACCTGAATGATAATCAAATAACGGTAATAATACCTTGCATGTATGTAAGCTCTTTCAAATTATAATCTCTCGAGCGCTTTCTAACGAACAGCACCATAATAAATAATATTGTCTTCCTCTTAGAGCTGTAGACATCTAAACAGGCTAAGGCTAAATGACCTGGGCCCTTGCTGTTGTTACATCCCTCTATAGGTTTGTCTCTCATATTTTCTTTTTTGGAGGTCTCTGGTAAGAAGAACCCTGTTGGCCGTACCCTTCCCCTTCAGAAAGTTTTCCAACTTTCTCAACAGCACGAGGCAGGGAGAGGTGAGAAATGAGTGGGTTTGGGGCGGCTGTGGAGAACGTGGGGTTGCTCTTCCATGCCAGATGCTAAGATGTCCCTGCCCGAAGCTGATGCTGGGGGCGGTGCTGGAGAAAAAGGGTTGTGATTCGGAGGATGGTCCTTGGAGGAGCCCTCAAAAAACTCAGTCTGGGACGCATCAGCAGCCTGGGATCTGGAGGGTAAGGAAGAAGCCACCAAGTCACCAGAGGAGGGGGACACGTTGGAGGATGGGCACGGAGAACAAAACCAGACTCGCTCAAAACAGGCAGGCTAAATTGACATACCTGAACTACTAAAATCGTTAATTATGATTAACTTAAGGAGGATCCTGTGAGCACAAAGAAGATGGCAATCCTCCCAAATGCAGTATTACCAGTTTCTGAGTCAATGAAAGCTCAAAACAGATGACCTTGAATGCTCCTGGGCCATCTTCTAGCAGATGGGAGAGCTACAGGCCACCAAATCTCACTAGAGAAGAGGATCATGAGGTCTTTAGATACCTATGTGTAGTATGTTGGGAAAGATCCACATAACTGTGAGGGTTTCACTCCAAGGAGTCCGTGTTGGATGTCCCATGCCACCATTGAAATGTCTTGGGTATCATAGAGAACAATTTCATAAATCAAAAATACTGTCCTCAGATGAGAAGTGGATCTTGTACCTCACCTTGACAGTTAAAAAAGGATCAATCTCAGCATTAGGCATTAACTGTAGCTGAGAGACATGCAATTGCGAATTGATTGGACATTTGCAATGTGCAAAGATCCCCAGCGCAGAGATCTTTATCAGTTTTACCAAATCAACTGATAAAACATTTAAGCCGGATGCGAATTGCGGGGAGAGCTGCTCACAAAGGTCATACCCTGCATTCAAGACTCTCATGCTAATTAAAAAAACCCTTTATCTGTCTAACTTTTGGCTAATTTAGTACCTCTTCAGCTCCTGGCAACAGGCTGTGGGAAGGCTATTTGCGGGTTGTTGCTGAGACCAAGAGCAGCACCAAGCTGGCAAGAGCCCTGGCTTACCAACCCTATTTTAAATGACAAGAGAGCTTGCAAGGAGGCGAACGTCTTAATAACGGAGGATGGTTCAACAAAATTATCCCTTTTATACCGACTGGTTTCTGGTAGCAAAAGCTAACAGTATCTTCTTGAGGAGAGCTCTGCAGCATCAGCCCTCAAGCATGTTTTCATCAACCGTTTATCTAATTCACTTTCATTAAGTAAACAAATTATGTGTTCTTCTTTATATATCCAGTTTCTTTGAATCGGAGACGGTGGCTACTGGATTTCTGGAGTGGTTCTGAATTTATTCTCAGAAGACGCTCGGGTTTTACCTCACCCTCGCAAAACAGTTTTTTCCCCATTTCCTGCACGTAATTTGGGGAGATGAGCAAAACATCTCCACGGGGAACCTGGGGGTGGGGGTTTGTTCTGGGTGCTCAGTAACGGCAAATTCTAGTCTGGTCTGGAAAGACGGAAGAGGAAACCTTGTACTCGTTGTGGATTGGTTCTCCAGGATTGATAGATATATATTTATTTTTTCTTAATGAAACACATAAATTGTTTCAGATTATGGGAATGAAGGGGGGGTGAGTCTCCCCTTTCAAAGCTGCCCACCTCATCGCATCAGCGCCTCCGAGCCCGAGTCAGAGGAAAAAAGGACAAGAAGAGCTATTTAGGGCAATTTAATGGGTTTTAATTAAGAGTGAAGTAATAGAGCTTGTGATGGGAGGAAATTAAGAGAGAAAGAATCGACACTGGGTAACAGCCCATGCCGTTGGTTTGAAGGAGGACTAATAGCCCAAGGCAAGTAGTAAAAACCCCCATCCTTTTAGGTCAAATAATGCTAAATGTGAGCAAATAGCAGGAAGCCTGGACAAACCCTGCGCGAGGGGGTCCTGTCCTTCCATTGTCTAGATTCATCTGCTGTCTGTTTACAGTTATAAATTTTTATAAAACACAGAAACTGCGAACTCTGCCCATTCAGTAAATGCCTCCCACACAACCTTGAATTTAGAAGAGGCTTGATTTGACTTTGAAACTACGGGGATTTTTATCAGTCGGTGAAATTAATAAGAAAAGAAAATGGACCTGCCGGAGAGGGACCTCTTCTTTTCATTTTATTTGTCTGAACTTAAACAAACGGTGGTATGTTATTTTCATATTGCAGGGAATCGGCCTGCATTTCTCAGCAGCCTTTGGGAAGAAATGGGTTTGTGTCTCTGGCCACGTCCTCCTCCCCTGGAGATGAAGCTGAACGTTGAGTAGAACAACAAACTTCGCATGGTCTCCAAGGAACACAAAAACGTTGGCCCTTCAGTACTATCAGGACTTGCCAGTGCGGCTGGTGTTATCACACAAGTCCATTTTTGTGTGAAAGACGACGATTGAGCAGGTTTTGCGCTCTGGTTCTTGTCCTTTCTCGCAGTGGTTGAATCCATCGTGCTCATGGGGGACAAGCCCGCGGGAGGACGGGCTGCCACCTCTTTGGGGGACACCATGGACATGGGGATGAGCTTTGCATCGCAGCAGCCACCCGTGATGCCACGGGCCACGACGGCTTCATTAACCCCCGGATCTTAAATGAGACCTTAAGCAGACCAAGTTTGGTCCGTAGACCCACACATGGATAAAAAAGCATCATTCCCAGCTCCCACAAACCCCACTCTGTATGAAATCTCCCTTCCTGCCGGGATTCTGCAGGCCTTTCCTTACCAGAACCACAACCTGCATCTTCTGTTGTTGCTGCTGGAAAAAACCACTCGAAGCCGTTGGGGACGGCAGCATCCCCAGCCTGTCCCAGCTGCGTCTCTGCTCCTTGCCAGCTGGGTAGCAGTTAAAGAGGGAGAAATCCCTGCACGTGCTCCCCAGGGCACCGGGATAAGGAAATAAGGGCTGACGCAGGACTGAATTCCTTATTTAAGGCTTTACATCGCAAATGCTCAGACTCTTTGGTTTGTCTTCTCTGCATCTTTAGCCAAAGGTCAAAAAGATTTTGGTTTGGCTCTTGTTTGCACTGAGACTAAGCCGGAGGAGAGCTTGGCTCGGAAAGCCCTGAGGTGTTAAATACTGCGCGCTGATGATGTTCTCCAGACCGCTTCATCCCGCGGGGGGAAACAATCCATATGAAGCCCGGAAAAGCTTCCTCCTGCCGCGAAACAACAGCAAGAGCCGGGAAGCGAACATCTGGCGAGGGATGCTCCAGCCTCATTCACCCCCAGCTGACCTTGACTCGGGTCAGTGCTTCGGGGTGCGGGTCCCACAGCCCCCGCAGGACCCGAAACTTCTCCCCAGCTTCTTCATTTGCTCCTCTTGAAAGCTGAAGAATTAAAAATCCCCTATCGGCAGGCGTGCCTGGGCTTTGCTGGCAAGACCCTGGCATGCGGAGAGGGTGGGGGGCAGGTAGAGCGTGCTGTGAGCCCAGGCTGGGCGCGAGGGCGGGGGGAAGATGCTCCCCCGCCATTCCCATGGGAAAGGTCGATGAAAGGTTTAGCTCGGCTCATAGGATAGGGGAAACGGGGATTTGGGGATTTCTGTGCGGCGTTGAGCTCCGCAGCCCCAAGCGGCCCAGCCTGGCGGGGGGAGTTTGGTGGGGAAAGGGGGGCCCTGTGCCGCCCTCCCCCCTCTGCGGTTGTTCCTGAGCCTCTAGTAATTATCTCTTTTAAGCTGAGCCTCAGCTGAAGAACCGTCCCCCCCGAGATGTGTGCGATGTGTGGGTGCTTTGGTTCCCTCCGGGGCAGGTCGAGGTGGGGATGGGCTTGTCCAGGAGCGGGGGGGACATCCCAGGAGAGCTGTGGGCAGCAGGGATGGGAAAGGAGAGAGGCAGGAAAAGCTGGAGCGGGGAAGGGGAAGGGAAAAGGCACCCTGGTCCTCTGCCCAGAGGAACTTCCCAGGGCACCCAGCCCCCCCTCCTGGAGCCCCCTGAGCACCCGCTGCCACCGGGAACCCCCCCGATCACCCCACCGCTGCCCCACGCCGTCGCAGTGTTGAACCATCGGGATAATTCACATCCAAACCACAAAATACACCCGAATGAGCGCACACCACGGGGCTGGATCCATGCACCCCCAACCGCTTTAGCTCCCTTCTGCAGCAGCACTGCTTTTTGTTTTATAGATATTTACTTTTCCACGTTTTTAAGGATTTGTGTGGGTTTTTTTTTTTTCCTCCTAGGCTTTGAGCCTGGTTTTTTCCTTGCGTAGGAGAAAGCTTTCAAGCCACGTGGCAAAACGAAATAAGCCACACAGCTGAAGAATACAGATGCAGGGAGCTCCGCGTTTCTGTTTAAAACAGGAGTCAGAAAATAGACCATGAAAAGGCAGGTTTGCGTTCCTGTTTGTGCTCTTTGACGTTGGCTACAGAACGCAACCGGAACAAGCGATGTTGTAAATAGGCTGGGGGAAAAAAAAAAATAATCTCTTCTTTTTTTTGGGGGGGCTTTATTTTTGCTGTTGATTCACAGGCAGTGGTTGCGCTTGGCGGAGCTGGCTCCGTGCCCCCGCTCTCCCCAGGAATCCTCACCGAATCGTGGGATGGGCTGGGTTGGGAGGGACCTTAAAGATCCATCGCTGGGCTGAAACCAGAGCTGCCAGGGACCGGGCGCCTTAATCACTTTTTGCTTAATCACTTTTCCGAGCTAATTAAAGGTAGAAATCATCATATGGAGCAAGGGCGGTTGGGTGCCAGCCGTCGGCAGGTTGTGTTGGCCGCGTCCAGCCCTGGCTCGGGCCCCCCCACAGCGGTTTGGCAGGCAGGGGGCCTTCATCCCCATCGCGGGGGGGACTCACAGCCACCTCCATTTTCCCACTGAACCTGCAGAAATGCTTTTAGTCCCTCCAGGCAATTTTGCGCCTTCCTGGCGGCCGCTAAATGGAGAAAAAGCTCCGTTCCGCCCGGGTTCCTGGAAGATGGCACCACGGCCCCCGTCCTTCGGCACTCAGAGCTCCTCTTGATGCCACCGAGCAGAGACTTTAAAGCGATGCTGGCTGCAGAGAAATGGCCTGGAATGTGCCCTGGTGAATAGGAAACCCCCAGAGTTCAACCGCAAATAAAATCCAGCATTAAAAAAAATGGCTTTTAAACTTCGTTACCATTTTCTTCCCTAGGTTTTTGTGTTGCCTGCTGACATTCTGCTATTGGCTGGGGTTTTGTGCCACTAATGGACAACTTTATTGCAGGAGAACATGCCCCGAGATTCGGGTTTGTGCCTTTTCCTGTAAAACACTGGAAATTCTCACTTTGCTTTGCAGATTGTGCTGTTTCCCCTGGCTCTGGCTCGCTGTGGCCGCCGGCAGCACCCCCTCCCCGTGCCTGAACGTCGCAGTTCTGGTGGGGAAGGTGTAGGTTGGTGTCATCCATCCCATCTCCACGAGCCGAGGCTGGGTGGTTAACCCAGGAGCCCGCGGCAGGGGTGGGAGGCAGCGCGCTGAAGCGGGGGATGATGTTTCGGGGGGTCTCCTGGCTCAGCTGGGGCTGCCATGACCTGGCACCGGCGAGAAGCAGGTTTTCTAGACAACATGATGTGGCCCGCGGGGCTGGGGGGAAGCTGTGGGGCTGTGAAGCCCCCCTTTGCCTGCAAGTGGCCACTGCTGCTACCTGGTAGCCCTTAACGAGCCCCTGGTGGTCTGCTCTCGGATCGTAGCCCTCAGGGTGACCGGGCAGCAAGACGGCAGCAGCCCAGAGGCTGCCCTCGCCCCCGACACCAATGATTTGCTGCTGCAGATTTCGGATAGACAGATACGGGGTATTCGTTGTGCTGTGGCGAGAAATCAAAGTGAATGAAAGCACGACTTGACTCACTACCTCGTTAAAAAAAAACCCAACAAACGCCTGGCCAACCTCTTCTCTGCAGCCAGAGCTGCCGCTGCGCAGAGCTCTCCCCAGCCCTCACTTCTCCAGCCCCGGGCTCAGACTCACCCCCGAGGATCTGCCACCGCCACTGACGGCCACACAGACAAACATGTCCCAACCCAGTGGCTTCCTGGGATGCGACTGAGCTGCAGTCAAGGAGAGCTTATTTTTCTTGGATTCGAATCAATACAAACACACCGCCCGAGCTTTTTAAGCCTTTATTAGAAGGAAGGAGAAGCAGTGCACCGTCTGGCTTGCCTGGCTGCTGCAGGACGGGCGATGCAGCCTCTGTCCCCAGCACGACCCAGCGCGGCCACGGGGAAGCCACGAGATGTCAACGGAGCCGGCTGCTGTGCGGGTGCACAGCGGTGGCCACGGGCATCCACATCACGTTGCATTTGGCAGGTCCCCGTCCCCACCGGTTGCACCATGGATGTTAGCATGGTCCTCCTAGGGCACTGGAGGGTGCCAAGCTGCTCTCTGAAAGCACAAGTGGTGGCCAATGCCACGGAGAGCGTTCATGCGGCGGTGAGGACATGCTGCGCAAGGGTTTAAAGTCCTGTCCCCAGGCACAAAGAGCAGGGAGATACATGGCTCGGCCCCACGGAGCACAGCAGCAGATGGTGAACCGAAAGCATGGCCTTGGGTGGCCAGGAGCTGTCGTGACCCTGAGACTTGGTGCTGATGGTGATGCTGGTGCCTGTGGGCTGTCCCCAGAGGCCCCTCCTGGGAGACCAAGAGGTTAAAACTGAGTTGGGCATCCGGGTGCAAAGAGATGGTGCCTGCCTGGTGTGCCGCTTGCAGGGACCCGGCTGATGGGCCACAGATGGAGACACCAAGAAGCAAACCCACCCTTTATCCGGCAGTGTGTGGGTTAGAGCAGCCCATTGCCAGGATTCCCACCTCCACCCAAAGAGTATACAATCTTAAACTACCCTGACAGCAGAGACTGAGACATCTTCCCCAGCAAACACATCACTTGAGAACTTTCTGGGTGCACCATCCCCTTGAGTCCTACTTGGCTACAAAGAACAGCGGTGATTTCACCGGCTACATCTGCCGCGTTGGCTGCACGCTAGCAGATGGAGAAATCGGATCCCTCCAGGCTGGTTATGCCGGTGGCTGCCTCAGAAAGCGAGGCAGGATACGAAAGTCACCCCCATTCAAAACAAGCCATCTTCTCTCAGCGGCCGCGTGCTCCCACACGGTCTCCGACTGAAGAATGCACATTTCTGAATGTATACCGTCCTTTCACCAATGAACCGCAATTTAAAAGAAAAAATGCAGAGCAATTTAACTGCTACCTGCGAGAGCCAGTGTTCTTCCAGAGGCAGAAAGTGCTATCTGTTGCTTAGGAACAATCTTTACCCTACAAAATGAAGACGTGCGCTCTCCAAAGAGTTTTTTTAATCGCACCCAGTGTGTGTTTGTCTTGCTTAGAAGCTGACCCACCTCCTAAATAAACCACGGGGAGAAGTTTTTGTGCTCCAATATGTGCCTGCTATGCCCAGCCGTGAATCAAGATACCCCATACCCAGCCATGAGTTGAGATACAGGGTATATCCTTTACACCCAACCATGAGTTGAGATACAGGGTATTGACTCTACACCCAACCATGAGTTGAGATATAGGGTATTGACTCTACACCCAACTATGATTCAAGATATAGGGTATATACCCCACACCAGCCATGAGTTGAGATACAGGGTATATGCCCCATGCCCAGGCATGAGTTGAGATATAGGGTATAGACTCCATACCCAGCCATGATGTGAGATATAGGGTATAGACTCCATACCCAGCCATGATGTGAGATATGGTCTGTAAAAGCCCGATGGGAACCTTGCTGGTCCCAGGCAGCCCCCGTGTTCCTGCCCTGCCGCAGCGCTCGCTGTGGGGCTGTGGCTCAGGCGTCGCTCCTCGGCACATAGAGCAAGCACAGAAATGGAGGCAGACTTTGGCCATGCCGACACGGAGGCATTTCTGAAAACTGAGGCTTACAGAGAACTGCACCAGGCTAATTGCGCGTCCGGTCGTTAATCCCGATACTCATCCATTGCTCTGTTTCAAGGAGCCAAGCAAGTGGTGTTTCACAGACACATCTTCCCAGCCGCCTGTTGCATTGGGTGAGGTGCAAACACCTACTGCTGCTCCAGCGCGTCTGCACGGGGCCAAGCACGTATGTCCCGCTCTGAATTACTCTGCCGTTGCCCGGCTGCCATGTTTGCTGTTGCACTGGTTTGTTTTCCCCAAAGAACAAAACATCCTTGAGATGCGCAGAATTGCTGCTCCTCAAGGACACAAAGCCCATTGCTTTGTTCACGCTCCTGGCCAGGCACAAGAGACCTCTTCTGGGAACAACCACACACCACCAGCCACCAGCCGCTAGGTCCAGTCTAAAGCAAAATTCACTCCGGGTCCAAAAGCAAAGTTGATCTCTTGGGGTCCTTCGGTTAAGAGAATCTAGTCTGCAAAGCTATCTTATCCGAGACCCCGGTAGGAGCATCCGCCAGGGTGGAGCAGGTATTGAATCGAGAAGCCTTGCAGGACATAATGCTGGAGCTCTTCTTCTTGCGGTAGAAGTAGCTGCTGAGGTGGAACCAGAACTTGTCATGGAGGGAGGCATAGATGAAAGGGTTGTAGCAGGCAGAGCTCATGGCAATCAGGTGGCACGAGACCTGGATGACGTTGACATACCTCTTGTCCAGGATAGTGAACTCCTCGTCGATGTCTCTGATGAAGTTCACCACCTGGAGGGGCAGCCAGCAGATAGCAAAGCACACCACCGAGACGGTGAGCACCCGGAAGGTCTTCTGCTTCGTTTTGGTCCACTTGTCTTGGCAGGGATAGGCAGCGCCCGGGACGTTCCTCCTCCGCAGGTGGTAGGTGATGGCACAGAAGGAGACCGATACCGCCAAAAGTGGGAGCATGTAGGACAAGAGGAGCATCAAGCAGGAGTAGAGCACCCGCTCTCTCTCTTCGTGCTTCCAAAACTCTTCGCAGATGATCATGTCGTGGCCGATGGTGTTGAGATCCAAGTAGTGGGTGTGCAGCGATGTGGGAACAGAGGCCATGATGGAGAGTAACCAAATGCAGGCCACGAGGCAGACGCAGGACCTGCGGCTTATCCTCCTGCGGATAGGGTACGCCACCACGACGTACCGGTCGATGGCGATGGCAGTGAGGGACAGCACCGAGACGAAGACGGTGGCGGCCTGCATCAAGGTGACGAAGTAGCACATGAACATCCCAAAGAGCCAGCCCCGCACCTCGAAGGCATAGGAGACGGTGAGGGGGACGCAGGCCAGGCACATGATGAAGTCGGCCGCCGCCAGGTTCCCAATGAGGAAATTGGTGGTGCAGTGCAGCTTCTTGGTGAGAGCGATGAGGAGGATGAGGAAGAGGTTCCCCGTGCACGCCACCGCCACCAGCGTGGCGTAGAGCGGGATGAAGAGGGGCTTGAGCTCCAGGAGGAGGTCCAGGCCGGTGAAGAGAGGGGCTGAGCCGTTCTGCCAGGAGTCGTTGGGCAGCTGACTGTGAGCCATGCTGGCTCTCCTGCTGCCGACGCTGCTTCTCCACGCTGTAAAGCCAGGCGGAGACGAGACCGTCAGCCCTGGAGGGGAAAGAAACGTGCTTTGGTTGCGCTGGGCAGAAGAATCTGTCCCCAGGCTCTAGGTCCTCTTGCACAGCCCCGTAGTGATGCGCCGGCTGATTTTACAGATGCTGGGACTTTTTTAAGAGCGAGCGTGCCCCGTGGCAGACACAGCGCAGCGCCGCTACGGAGAAAACGGGGAACCTGGCTAGCAAATGGTTAACCTGGCTAGGAAGTAGTTAAACTGACTAGGAAATGGTTAACCTGGCTAGGAAATGGTTAACCTGGCTAGGAAGCGGTCAACCAGCCGGGCGCAGACCTGCGGGGAGCTGCCGGTTTGGAGCAGCAGGACAAGGGGAGCAGCTCGGGATGGCTCAGGGAAAGTCACCCGGGCGCTGGGCTGGCAGAAAGCAGCAATAAAGGGCCCTCCGGCATGTTTTGCTTTGCCTTTCCCCCTGCCAGCCCCGTCGCGACCCGCCAGCCCCCGGCTCAGCAGAAGGGTCCTCTCCTCTCCCCCCCCCCCCCCCCCCCCCCCCCATGGAAGTTTTTCAGAAAAACACTCACTTTTCAACCCTACTGGGATTGTGCTTGAAAATAAGTTCTTCAGCAGCCNCGGGCCTGGGGCGCCCCCTTCCCCGGGGGGGGGGGTGGGTCTCCGCCTGCCTTGCCCTGTCGCGACAGCGGCGGGGGGGCCGCCTGGCTGCCGGCCCCGGCGGCGGGAGGGGGCGATGCCAGCGGATTCTGGCAGAAAAGTGCAAGGAAGCGTAGAATTACCCACAGGAGCCTCCTCTTGGACCC
>VYZM01012507.1:0-15874 GCA_013398915.1 Dromas ardeola
ACCCTATGATTCTATGATTCAGGAAAATTTTTTCTTGGAGTAAGGCAGTGTGTTTGAGGTCTCCAGTTCCTAAACCACGAGTGACTTAGTAGTAACATGTATCAGTATTGCCATGAGTTTGAAATGTCTATAGACATCTCTTGTCACATGAATGTGATGCCATGGCTTTGTGCACCTAGTTGCAATGTGGCATCTGGAATAATGCTAGGCCTGAACTTTAAATGATCTTGAATTATACAGAAATTGGCACCTGACACCTTTTCCAGTGTTGCTGTTTCTGCACTCAGGAGTTTGTGATCATTGATTCGGGGAAGCGAACAGGGCAGCTGTGCAGAACTCCAGAATTTTACTTCTTCCACATTACAAGTCGCTGGCTTATTTATTGAATCGGAATTTATTACTGTTCCTCATCGCCGTAGAAGTTTAAAGAACAAAAAGCTAAAATGGACTATAAATACAGAACTTAATCGCTTATGATGCATGTCTGTAGGCCCTGAGGACAGTTTTCCTGTAGGTATCCCATGGGAAGTCAAGAATTACTTCAGTTTGCCTATTGTACCTTGTGATGTATTCCAGCCACTGTGATAATAAATCAAGAGATGAAGAAACTTGATTTTGAGTGGAGATGGATGAGACACATATAATAGTCCATGCCAGGCCTCAGGCATTTTCCTGCAGAGGAAGGAGAAGGTCTTCCATTGGGATCAACTATGTTTGTGGTGCCTGCGACAGACTTTGGGTGGGTGGGGAATTGTAGTGGGCAGTGTCTCATCACATTGCACAGATGATTGTGGCCATCCATGTGTGAAACCCCCTACCCTCAGCCAAACGAGGAGTGAGCCACCCGTGCTGCACCCTGGCCTTGTGCAGACAGGGCAGTGCAGGAGAAGACATCCCAGTAACCCAGATAGGGAGGATCAGCAATACCGGGAATGAAGGGCAAGGAGCAGTGGCTGTTGATATCCTTACTGATTCTTTCTCCCTTTGCCTTGAGAGTCTCAAGCTCACTTCTTTGTACTTCAGTTATTAAAATTTATGTTCTAAGTTCCTAACTGCAGGCAAGTTTTTATGAGTGAGTAGTGTAATTCTTGTGATCAAAGCACGAGCTTTGTTTTTTCAAAATAATATACAAGCAGCAATGAATTGTTCCCGTGTCTGTTGAAGCTTCTCATTCTGAATATCAGAGAAATAATCCCCTTTTTTTTTTTCTTCTCAAATTAGATTTGCAGTTTGATTGATACTCCTTTTAGAAAGGAATTCAGATATGAAAGCCTGGGGGTAGTGATATTCTGGAAAAAGATACTTGCGATCAGTTTGTGTTGACTTTGTTGTTCAGGCTAGGAGGACTTCATTTGGTCTGAGTCACCATCCTGGACTACTGCAAACCAGTAACTGGGTCAAAAATGTATAATATTTTGTTAAATTATTACTTGAGTTGTTGTCATCGTTATTTTGATGACATACTCAAAATGATTGTTATATAGTTCAGCTATTGTTCTGCTGCTGTCATGCTGATTTTTTCTAAAATCAAAAGGCTTGTTTATTTAGGTCCTGATTTATACATGCAATAAATGACAGACAACTTTCACTCCTAGGTAATGACTAGGTAAGAACTTCAGAATCAAATCGGATACTCTGAAGTATTTTTGAAGTTAAATGTTCCTTTTTAACTAGAAAGTAGAAGATGCTCACAGGGAGTGTTAGACTGCAAGAGACCTAAACTCAGAACGTTGTGTCCAGCTGGTATAAAGCCAGAATTGCTCATGGAAGTCAACACCACCCTGTTATAAACAAGCACAACTTCAGTTTAAGCTCACTGAGAATCTTGTCTGTAGGGTTTTTGCCTTAATTTAAATTTACTCCTAGGGCACTGATGGGAAAGCCTGCTTTATTCATGGATAGTAATGGCTTCATCAGAGACATTGAGTCTGATCATCAATTATTAATTAAATTTCTAATTATTTCTAATAAGAATATAAAAAAGAAAAATGTCTTAGTAAAAACCCCTGTCATATTTCATTAAGCAAGTTGACCCTCTAATTTTCATGTTTCTGCAAGAACTATAAAAACGCCGCCTTAAATTAGATTGCGGTTTATTGATGGTGTGCTAAGAAAAGGAACCATTCCCTCCTTTTTTTTAATGCCACAATCTCAAGCTGTATCACAACACCTCGCTTAGCGTTTCTGCTGCAGCTGAAGCAAAGCCTCTAGTACTGGTCTCTGCACTGAGGGCGCCTGTATTTAGAATCCCTTACGCATGAAAACTAGTGACTAAATTAGGACAAGATTGATCAGTCCAAATGCTTACATATGAAGTTTCACGCATAAAAATGTCTGGTGTGCGTCTTCGGTGCTGCACTTGCCTTCCTCTGCCTGGGAGCCGCGGTGGGAGAGGGCTGCGCTGGGAGCCTCGCTGGGCTGCTGCTCCTGCCTCTGCAGGAGGAAAAAGTTTGTCTTCTTACCCTGCCTTGGTGAGCTAGACCCTGCAAGGGGAGGACAAGGAGCCGGTGCCAGCGGATGGAGGCATCACTAGCATCCTGCTTGTGGCTCTGCGAGCAAAAGTTTGTCAGAGCCTTGCAGAGCTTCACCTGAGGAGTGTTGTAAGAGATGGTGTTCCCCAAACTCCAAAATAAAGAGCAGGGAACAAGTATGATGGTTCCTCCCTTTTTCTTCCCATTTCTGTTGAATGTGAGGTAGTTGCTAGAGGGTCTGAAGATAAAGGAAATGAAAAATGACACAAAATAGTGTAGCAGTTGCCATCTTCTATCCTAAACGGTGTAGAACCAGACAATCCTCTTCAGGTGATTCAGTGAAGAGTTGAATTCAGTTATTTTTGAAGGGGAACTGAAGTTTTTGATACTTCTATTTGAGTTTTTTTAGAATTAATCTGTGGTCTTTACCTGAGTACTCGCCGCTGACAGGCAGCAGAGGAGCAGCAGCAACCTGTCTAGAGGAGGGGGCAGTTTAGCATCGGTGCATTTGCTGCTGCTCACTTCTCTGCTGCCAATCCATGAAGCCATCGCTTGTCGTGCAACAGGCAGGCTGTGAATGCTCTGCCGCCGGTGAAGCTCAGCCTCCGACATCGAGCGTGGCGCTGAAAATGGCATTGAAATGACATTGGCATTACCTGAAGACACGTACAATGACATTAAAACAACAATAGGAAAGTATTTATGGGTGAGAGTAGTATTACTAATATTACTAACGGTCACTGTTAGAGCTCTCGAGATGTGTGTCCATTTGATGGAAGGTGGAAGGGAAGAGGTAAGGGCAGAGGCAGAGCTGACCCTGACAAACCCAGAAACAAGGGCAGTTACAGCAGTCACGTAATGCGCAGTAGAAGCAACAGAAGTGATATAAAACGTGTGGCAGGTTTGCAGTCACACTGCTGGCTTTGTTGTCACTATTTCCCGATAGTCAGAAGCACAGTGGATGGCTCTTCCCTTCTTCCTCAGCCAAACACCAACATCCTCCGAATTATCAAAAGCCCAAGCTGCATCACCCCTCCGTGAGCAACACTTTGGCACAAATGGGCTTGGGGGAAAAAAGCAAAACCAGCTAGCTAGTAAGGTAAATTACAGGACATCAGCTGCCCTCAGCAATTCTGAGCCAGGTACCTGTACCAGCTCCTGTTATTAAAAATGTTGTTACTGTCATATATGCATATTTGGATTTTTAGAAGATAAAAACAAGTGGTGATACAGGAGCAGCTGCAGCTGTGTCGGGAAATATAAGTATTTCATGAATACAATATGTGGTTTATGTTTTTAATAGTGTCTCTCGGTAATAGGAAGGAAAAGGGAGTTTGTGGAGTTGAAGACAGCGCAGCAGAGCTTAGTGTCTCCAGACCTCACCCTTTCTAAAGGATATTGGATATTCTGTTGAAGTGGATATGTTACTTATCCACTTACTTATCCAGGATATGTTACTTATGGCTATTCCATGGGTATAGGACAGAGGAACTTTTCTTGGAATGGGCTTTTTTAGTACTTTTGCTGTCAAGCTGGGTTGGTTTTTTTTTTTGTTGTTTTTTTTTTTTCTTTTACCCCCGGCAGTAGCCTAAAAATAGTTTGAATTATGTGGGGGGCTTCATAAAGATACATGGTAATATAATTTGAGTAGAAGCTCTGCATGCGTTCTGGCAAGAATGTGTTAAGGTACTTAATGGCTGTCTTTGCACACTGCTAATTTGGACCGGTATTTTTAGTTGTACTCCCCGTAGGAATGGCACTGAGTTTTTGACAGCATCTCACAGACAGCTTTGATAGCTGACTCCCAGGGGAAGGAGGTACTACGGAGCTGCGGTAGCCATCCCACCGTTAAGGTTGATGCCTGCTTTACTCTGATAAACCCAGTTTTCAATTAAATAAAATTTCCAGAAACAAAGCAACCTCCTAAAACTGCATGTCCTGTTCTTTCCAGTGAGGCGTTTGATTTTTTTCCTGTAAGTTTAGGGGACGGGATTTTAGATGTGTGTTAAAGCTGTATTTATACAACTTCTCATATGTCTTACCAACCTTAACCTGCAAATTCTCGATTGATGTTATCTTGTTAGTTGTGTTTGAAGATTGTGGAGTTTTTCTCCATCTCTTTTCCTTCTGTTTTTGTAACAGCAGATTGGGAAATGAGAGAGGTACTTTACAGAGCTTGTAAGAGACTATGTAATAGACTTTAGGAAAATCTGCAGAGGTGCTCAACCAAGAGTTCTTCAGACAAATTATACAAAGAAGAAGGGGACTTAAAAGGATTTTTTTATATTCTTTTTCTAGTTTATTTTACTTACTAAGACTGCACTTTGATATACTGCATGTTTAAATACATTACATATGGAATAATTCTGCAGACTAATAGTTATACAAATAATCTGGGATAAAAAAATAATTTGTGACACCAGGAATTGTAACTTTGTGAAACATTATGTCCGTAGGACTAAGAAAAAAGCTATTCTTGGTTTCTCTAATATTCATAATCAGAACTGCTGTTCCATGAAGGGTCATGCAGTAGTCCTGATGGGCACGCAGGGATTCCTCATGAGCAGTTCTCATAGTTTCTAAGGGCTGACTTTGCTCTTTTACTAGTGTTTGAGTTTTAGAGGGCCAGAGCCCTTGTGATTAGTGCTGCCGGGAGGCCTGTGAAGCGCCCAGCTTGTATGCTGGGGAGAGAGACGGGCTGCTCTGATGTATTGGTAGTGGATTGCGAGTGACATGCAGAGCAGATGCCTGGATTATTTGGAAAAGTACATGTTGATTTTTTTACTGTGGTTTTGCTTTTCAAGCAACCAATTTGTATTGGTAGCTGTGAGGATACTCAATTTTTAACCGTGATTTCAGGAGTAGTTTTTGCTATTACTGGGACTTCTTTGTAATTGCATTTTTTGGGGTGGGAGTGTCTAGGGAACTAAAATTGAGCACTATATTGATTTTTCCCCAGTAGTATTTGTCATAAAAATTCTTACACTACATCCCTGCTGGACGCTGCAGTTTGCATATTATCCTGTTTTCAGTGTTTACCGCATCTCATGGCTTTTATTTCCAAAAAGCATTGGGAGGCAGGTTTGGGGTACAAAGTACCCTCAGCAGTATGAAATAAGGCATTCTGTGGGCTGCGGAGAGGCAGAGTGCAGAAGAAGCAGCGGCTGGATGGTGACAAATCCAAGAAGGCTGAACTCTCCGTTTGTGTATAGAAGAGCTGGGAGCCTTTGAGCTAGATCACAGGTAGGTCTTGAATTTCTGCACGTTGCTCTTCACTGTCCTCTAACTAAAAATATTTTCTGGAACAGAGAGTGCAGGCAACTTGCTTTGGACTTCCCTAACTCCTGCTGTGTTCAGTGCATCTTTCTTTTGCTGGGAGCAGAACAGGTACCACTTGGTGAGCAAAGCAGGCTCTTTTGTGCAGGAGAATATGGAGACGCTACATGTTGGGTGAGCACGCTGGGCAAAATACGGGAAGCTGCTCAGATAACGCATGTGGACTGTTACCAGAGACTGGTTATTCTCGAAGAACATGGGAGGTAAGAGGAGAGAGGCATAGAGGGGGACTCTCCTGGGGGCTGTGTGACAGCAACGTGTATACATTGTCTGTGAAGCAAAGAATTTCCTCAGTGTAAGTGCCCTTTATTGAGAATGGGTTTTGCCATCATTTTACAAAGAGGCCAGTTTGTATCGATGCAGTGGATAATCAGAGTCACCAGGCTTGTTGGCACCTTTCTAATTTCTTTTCCTTGTCTCTAGTATAGGCAGATGTGCAGCAATAACGCGTAGCAATGCAAAATCTTGGAGCAACTGAGCACAAGTCCAGCACCACCAGGGAGGCACATTGCTGGAGGGGAGAAAGGACAGGCTGCCCGTGGGGAAGCCAGCGGGGTAGCCATCCCATGTGAGCAGGGTGTGCAGGGCTGGTGATGGTAGCCAGCATCAGCCCCGAGTCCAGCTGATGTTGGTGGGGCAGGTCTGAGGGGGGGTCGGCTTGCCGCTCAGTGTCCGGATCAGTGGTGCAAAGGGCGGCGCGGGCATGGCATCATTGCTTTGCATTCCACTGCAGTACTGCTCACCCGTACTGGATTTCCCTCTGATAAATTATTCCAAAGTTTATTTTCTCTTATTGTCAGGAAATTTCATCTTTTTAAGGTTTCGTTCATCTAAGCTCTGTTTACAGCTATTGAATCTTCTGCCTTTGTTTGCAAGACTGGAAAGAAATTTTCCTCTAAGCGTTTTCCATATATAATCATAGAAATTCAGTGACAATTCACCTTTCATCCTTCCCTTATGAGCTAAGAAAATTGAACTTCTTTAATTTAGCTTATTTTTCAGCCACAGGGTTACTTTTGTTCTCCTTCAAAGTTTTCAAGAAGTGAGTGTTTTAATTCCATCACATATGAAAAGAGAAAGATTCAACTTTTTTTACCCCAACCCCAGTGTTGGACCTAGAACTTCGTGAGGGGGCAGGCATGGCTGTAGATAACCAAGTCTGTCTTTGGGCTGTTTCTTTACAAGTCAAGATCTTTCATGCTTGCTTGGAAACACGTTATCTTGGAGAACAGAAAAAGAACATTGAAGTGACAAAACCTTTTTCAAAAAACTATGTTGACTGGCGTTAATTAGTTTCCGTGCATGTAATTATTGATAAGTCACTATGATGACGACAGTGAAGAAAAACCTTAGAGGCCTTGAATTTTTCTGTGGGTGGTAAGGATACCTTTAGATAACTGTAAATATTATCACATTTTAATGAGGAGAAAAGATTTTGAACTAGCTTTTGAATCGAAAGATTTAGAGTTAGTTTTAAAGTGTGCATGGGAGAGGAGAGGGGGGACCTTTTATCCTCTGTCTCTCTAAAGCAATGTTTTGTGTTGCTACATTGATAGTTGGAGAAAAATACTGGATTGGGCCTGATTCAATATGCTCATTCCTTTATTAGAATTACTGTACAAAAAAAAGATGAGTTGTTCACTTTGACAGAAGTAAACAATAAAATCTACTATTAAGAAGAAATCAGGTTTTCATAATGCACTTGATGCCATTCAGTGATATATCTTACCAGATTTTATTCGCAAGGTGGCCCTTGGGCTCACATACAGCCACGCGGATTGAGAGCTGTCTCGCGGGCTGTCAGCAGAAAAGGCTGATGGTCTCTGCCGGGAACTGGTGCCAAGCCGGGCGCCGCAGGGCCATTAATTCCAAACACTTCCACCATCTGCTTTCAGGAAATAGAGAGGGGGACGTCACTGACCTTCGGGGTGTTTTTTGCCTGTGGCTATTAGACAGTCTTCGACAGGACTGAGCCCTGGCTCTGAGCTCTGCCTGCAGTCCCTTTTCCTCACTCCAGCTCCTGTAGCGAGCCCAAAGGAGCCCAACCCGTTAGAAACTTTACAACACATTTTTTCTGAGGATTACAAAACTGGTTAGAAAATTGTAGCAATGGTAGATGAACCTTTTTATACCCAGTGAGTGAGGATTCCAAAACAAATCAAAGGACAGAACCGGACATTTCTTACAAAGAGTCAGCCCGTGTCACAGCTGCCCATCGCTGGAGCCCTGCAGACTCGGGTGGTTGTTGCTTCCTTCGCTGTGGCGGCGCATCTTGCTCCTTGGCGTGAGGCGTAGGTCTGCGCTAGCTACCAAATCACACAGAGCTATAAAATGATGAGGAACCCTGCCTGCTTGTGCAAAAAACTTCTTTAAATTCCCTGTGTGTGGCGCAGAGCTGGAGCAGTCATGCTGCTCGCTTTGTGTCCCAAGGAGCAGTGACAGTCTCTGCTGAGTTTTTATAGCAGAGCCTGGTTTCTGTAGTTGGAGAGGTTGAAGACTGGGAGGAATAGCTAAAGTGCTGGCGCAAGAAACGATGTGGAATAAACCTTAAGCTGGAAATCAGGAGAATTTGCAGCTCGCAGATTTGCAGTTTCGTGGGAGTTTTTTTGAACCCCCAGTATCCTTGCTCGAGGGCTGATCTGCTTCGAGATGCGGGTGGCCAACCATTTCTGCCTTCTGCCCAGATCTCCCGGCCATGCAAGCGAATTGTGATGAAAATAAAATAGCTGCATAGCGTAAACTGAATGCCCTTCCAGCTGGAGAGGAGGATGAAGCTTAATATTGTCTTTGTGGTGGTCTCAATGGCCTTTTTTTATTGGACACGTAATACTGTCAACATGGGGAATGAAATGCATTTGCGACTCACGCACATCTGCACTGGCCTCTTGCACTTGTACAATTTATTTTTGACTTCTTCCATTGTGCTTGGAGTGCTTGAAGTGTCATTTGCAAAATTAATCCTTGAAATGGAGGAAGAATACTCATTGCATTTGCAGAAATGGAGTAGGGACTAAAAGCCTCATTCAGCGAATATTGCAGATGTCATATTGTGCTAAAAAAAATTGGCAAAAATGTTAAGAATGGTTTTAGTCTAATTTTAAAGCCACATAAAAATCAATAGCCAATGGACATTTGAATATTTTGAAAACAAGAGAAGCCTTGAATTGTCTATAGTCAATTGGAATAGTAAAATAGTTTTTAATACAAATACAATAAAGAATATTTTATGAACTTTCTAATTAAGTTTTTTTCTTTTAAATGAGAGATTAAACAAGTAGCAGTCATGTTTGCATATTAGTTTGGTAGCATTTCCACTTGAAAAGCAGAAGTAAAAGAAAAATTTCTCTGTGTTTAAATTTTTCTGAAAAGTTTAGAAACTTCTAAACAAAAATCTTTGGGCTTTTTCATGAAAAAAATTAATTGGGGGATTTTTAAGGACATTCTAAAAAAATATTTCAATCTGTGAATTTTTTTTTCTGAAAAACATTTTTTTTCATTCTCAGGTGATGTAAATTTTCCGTTGATGGTTTAGGGAACTGCCATTTTGTTAGCACTGATAGCTAAATAAGACTCACGCAAGTAGTGTCAAAAGTTAAAGCCAAATGCCTTCCTGATGAACGATGTATAACTTCATTACTTAACATATTTATTCCTTTTTTTTTAAGTCAGGTTTTTATTATGTCAGGTGATGTTCAGCATCCAAATAGTGACTGTCCCACCATAAAACTTCTATTCAAAACTGGAAACATATTGTTATTAAAATACATTATTTCTAGATGGCTAGAGTCTGCCATTAGATGATGCATTGGAAACAGTGCAATATTTGCTGTACAATAATATTATGGAAGGGAATAAGACAGCATCCTTTTTTAGCGGCCAAGCAAGTTATTAGCCTTAAAGTACATGTCTCTGTGTGAAACCATAGTTTAGTGTGGGATTTTTCTGTGGTCTTTTGTGGGAAGTGTAACAAATAGCAAATAAATTGTTTGCTGCATCGGTCTTTTAACTAGTCTGTTCTGGAAGAAAAAGCGCTTCCTGCACATCACACCTTTACAAATCTGATGTGAAAATACTAAAAAAATGAACTCTCTTTAAGCATTTTTGTCCTCAGAGGGGTGTAAATGCATGCAAATAAAATTATTGCAACATCTTACTAGTTTCTGATTCTCCTGCCTTCTCCCAGAGGCAGAGCTGCAGGGGCTGGGGCATCTGCTGCTGCTCTGCAGAAGGGCAGAGCTAATCATATTGGCGTTCAGTCTCTCTCTTGTGTAATCCTTGTCCCTTGCTGTCTTCCCATATTCCTTCTGTAAATATTAATGTGCTGTCGTCTTTGAGTTTTAAGACTGATTTTTTCCCCTTAAGACTAATTTTCTGTAAGTATTTATGGTTTTACCTATTTCTGAAAGACGTGCTTAAAAGCTATAAACTCAGTTTGGGGATGTGAAACAAAACACTTTTTCTTTCTTGGCAGTGAAGATTAAGGAAAGCTAGAAATGGTTGTTTATTAAAATATTCAATCTTATTTAGAATTCAGACAGCAATTCCTGTCTGTTCAGACAAATATTTGTTCCTCCTGTGAGGGTGGCTCCCAGTGCAATCTGATAGACTGGGTACTCATGCCAGTCTCACCTCAGCAGTGATTTAAAAAGCAACGAAAGTGTGTATTTTGGGCAAGATCACCTTGCAAGTGAGAAAGAACCTGGAAAATATCTGGAAACTTCCACTGTTGTCTTACCCTCCTCATGGACACTTTCAGAGAGCTGGAGATTGTCACTTGTCTCCTTTCGTCCCTCACTGCAGGCAAAAGACTTCCACCCCACAGATCTGCCTTTGGTGCACTGAGAAGCCGAATACTCCAGTGGCAGCAGCATCCAAGCCTTGCTTTAGGCATTTGGTCTCTTCCTTCCCTGCTGGACACTGCCACAGATCAAAGCAGGGATCCTTTTCCCAGCTTCTCTTCCTCTCTTCTTTCTCCTCCTCAACTCTTAAGGTTGCATAGCACTTGGGCTGCATGTGCAAAATCTACTGATGTTTTAGTTTTTATTCATCTTGTTTCAGTCTCTGTTTATCTTGTTTTGGTCTTTCTGAGCTGTCTGGATGTGGATAATGTAGGAACAACTCTTGCACCCTTAGTTAAGGTACTGATAATTTGGAGCAGGTGCAGCACTGCCATCATTCTTACCAGGGAATCTCAGATGTCTCCCTCTCTCAATAGGCAGATGTCTACTTTTGCCTATAATAATGCATGATCCCTAGAAGCGATTATACAGTAATCAGACTGAATATTTATTTTTTCTTTTGTTTTCACAGTACCCTTAGAGGTAAAATATGTTGTAGATTACATTACCTGTGTTTCTGTGTTTTGGGCTCACTTTGGTGTGGGGTTTTTTTCCTGTGTTGTACTGAAAATCTTTAGGCTGTTACTAGTAAGGCACTATTTTCTGATTGAAAAAATAATGCCACTTGACAGGAGACAAACTAGCAGAATATGCTTTTAAACAGAAGAAGCCATTGCTCCGGTAATGGGTGATGGCAGACTGGATGCTCCTGACGTAGCGTCCCCGACTTCTGCATGCCAAGTGTTGGTCATGGTTTCTTCTGTTTGCGATAGCTGGGGTGTAGCAACAGCAACATGAGCATGAAACCCTTGTATTCAGGAGGCTCATATATCTTCTGCCTTTATGGTGTTCAAATGTTTGACAGGGAAAACAAAGGCAGGCCTGTTTGGAGAGGACTGGAGTTAGAGACAAACTGGTTCCCAGTCCATTCTGCATGTGAATAGCGTGACACTGCAGCAACAAGAGCATGAATGGGAAATTTGTTTATTTTTAGCTATGTTACAGCAATTTCCCATGTGTTCATTATTCTGAATGTAAGCTTGCTAGCTGCAGGCTTCTGTATCTGCGTGGGCAGTAGGAATGCACGTAGAAAGAAAATGTACATTAGGAGCAGAGCTGGAGAGATTTTTAGCAAGAATAAGCTAACCTGGGGAAAGTTACCTCCATGCACGGATTAGGTATTTGTTGAATCTTTTCGTTATTAGCCCTAATATGGCCATCCCTGTTTGGGATGACGACAGTTGTCACCTTAGTAACTCTGTACAATTTATATTGCTGCTGTGAGCAATTTTCTGTTGTGATGAGGAATAAATCTCCTTGTGCATCAGGTGCACTGGAAATTCAGTAAGAAACAGTTATTTCATGTTCCTTGCATCTGTCGTGCTTCTCAAACCTGTAACTACATGTGAGGAATGTGGAAGGTACAAATTATAGGTCCTACGATTCCTAGCAAAACTATTAGCAAAATATTACCACATTGGGGGTGGATGTTTCTGAAACTGCTACTGCTGTGGCTACTTCTCATCAGGAAAATGTTCTTTTTTTCTCAAGAGTCTGATATAAGAAAAGAATATATGCGAACTTGAAATGAGTGGTGTGATGGAAATCTATTCAAAGGACATTTGCAACTAGATCTCCTACTTCTCTGGACTAGCTGGATTTCTGTGGTGCGCCAAACAGGGTGCCTGTGCAATACCTTGGTCTAGAAGCCAGCTGCTTCTGGTTCTTTATGTTGGCCAAGGACAATTTGCCCAGCTTT
The DNA here is from genome assembly GCA_013398915.1 of Dromas ardeola. Classification (NCBI taxonomy): domain Eukaryota; kingdom Metazoa; phylum Chordata; class Aves; order Charadriiformes; family Dromadidae; genus Dromas; species Dromas ardeola. The sequence goes on from VYZM01012507.1 coordinate 12,405, forward strand.
TACACACGCATTGCCAGATTTGGGTGAAGTCTAACAGCTTTTTATCCCTTTGTAATTAAACTGGTTTTGTGCACCGCGTCACGTGGTAGGCTGTGACAGAAGGCAGTAACCAGCAAGAATGTGGTTTTTTTTTTCCCTTGGGGAGCCCCTTCAAACATGAAATGCTTGTAGGAGACACATGGTAACCAGCTCTGCACAGCATCACAGCCTCCTCTGTTCTCCAGGGACATGATGGTTGGGCAAGCCAATGAGTTACATCTGAAATGTGGAGTTTTGTAGGAGGAAAGATGCTGCATTAGTGCAATAAAATGCGTGAATTGCCAGTGTCAGAGAAATGGGAGGCGAGGGCTGCAATAGAGGTTAGTTTCACAGACCTCAAATCTGACAGATTTATGTAGCACAGACATATGGTCTGGATATAGATCCCACAATGGAGAAGAGTCCACATCCACTGCTTGATGGTGAAATATGAAAATACAGCCTGCATTTCTAGAGCATCACTCTTAACTGTTGCCTGGGCCACATGGAAATTGTCAGAACAGCTACAGCCTTTTAACTAACAGCCTCTGAAGGAAGGCCTACATATGTTTGTTTCTAAATTAATATGGTTTAAAAGAAGACTAATAATCTGCTATGGTGCATGCAAATAAAGAGGTGCTTATGTCGATGTCTCTGAGCTTCTAGCCACACAAGTACCACGCCGGCACAGATCTAGGATTTCCAAGTTGAACTTTCTGAACAATAGCAGGTTCATTTTGCAATGTGTTTCTGCTCTGTGCTGGAACAGATCCAAAACCTTCAAAGCAGCATCACAAAATGAAATTGTGTGAAAGTATCCATTTTCAAATTGGAAAGATTAATTTTTTTATTTGGCATCTCCCTTTGGAAGTGACAAAAATGTACCACGAACTACAGGAACCTTTCCATTGAAATCGATACCTCCCTGTGAGACATTTCAGCCTTGATGAAACAGCGTAATTCTGTGGGAAAAAAACCCAACACCCAAAACATTCTGTCAAGTTTTGACAAGATCTAGTCTCTTTTCAGAGAAGTCTCAGGGTCAATGGATTAATTCAAGCTGTTTGCTTCTCTTTTTTTTTTTTCTTAATAGGACTATTTTGCCATAAAGATATTTTTTAAAAAATACACCGTGGCCTCCAGCCTTCTAACAGAAACGTGCATCTAGCACTGCCTGCTAGGTGATATAAAAATGACAGGCCTGGAACCAAATGTCTCATGGAAAACTAAGATGTACAAAATTGTGAGTCCGGCTTACAAGTGATCTGTAGCTGGAAAAGCTAAGGGTCTCCTTAGGTACCCTGATCATTTGTCTTTTTCTAATTTGGCAATGGATGCTAGCAAAGAATGTTTCCTCATGTTCCTCAGGCTGCAGACCTATGTATGAAAGAACAAATTGAAAAAATTGTGCTTAGTTCAAATGCATGCTAGAAAGTGATAGGTAACTCTTCGGTACGGGTGCTGGTGCTGATCAGCCTCCAGCCCTGGACACATGAAGAGTTGCAAGCAGGCTCACTTTCAAAGATGAAGAGCACTCAGGAAAAAAAAATCACCTGAGATGCTGTTAGTCCCTCCCACTGCAGAGGATTTTTCTCTTACATGCCTATGAGGTTTGCATCAAATTTTGAATGTCCTCATAATCTGGAAACATGGTTTTGAGAGTAATTATGTCAACTTTGATCTGCAGTAAGTAAAGCTTGTATTTAGTGTTGGCCAAGCGGAGATGTTCTTAGGGCTTTCAAAATCAATAGGAATAATATGTTACCTGACATAAGATTGCAGGTACTTAATTTAACGACAGGCCAACGAGCCTACTCCTATCCGGCATGCCTGTGGGGTTCCCCAGATGAGATAGCTGTCATCTGCCTTTGTTTGTGAGCTCCCTGAATATTGCATTTAACTCTTCAGCAAGCGTGGGCAGGAGCAAGGATTAGGTAAAATAGTTGTTGAGAGTGAGAAACATCACTTGAGAATTAAAATTACCGAAGAAGGAAGCTTGTCCCTGTCCTGCCCCTGGCAGCTGCCTGTACATGAAGTGAGGAAGGCTTGGGGGTGAAGACACGTTATCCTTTCCCTCCCAGCTATTTAGCCTGTTACATCCAAGCTCTTCCCAACTCATGCCGGTGTGACTGTCCTGTAGGCCAATTACTTTTCTCATCCCTGCTGCCTAAAATCTACAACCCTCAGTGCGAAGCCTTCAAGGGATGTCTGGGAACATTAATTTGCAGGTCCCTGAGAAATCTGGCCTGTTTCCATTTTAAAACACCACCATTCATTTATGGTGGAAAGATTTCAGCTTTTAAAAAATAATCTTCATCATCAAGTGAGTGTCATCTTTGCAAATTACAGCAGCAGACTGTATATTCGCTATACGCTGTTAAGGTTTCTCACTTCATGGGACCCTCCCAAAACTGTGTACGACTTTCACTGGGGTGGAAGCAGTATCAAGTCTGATGTGGCAGGAGAGACCTTGCTAGCAGAGATGGATTCTGAGGAATAGAAGCAAATAATCTGTATACGTGCAATGTTATTAGCCCTCCACCTGCAGGTAGAGGAATTTGTGATAGGCTGAACTGAATGAAGCATCTACACACCCTTTTTCTTTAGATCTGCTTGACCAGAGCTACTCTGACTTAGAGACTTTCTAGCCATAGGTATTGATGTAGTCTCCTTAACAAGGAGACAGAGGACAGATAAACTGAAGCCTGTGTTAGCATGTGGATGTAATTATATTTTCTTTATTCAGTTACAGATGTTTCTGTTACATTTTTTCTCCTAAAAGAAATATATGTGAGTGGATGTTTCTTCATCCCTCTTGGTGATTTGACTTCCTTTCAGGAGCGTGCACATGAGGAGTGCTTGATGATGTTTAGCAGGGTCAGATGCATTGGCACGTGCAGTCTGTTGCACATGTTACAGTGAAAATACTGTTCCTGCAAACGTTCCTTGTGTATTTACAGGGGCAGTGTGTGGTGCGCAGGGGTCCAACTGGTTGGGGCTTGTCAGCTGAAAAATAAACTGCTGCTTTAATAATGTTGTAGTGCCTTATTTCACACTGCTGGTTTGAACGTACCAGGTGATGCATGCAGGGAAATATTACCTTCTGCATTGATCACCTTATTTAAAAGAAGGAAGAAATCATTACAAGTCATGGACAAACTCCAGCGAGCTGACTTACTGTTAACAAAAGCAAACAGGCTAAAACCTGGAAACCCTACGTGTGAAACTAAGCATTTATTTTGCCTTTCATGGATAAACGCAACTCAGAACGAAGTCCAGCTTCCTGTCAAACAAAGTGTGATGCTGCCGTGTGGCAGCACACGCCGGGTCCCCGCTGGCCTCCGCCTGACCCTGCCCGCAGTCTCGGTGCTCTGTCACCGCCCGCTGAGCACCACCGGGGCCTGTGCCCCCGCGGCCGCGGCTCTGCACCCCCCGGCTCGGTGAAACCCCTC
>VYZM01012507.1:16205-80985 GCA_013398915.1 Dromas ardeola
CCTCTCCTCCCGCTCGCCCGCCAGCCAGCCCCGCTCGCCCGGCGACCAGCCAGTCCCGCTGACCCGGCGGCCAATCCCGCTCGCCCGGCCGGCAGCCAGCCCTGCTCGCTCGGCAGCCGGCCCCGCTGGCCCGGCTGCCTTGCCGGTGCCCCTCCGCGCCTGGGCCGTACACCGAAACGGAGTCCTGTCACGGGATGATGGGACCGCCTGCGGTTCGGCGGCACACGGGTATCTCCTCTGGGCAGGGGCTGTGGTTTGCCGCCTGGGTGCTGCCCCCGACCGCAGGCTGGGCAAGCCCTGTCCTCGCTGCTGTCCCCGGCCACCGGGCTCCTGGTCTGGGGGGTAACGGATGCCCCGCTCTGCTCCAGCTCAGCCGGGCGGCTCATGTAGTGCCACGGAAGACATAACGACAGCAGAGACAAGAGACGGGCCTGGGCTGTTCTGCTTCTGGACTTTCTACATCTTTGGGGGGGACTGGACTGTCTACGAGTTTGTGTAAATGCTGGGAAGACATAGGGCAAAAAGATCTGCCTTGGGATTGGAAAAAGAATGTCTGTACTTTTGGATACGTAGCATGGATATCACAAAGGAATGTTTAATTATTGTAGGCCTCTTGGTAAGAAACGGTGTTGCCATAGCTTGCAATTCATTGAGTGTATTCGTAATTGTGTGAAAATTTTGCACGTTCTCCTGTCTTAAACTGCAAATATATTCATTTACTGAAACTGTTCTGTATATAGAAGGTGCATAACTTTTTATTAAAGTTGAAGTAGGCAGTTCTGTATGCCCAGAGAGGTGGTGGATGCCCCGTCCCGGCAAACATTCAAGGTCAGGTTGGACGGGGCTCTGATCTAGTTGAAGATGTCCCTGCTCATTGCAGGGGGGTTGGACTAGATGACCTTTAAAGGTACCTTCCAACCCAAACTGTTCTGTGATTCTGTTACCATACACCTAGCTCGTATGTGTGTGGAAAGGTATCTGTAGACTTTGAGAGCTTAATGGAAGATGAATATCCTGAATATCATCAGATGCTTTGACTTGGGAGTGACTTGCAGAGGGCAGCTCCTCCTGTGAAACCGCAGTATTTTTAATAAACCTCACAAAGCGGGTAGGACTTTTATTTCAACCGTCCAAACCCACACGGTGAAAAGTTATAGCCCTGCAAAGCTTTGCTCTCTGGGGAGCTCCTGGTTTCAATAACAGCTGTCCAAGATGTTCCCAGCCTGAACAGAAAGTAGAATGTTAGTAATGCAAAAACGTTTTTTCCCTTCTCCTCCAGAGGTACCGTTTTTCCCATTCCTCCCTCCAAACCCTCTCTTCTCTGAAAAATGCAGCTTTTTGCATCAAGAGAAGCAATAAGGGTTCCCCTTTTCGGTAAAATCTCCGTACAGTTTGGGTGCTGTGCGTGTGCCAGGCCCGTGGTTATAACTGCCGACAGTTCTGTGTTTCACAGACCCCTCTGAAGGTCTTTGGACACATCTAAAGTCTTCAAGTAACTTAGAGGAGATGTAAATGAATAGGATTTTACAATTCTTCCTTAAAGGTGTAAATGAGGTTTAAAAAAACAGGTTTTCATGTGTCTTAAACCAACCACTGTGTATTGGGTGTCGGTGCCCAGGCGCTGGCAGTGGGGGCTGCTGGGCGGCCTCTGTGAGGAGAGGCCGGGGCTGCCCCGTGCCAGACACAGCCGGTTCCAGCCGGTTCCGGCCGGTTCCAGCGGACCCACCGCAGGGCTCAGCTGAGCCCATTGGCCAAGATGGTGGTGCCTCTGTGATAACGTGTTTAAGAAAGGGCAAAAAACACTGGAGGAGATAGAAGAGTCAGGAGTGAAGTTGAGCCTGGAAAGGGGGAAGGGTTGGGGAAGGTGTTTTTAGTTTTGTTTTTATTTCTCACTACCCTACTTTGTTATTAATTGGCAATAAAATAAAATTAATTTCCCCAAATCGAGTCTGATTTGCCCGTGACGGCAGCTGGTGAGCGATGTCCCTGTCCTTATCTTGACCCACGTGCTTTTCCATCTTATTTTCTCCCCATCCTGCTGAGGAGGAAGAGGGAGAGCAGCTGGGTAGGCACCTTGCAGCCAGCCAAGGTCAGCCCACCACACACAAGCATTGCGTTACTGCAGATGCCACAAAGACGACCAGATTTTAAAACAAAGGTTTTGGAAGGGATCTGTGAGATTTTAAAAAATAAAACAAAACCCCCTGTCTAGCACCGCTTTTTTGATCTAGACTCGACAGTAAGGCTTTAACCCTTGTTTAACCCAAGTTTAATTTTCAGAACGAAGAAAAAAAAAGAAACAAAACCCCTGTGTTCCTCATGGTGCTTGTTCTGTTTATTTTGGCAGTCCGCTTAGGGCCAGCTTTAGAAACTTTTTCGTGACTTTGGCTCATTGGTTGTAAGTAAACTGCTGTGTTTCATGGTCCATTGCTTAAGTTGCCTCAAGAACTGATAAATACATCACCAAAACCTGGCACCACGTCCAATGCAAATACAACCTGTCAGGCCAGTGCATCAGAGCTGATCTTCTTATCAAGCAATGAGAACACACAGTCACGTTGGACAAACAGTATTCCCATGCAGTTGGTTTGACTTGATGTAAAATGTTTGCTTTAATGAGACAGAGTATCTTATACTTCTAGCTTTATATGAAGAAAAATTGTGAGAAATTTCTCAGTTACTAATGTTGTGTTGTTGCTTTGTTTTCTCTGGCTTTAGTGTTCAGAAGTAGTTTCCCATACACCCCTTGCAGGAATCTAAATAATGACTGGGAATAAAATAAGTATCTGCTCTGGTTACTTAACTGAATATTTAGAAGAAATATTTAGAAGAAATTATGCTGTTTAGAAAATTGCATGTAACATCAAAGTCAGGATTTATTTCCATAAAATCCTATTACATTCCAGGCATCAAACTGAAAAAAAGAGCATTCATTGTTCTCGTGTTTGTTCTTTTTTTTCTCCCCCTTCATGCTTTCCATATACAATCAGTGGAGGCATTAGGAAAACAGGGATATATGCACATTGCCATATAGATGCACAGAGCATATGTATGCACATTAGATTTTATTAAAAGAGTTATTTCTTTGTTTCATTATCACTGTTTTCCTTTCCTGTCTGCCTTCTTCTACCCTCCTTCCCTCTCTCAACTCAACGTTGCATTCTGGAAAAGGAAAATCCATGGAATATATTACACCGAAAATCAAGAAGGATGCAAACAATATTATAAGCTGTCCTTTCAGAATCAGATACTTGATCTTCTTACATGTCCTAATTTTAATTTTGTTGCCATTTGGGGGAAGTTCTGATTTATAAGCATTACTAACAAAAGCAACCGAACCCCCAGTGCACAGCGTCTGCTCATATGATCTCTGTGCTTGGATCCGGAGAATTGCACAGTGCTTGGCACACAGAGTTGCATTCATTCACATGACACGTTTTTGGGACCTCACTCTGCTGTCAAATTTCCCTTGGCTCCCCCCTCATCAATAGAGAGATTAAATCACCCTCAATCAGGTAAAGTCAAATTAATCAGTAAGCAGGTCCTGTGACTATCTCTCCTTCAATTTCCCAACACTTAAACAAATTCACAAGGGCTGAGCTGTATACTGATGTGCTTTATAGAATATAAAAATACACATACATGACTTGATAACAAAACCCAGTTATCTCAGGAAGGCTGTGAATTCCTGAAGTACAGACTTGGTGCTTGGGCAGTGGAAAACAATATGCTTCTACAGGGAATGAGGGGTTCTCCAACATATGTTTCCTGCAGGAATATATTAATTTATACCCTTTTAAGACGTTGAGGTGAAGAAGGAAAGAAAATTACTTTAATAACAGCCTGACCCAAATTTTTCCATGGTTCCTGAAGCGAAAGTAATTATTTATCAGAATCTATTTCTAAACAGAAATTAAGATCGTTTTCCCTAAGTGACTTAAACTCGTTTCTAATCCCCTAACAGCCTTAATCAACAGATTTAAAATGTTGTTAAAAATCTATTTAAGGCTTATTACTTTGATCTTACTGCTACTAATCCAGTGGCACAATTCTTAGTGAAATCTTAGTGCAAATTAACTTTGTTCACATACCGTCACATAAGAGCATGGAAACAAGATGGAAATGTGTTGCAGGGAATATGTATCTGTTGTGTTGTTATATGGCTTTGTATTTTTTTTACGGAAGAGGCACTTTAATGCTAACTTGAAATTAATCAGAAGAGTGTGTGCGCAGCATCCTTGAAAGGATACCCAGGCTAGGAGGTGCCCACTTGGGGCCCTTCTGCATGCCCTGCCTCAGACGTCGAGGAGCTGTGCGTCCCCCAGGCCGTGCTGTCCTGGGCAAGAGCCCCCGAGCATTGGTGCCTTTCTGCAGCCACTCTCCTGTGACCGCCGCTGGCAATCTGTAACTTGTGCTCTGGGCTGGGAAGGGTGAGAGGGAGCGTTAGCTCAGTGGGGGACGACACATGCACTATGGTGCCATGATACTGTCAGCAGCATTAGGCAGCCCTGACTCCCGCAGAGATGCAGCCGCTGTCTAACAGGGCTTGCCATCCTCAGCCTTCTTCAGGGAGCATGAACTTGTTTCTCTTGAACCTCTTCATGATCACCCCATCCTTGGTGGCCACTTCGGTCAGAAGTGGCTGGTGCTGGTGCTATCCCTGCAGATCTCTGCCGAGCCCTGCTGGTGATACCCTCTTGTCTTGGGGATGCTATCAATAGGCAGAGGAGTGCAGGTGAAGCTTCCCATGCCAAAGTTGCCCCCTTCCCAGCAGATGCAGGCAGCTGTCACGCCTGATCTGGCATGATGCTGTGTTACGTATGTAAGAGTGAGCAGCGTGCCCTGCTAGTGTCAGGGACTTCTATTATTGTATGCAATATAAGAGCACCAGGGAATGCAGCGTGATCATGCAAACTAAGCTGTCTGGATATGCTTTAACAGACTTGAAGTGATTTATACAGAGATATTATGGTTCTCACAGCTTCTTGGTGGCATCAGCTTGAAAGGCCCTTTTTTCTTGTTTTCCTTGGGCTGTTCTGAGCAGGTCCCAGGGGGCACTACACAAGTTAGACATCGGATGTTGAAAGAATTAGGTCTCGGTGACACTTGGGGAGACGCAGTAACAGGTTGACAATGATGGGAGACTGACGGGCTCTCTGCTTCCAAGGTCTTCCTGACATATGTTGGAGCTTTGTGCTGTTGTACTTCCCTTAGGAACTAAGCATGATTCATGCAAACTCATCTGCAATAACAAGTCCCTAATAGATTCTGTGCACTCTTCAGAACTCCTGCCCTTCAGAAATGAATGGGTTGTTATTTCAATTTACAGTCATCTCAGTATATTTCTCAGTTCCTCTTTTATTCTGGGTTTGTTTGGTTGTACTTTTTGCATACTTGTTTAAAAAGGATGCAGATGAAACCACAATGTAGCTCGCTCTTTCTTGTTCCCTCCTGCCCTCCTCCAAAGATCAAAAAGGGAATCTGAAGTTTCAAATTCCCTTAATATTAACAGAATTTAATTCTCAAATGTGGCTGCAATTTTAGGCTGAGACTAAATGTTCAGAAAAGTTTTCGTTGAAAGACTTTTTATTGCTGAGGTGTTGATTCAAGTTTTATTTCTTTGCATTTGTGCTGTTAAAATGACAACTCTGACCTCTTAATATCTTACATCTTCTTTTACCGGGGGACCTAGTGGTTCCCTTGCTGGGTTCATCTGGGCATTTTTAACCTAATTATTTCCCTAATAGCAGAGGTGCCTCAGGCACTGCTAGTGTCTTGCTCATTCCTGTTGTTTATTTACCCTTCCAGTTTTCCTTTTAGTGTCTTGAACTGGAATATTTCAATTAAGTCATATCAAGCCTAAAAGTGGAGAATTTTGATGAAAGAAACAGGAACTTGGTATAAATGGTCTAATACTCTTTTGTCTAGTGGCCAAAGTCTGATGTTCCTTTCCATGGAGACAGTTAATTTTGAAGGAAGAGAGGACCTTTTTTGCATGCAAGACATGTTCTGCGTATCTTGCTTTTCTCTCAAAACCTGTGGATGATCTTTTAAAGGCTGATGCTGTCAATTCATATCACGTTGCATCTCTTTTCAAGATCTGAGGAACTGGCACTTCTCAAATGGCCAAGAGCGTAAACTGACCCCAGAGACGCTTGGATGGGAGCGCTGTCCATGCAGCAAAATGGAGCCTGTCCTAGGGTTCGAGCTCCTTTTCCGTGTTGTATTGAAATATGGGGCAATGTGTCCTTCCCACATGTGAGCAGAGATGTTTAATTCCCTCTTGTCCAGAAGTGCTCAGTTTGTTTGAAAATTAATTTATTTAACTCATGCCTGGATCATGTATTCCTTTTGGGTAGGGAAGTCTGGCAGTGAGTTTGCTGAGCCCTGCATTACAGATTTTAGCCTTTATTGGCAAACTTGACACTATGACAGCTGTTTCTAGATTGAGTGGTGCCTGTGTTCCCTTTCTGAGCTCTTCATTGTCCCAAATAAGGACCCAAGACATGCCGCTATTCCTTCTCACCCACATGGTTTTGTCTCCTTCTCAAGTAACTGAGGTCTGGGTGAGGTCATTGCTATATGGCTCAGTCTCCAACTAGAGACCACCATGGAGCTTCGAAGTTCTCCTTGGCCTACCTGCTTAGATGGAGTGATAGGCTGTGTGTTAAGTTAGACTTCAATACAAAACAGATGCTTGTTTCTTGGTCGCGGAAGGGAAAAGTGGTCATGGACCACTAAAGATTTTGTCTAGTCTGTAGTATATTGATGGCTTGTCATATATTTCTCGTGGTTGTTATTTCCCTTTGTTATGCCCAGAAACACTCGGGAAAAGGAACAATAAATAAGATGTCTGTCTGTCAGTCTACCTATACTTGGAAAATGAACAATTTAGACAACCATTTAGCAGCTGAAGGAAAAGCTCTATACTGTATCCTGGAACGGGCAAATCATGTGTTCCATGGTGACAGAAATGGCTCTTTCAAGCAGAAACTGTAAGCCTTTGGGCACTCTTACACTGTGTAAGTTCAGCTGCAGTAGTTTGTTAACCAGCAGACAGATCCACCGTAGATTTCTCCTTGAGCACTGCAGAAGACTCCAGAATGCATAACTGTTACCAATGCTGGAACTCAAAGTCTTAATAACGATTTTTACTGTGTAACTCAAAGTTAACATTTTTATTTCAAATTATGCTTTCCAAAGGCAGCTGCTGTGTTCAAAGTACTTAAATCTTTGTATGTCTATAATTCATTCTGCTTACTGTGAATAAGGAGTATCCTAAAGCTGTGGTTCCCCAGGCATGGAAAGCCACTTATGGAAGTATTATAACAAGTAAAGTGAAATTACTTTGACTTGTTTTCTTATCTATTTCAACTACATCAACAATTCAGCAAAGATACAAACCTGAAAAGTTGGTGCACTGCCAGCTTCATCTGTCTGTACTGTTGTGGAAAACCTCCAAGCAGTTTTTCATGTTTGCTTTGGCAAGTGGTTACCAATGGGGATGGATGGTTGCTGTACATAGCAAAATTTTGGCATTAGTAGAGTTTTGTTTGCTTAATCAGTGTTTACCAGAAACAGGCAGAGAAGGGAGGCAAAGCTGCTCAGAGGTATGCAGTGGCCTCTGTACAAGGAGAGAGTAAGTAAGGACTCTTCAGTTTGAGAATATATAGAGATATAGATATACATATATACATAATTTCTGGAGAGTATCCATTAAATTTAGCTGTCAACAGATTTGAAATTGTCACCTGGCACTACAGGGACACACAGGTTCTTTTAGGGATCCTCAGCAGAATGAGGACTGGCCACAGGCTTGTAGTTGTAATTACAGTTTTATTATTACATTAAAATTTTAATAATCAGCATAGGCTATTATTAGCTACAGTTTCTAGCAGTGAGCATAGCTTAGTGTTACAGAGTATTTTTAGCAATTATCGTAGCTTCCAGTTAAACAGAATTTCTAGTATTTAGTGTAGCTTTTGTACTACCTAGAGTTTTTAGTTACCTGGGCGCTCTGCAGGTTGGGTCAAATTCTTAATAATCAGCGTGTGATACAATAACCATGATCTAGACTCAGACTTTACCTAAAACTGCATGAGTCTCTCACTCAGTCTCGGAGGAAGCAGGCAATGGTGGGGGTGTCCCAGACCCCCCAGGGGATCACGGGTTTTGCCGTCCAGCAGCAATTCCGGTCGGTGTCCCACGTAGGACTTGCAGCGCCTTGATTTTGTAGGCAATATCTCACGGTCTGGTACGCTTCCCTGTTCCCGAACGGCTGTCACCACATCCTGGTGACAGTCCTTGGTGGGCAAATGGTCTTGTCGCAAATGCTGACAGGGGGATTGTCTGCTCTATAACGGGGGTCATCACATCCTGGTGACAACCACAGTGTTGAAAAGGGGAAGAGCGAAAGGGGGTGATGCGTGATCAGCACACTAGCATATTACAGCTGTCTGTCTTAGAAAACGGTGTTGGTTATGCTAACCATATTACTGGGGTCAGAAACGGAGGGTGCCAGACACAGAAACAGAGGAAATTCTTTTTCACTGTAACTAAAGTAAATTACCACAGGTTCCCACGGAGGCCAAAAGCATAACTAGGTTGAAAAAGGGATCAAGTCTTTGATCTATTCAGCAAGTTCCTAAGTTACCAATTTTCAGCAGGCTAAATACAGAGGGATAATATGTTTGCCCTTTGTTTTATGCTCTCTCTGTAAGTTCCAGTTTTTGGCTACTCTTGGGAACAGCATTGAGGAAGAGAAAAAGAGTTGTTCCGGCCGGTGTGGCTGTTCCCGTACTGTCACAGTTTCGCTAGGTATGTAAACTGCAGGTGAAACAATATTAAAAAATAAAATAAAATAAAAGAGGAAGAAAAACCTACTTGTTCTGCTATTACAGACATATCTGCTTAGCCGGGTTGTGCCTGCCTGCCTCTTTCTAAGGCTCTGCATGAAATTAGGAAGGTCCATGTAATATTGATGAGCTCGTGCATTGATTGTGATGAGGAACACAGGATTGCTGCTGGCCCTGTCTGACACTGTGATTTACAGTGACTTCCTGGAGGATACGGCTGGCATTTTTGTAGCCATTATAAATGCTGTTGGAGTTTTGACTGCTTAGCTGCAAATGCTTGATCAAAAATATAAACGTAATAACAAATACCTATTTGCATGCTGTTGGATGAGCAGAATAACAAACTGCCAATTACAGCGCTGTTCCATATTAATGTTTGGAAATACCAATGCTGTTTAAGATGTCAGCGTATTTAAACATTTTGCAAGTGGACAGTCTAAATTGCACACGCTCCTCTCTCTCACAGCAATACGTGTGCCATGTGTCGCAGAGTTTGCATAATTCATGGCAGCAAGGTGTATAACTGTGCTGTTACAAAACTTGCATGAAAATCAGGAATTTTGGTATTCAGGAAACTGTAGGCATATGTGGAATATGCAAGAGCTTTTATGTGTAGTTGCTTTGTGTTTAGTTTGTAATCAAGTAAGGCATAAATCTTTCAGAATGATCTGAGATCGTTTTAAGGAGATTTACAGTAGCTGTCTGTAATATCTTTTACATCAGGATTGATAATTATTCATGTGTTTTCATAATGCTAGAAGTTACTTTTGTTCTGCATCTTGTTTCCTAAACATTTTAATGTGTTCTCTTCGAAATTTATATCCCGCAGAGAGAGTAGCAAGCAGTAAAGCAGGTGTAATGTGCTCTTGTAAATGTTTGAAATTACCAGTGTTCACCACGTGCCAGGTATCGTGGGAGTTAAGGAATTGCTGTTTCTAAAGTTACTAATGCCAGTTTAGCCTCTGATTTAATGTGGAGAGAAGGAAAATTGCCGGTACTGAAAAGTGTATTAAGATGTAAAAGAGCATCTGATGCTTCTGAAGGATTGTTTTTATAGCATATTTTTGCCCTTTTGTTGAAGCACTGAAAATATGGCTATTCTAAACTGGTATATCCTCTGCTTCAAAATGTTCTTGGTTTTGTTTTTTTAATTAAAGCTTTTTCAAAATTCAGAAAACACAAGGGCTGAACAGATATTTTAAAAATAGCATTATTTCTAAACCAGAACCGCCTAAGACTTTGCTTGCACAACTGCAGAAGACGGCCAAGAGAAAAGTGAGATGAGTCTTGGCCCTTGGATTTCCAGTGGGGCGTTTTCCTTGGTGTGTCAGAGAGGGTCTGACCCACGCGGCTCCCTGGGTCAGACCATTTAAATCAGCTGTGGTCAAGGGAGCTGAACCTCAGCAGGTTTTGGATCAAATCCCTGAGGGAGATAAAAGCTCAGAAATACGTTGTTGTCAAGACTTTTTTTCTTTACTGCTTTAAAGATGGTATTATAATTTATGTAATGACATGTTTGTAAAATTTCTCTTAGTTCATGTATCTGAATAGCTTTTGTGTTATTTTTGTTCATACACATTCAAAATACTAGAGTAAAATGAAGTTTCAACAAAATTTTTGCCTTTAATTTTCAGTTCTTACTGGTGCTGTGAACCTTTACATTTGTAGCTGTTTTGCAATGTTGAGCTATGAAAATTTCCATTACTGTCTTCCATGCTTTTCTTTATTTTAACTACATTTAATTAGTGAATCTAACTACAAAAAGAAAAGAAGGAAAGCTAGAATCAATAAAGTTGTATCTCTTTTTTCCTTATTCTTCCTAATTTATAGTAAGAGATTGATTATTGCAAGTGTTAGAGTCGATATATTGGAAAATTCTGCTGTATTTTGTCTGCATGCCTTGTTTCTATATAAAGACAATTTCAAGTGCCTTTGTAATAAGAGAGGCAAGTTTTCATAGTAGTCCCAACCCTGTACATCCAACATGAAAAAATATAAATGCATTCAGTCATTTCTCTCAAAGGGGTCACAGTGGGGCTTAAACATGAAATGGTCGCTCAGTGCTTTTGATTGGGGGCGTATTCTTTGTAGAAAGTGTGTACAGAAGTAGCACAGAAAATCGGTGAACTCTGAGCCATGAGGTGAAGCGAGAATTGTGCCGAATGTGGGCCCCCAAATAGTATATGATGGTTCCTATTCCTGTGTCCTCCATCCTCCTGTCTTCCAATATCAGTGTCACAGATGAAGGACATAGTTTCCCACTCTGTGTCCACTTACCTCTGTTTTCTTTCCACCATTGTTATAAAGTGCTTAAATAAGTCATTACAAATCTTGGAAAACATTAGGAAGCTCGAGCCCCACTTAGTAATTGAGAAACGGACTATGCGAACTCAACTGGTAGCTGAGCAGAAGGTGAAACCACAGATAAAACAGTATTTAGAAGCTGGACACCTATTTTATTGTTCTGGATTCATCCTTCTGGACAAAGTTGGCTTTACCAAACGCGTGACTCTGAAATCATCACAGAAGATTAACAAGAAGGAAAACTACAGCTTGGAGACAAGGATAAATTCCCTTACTAGGAGAGTGCACTCCCTGCATTAGGAGAGTGAGCACTATGTATTTTGTCATTTTGTCATCAACATCTGCTTGATGGTTGCCAGAATGTGCTGCAGGACTGCAGCCTGCCTGCCGTCAGTGCCTCACACAGCTTTTTATAGCCAGCCTTAGACTTGTGATGGTGAGTAGCATGTTGGTGTGAGACAGTCTGCGGATTGGAGACAGAGAAATATGCAAACTGATCTACGAGTCTGTGCTTTGCAGAGACTGAAGGAGTGTCTCAGCAAACAAAACAACGTACGAACTTCTAGCTCTGTGCAAGCAAGGCTGTGGTGAACTTCTTTTCAGCAGGGGCTGTGACTAAGAGTTGGCCGAGTGTCCGGAAGGAGGGGGGAGGAAGGAAACATCTTGTAATCCAGCAAGATAGGAAGGTTGAATTGAGGCAAAATGGGAGTAGTGCTTGAGCTTGCTTCACCTCCTGGCTTATCCATAGATTTTTTTCCCTAGATCTCTAATCATTTAAGTTGTCTGTGCCACTTATCTATGCCATTGGCAGTGATAAGGCTCACGAGATGGCCTGCAAAGCAGCACGCTCCATGTCCTGTAGTCTGTGTAAATGCAGTCCTCAAGAGAAATGTCTGCAAATCCCACAGCATTCATGCCTGTGATGTTAGAAAAAGTCTTGTGTGTCCTGTCTATTGAGTGTCTCCCATATCACGTTGTCACCACAGAAGAATATTGCCTGTATGTTAAAAACCTGGCTGAGCAGAGGTGGTCCTGGTGAGACTCTGCTTATTCACGAGTCTTATGAGGAGCAGCTGAGGGAGCTGGGGCTGCTTAGTCTGGAGAAAAGGAGGCTGAGGGGAGACCTTATCACTCCCTGCAACTACCTGAAAGGAGGCTGTAGTGAGGTGGGGGTTGGTCTCTTCTCCCAAGTAACAAGCAATTGTTCAAGAGGAAACAGCCTCAAGTTGCATCAGGGAAGGTTTAGATTGGATATTAGGAAAAAAATCTTCACGGGAAGGGTTGCCAAGCATTGGAACAGGCTGCCTGGGGAAGTTGTTGAGTCACCATCCCTGGAGGTATTTAAAAGACGTGTAGATGTGGCACTTAGGGACATGGTTTAGTGGTGGCCTTGGCAGTGTTAGGTTTACCATTGGACTCAATGGTCTTTAGGTCTTTGGTTGGATCTGTGTAGTTTGGATGTCAGACAGGAAAGGGCTCGAGCAAAGGCTTTACCCATATTGCATTTTAGGCCTAAATCTGTCTTGGATCTCAGCTTTGAAGTGTAAGGTGAGGATATTTCTTCCTTGCCTTATGGCAAAGATAATGAAAATCTTCACTGATGATGAGGCTCTCTAAAAGGCAGATTAGAGCTGATTTTTATAAAATTTGATGTATATTGTATTGAAAAAAAATGTTGAGGAACAGATATGTGGTGTTAGTTGCACCACATCTGCGATAGGGCATGAACCCCCTCCATGCGTAACAGAGGAAAAAAGACATGTCACTGGACTTCTTGTGTGGGAAGAAAAATACCTGTCACAATTTATAAGAAACCTAAAGTAAGCTTGGATGGAGGACCTGACAATGGACCTAATTAGAGAAGGGCTGACTATAATGAGCCATGCTCCAGCAAATTAACTAGTCTATCAAAGCTAAAAGAGCCTCTGCTAATGGCTGGGTGTTAAGGAGAAATACTTTTCTGCAATATTACTTAAAGCACAGTTCTGGAAAATACAGATATAAGCAAAGAATTTAATAACAGTATCAGTATTATGTTCATACTTCTGCTACAGATAAGGTACAATAGGTGTCAATAACGTAAAATATAAGACTGGGGTATTAGTTAAATGTAAAATATTGCTAGCCCTGGTTTATATTTTTATTTTTAGGTTAGATTTTCATTTTAGATTAGATTTCATTTTGGATTAGATTTTGTCAGCTTTCCAGATTTGTCCACATTTCTGTTAGTAGTAACAGGTTGCAGCTAACTGCCCCTCTTCTATCACAAGTGCAAAAGCCTTCCTCCAGTTTTCTTCTGGTTTTATCTTTCTAGCATTGCTTTTTCACTCAGCCATCATCTGACTTAAGCTCATTTTAGCGTATACAAATCCTTTATTTTTGACAGTTGCCAATAGAGCTGACAGATTGGTGTCCATTTATTAAAATGGACACTTGATTTGAAATCCCTTAGTTTCAGGTGCCAGTAGATTTGTGGAATAAACAGT
The DNA here is from genome assembly GCA_013398915.1 of Dromas ardeola. NCBI lineage: Eukaryota > Metazoa > Chordata > Aves > Charadriiformes > Dromadidae > Dromas > Dromas ardeola. Next base: position 29,851 of record VYZM01012507.1, read on the forward strand.
TCCATTTAAAAGAATGTTAGGTTGAGAAAATTTGGGGTAGTAAAACTTGCTGTCAGATTCTAGGATTGCAACGTTTTTGAACATGTGGTTTTGATCATCTTTTAAAGATTAAAATTTTAAAATATCAAACCAAGTAGTGCATTAACACAGTGTTAGACTAGTGTATTCTATTAAAGCAGAACAAGAAATGTAGTAAAACAATTAAGCATAATGCACTAGTCCACAGTGATGACATTGTAAGATGATCAAGGGAAAATATATGGCCAATATTTCAGGTCAGTCTTCCTAAAGGAAAAGATTTATTGAACTTGCCAGTAATAAAATCATGTCTTGCTCCAAACACAATAACAGAAGATTGTAAACTTTTAGGATATTAACACCACTCTTCTTGCTGTAGTAATGAAATACTCTAAGTTGAGAAGAAGAAAAAAGAAAAATCTAAAACCCCTGAGGCAATCCTGACTCCTCCTGACTATGCTATGCACTAAGCAAACACTCCCATCACAGATATTTCTTTTTTAAGAGGTAGATATATCAGTTATCATGCAGCTTTTCAGCATAGTGTCTGGAATTGAAAGCAAAGCAAAATGATTTCTGTGCGTAATTCTCCATGACGGTGAATCAGAGAAAATTCCTAACCCTGTCTCTCCACCCTAAATAAAATCCGTGTTACGGGAGTGCGTGCCTCTGCCATTTCTGCTGCTGGCATGGTGTTTAGGAAGACTAATCAAGTCTTGTAAATTTTTATTTTGGTCATGGGGCAGACGATTCAAGTGGAAGCTAAAGGAGATGGCCACCTCAGCGTACAGTGGGCACTGTGTAATCACCAGCTATCGACTACCAGCTAGGTTGGTATACAGCCAGGAAGTATGCTTTTTTTTTTTACTTTTTTCTTTTTCTATTTTTTTCTTTGCCTTTTTTCTTTTTCTTTTCTTTTCCCTCTTAGAAAATTGTTTCCTTATGAGACAAAGTAGTTCAAGCTATCACTGTCCCCTCTACTGAAAGATGTGAGTGTTTGTGGTCTGTTTCAGTGGAAAGGAAGACAAAGTAGTTTAACACAGATTATGAGAACTCTGTGGTGAATTATCGCATCTCAGCAGCGGAGGAGCAACTCCTTTAAATCGTTGCTGCTGCTTGACAGGTGAACATTTGACCATATGCTTATAGATTGCTATGCTGAGAATGTGCTCTTCAGATGTTTTACAAATTAAAGCAAATGCATGCATTCTTGGTTGCTTTGGGGTGGAGAGGACCAGAATCTGGTTTGCAGTTGCCCATCCTTCAAGGTTGTTTAGTCCCGTTTAAGCCAGTGGGCATACTGAGTTCAGTGCCCCAAATTCCAACTCATATATTGTCTGTCCCTGTAGAAGATTTGCTCAAATTAAAGTAGCTTAAATATTCATGTGACCCAGCTTTTTAGACTAATTACAGAGAAAATAAATTAAAATACATAATCAGATCCTTGCATGAAGTACTGTAAGAAAGCTTTGCAAAAATTCCCCTGAGAAGAAAAAAGTCAAGAAAAGTTTTACGTAGTGCTTTCCAGTCCCTTTAATCTTGAGAATAAGTTCTTTTACTTATAGTGACAAAATTGTGCAAATTGTAACTAATTATCCTGCAATTAATTTGTCTTTACTTGGCTTTTATGAAGGGCGGGGGAGAGGAGATTTATCCTGGGGTGTTCTACGCATTTGCTTTGCTTTGCCTTCTTTTCTAGGGGCTAGGAAAAGATGGTTTGGAGTAAGCCTTAGCAAGACCACTTCCACATGGCATAAAAAATGATTTATTCCTCTGTCTGTCTTCTCCTCTGTGGGTTGTTGGGACCATGCTGAGTACAAAACAAGCAGAGACCAAGAGCAGCTGGTAGTGGATGGTATGATACAACTTTCTTCTTCTGCCCTTGGTACCCAAGCAAGTTAAGCAGAGGAAAAAAAGACATTCATGAATGTATCACTGTGTGTGGTAGATAAATTGGGCTTCTCTAATTTTACTGACAGGACTAAGAAACAACCTTCCTCTGGGTAATTTGAGCATAATTACATCAATCCCGTAGGCCTGTCAGCCATAGTTGCGTGTCTTTGCTGTAAAATGGCAGTGCTGAGGTACCATTTTTGAGGATGTAATGTCAAGACAACCCGTATAGGTTTTCTATTTGTTTAAACATTGCAAGTTTCTTTATAAAACTCTCTGTTTTATATTTAAACGATCTTTGTTAGCAAGTGGTGTACACTGATAAAATGATGAAGGGAAAAGCCAAGTCACTTTGATTTTAATACTCAACTAGTTGCTCTCAGAAATTAATACATTGCTATCACTTCACTGCATCTTCAAAGAACAGTATTTAAAGCTTCCTGACATTTTTTCCTAACATCTTCCTTAACTGCAGGTAATTTATAAACCTCTAAACAAGCATGAGTCATCCTGCATTTAAACTCAGTGACTCTTCTGCACTGAATAAATAGTACTAGCCAAGAAAGGAAATTTCTCTTCAAAGAGAAGCTGAAAATGATGTTAGATTTATGGTGTCATCCTCTACCTCAGCAAAGCCAAGCTTGCGTATGTGTACGCTTTAGATGCATTTTACATTCTCTGGTGTTTGAAGCACACATATGTGTGAACTGGTTGTTGTAACAAAGATGTGCGTATCTTGAATAATTAGGGCTGGGCTGAGCTCATTATTTGATGTGGCCATTAGGAAGGAGCTGATGACCTTGCTGCGCTCCCAGCTGGGACTTGTGGTAGAGCTGACCTCCTGGCAAAAGGTAAGGAGGAGGAGTTATCTTGGAGATAAGTCCTTAAATCGTCCTGTCACTGGTCGCAAGAAACTGGAATTTTGCAGATCTGCCTGGTCCTGGCTGGCGTAACGTGTCACTGAGCACGCGCGTTTGTCTCCACATGTGTTTGATAGCTTTGTTTGTGTTGCTGCGGTTGAGGTTGGTCAGCACTGTGGTACTTTCATGGTGTCATTTTCCTATCCAGAGTAAGCATTGATGCCACTTGTTCTTGCAGTTATAACTCTGCATGTAAGGTGTGTATTCGTATCAGCTGCTCTTCAGTTTTGAAGTCACTGACAAGAGGTGATGAAACAAACTCCAAGAGCCTACAACTGAGCACGGTGAGAAATTGGGATCAGATCATTGTTCTTAAACATACTGCTCAGTCCAGCTGTGATGCAGGGTTTTTAAAGTAAATTTGGTATATTGTTATTAGTCGAGCCAGGCAGAGGAGGAGCCACTGAATGCTGAGGAACAAAGAGCTAAGAACATGCTGTAACGTACATTGTAACCTCCCAGTATGTCTCTGATGAGAACTTGAACCTCTCTGTTAGCTTGAAAGCCCTTGAAAGGCCTTGCCTGAGTTGTGTGGTTGGACGTGCAATGCCAAGTGGTGGTGGATCTGCCTACCTCTGTCTCCACTCCTACAGCTGCCCTCAGGTACTCTGGCCTTTGGGAAAACGTGTAGAAAATTGTGCACTATTAAAGCACGCTTTGGGTGGAGGGATTTACTGGGTCTACGAGCATCCTGATTGATAACCAAAATGTGTTACAGATTTGTGTTCTGCAGTAGTGTGTTATTAGCATCTAATTGAGTTTTGAGATGAATTGTTAGCTTTAGATGTATGTGGGAAAGATAAGCAGCAGGTATGGTATTAAGACTTTGTTTTTATGGGAGAAACTATTTTCAAGTTCATAAGAACGTGAATCACCTGACCACTGAAATCCTCTGCTTTATTGCTAGATAAAGTAGCTCTAGTTCAATACCTGAACTCTTCTGTTGCCATTTTCAAACAATACTTTGGAGTGTTTTCACATTTGTTTCATGCCTTTGATAACTCATGTCAAATACTGTCAAACAGAACATAGCTTGACTGCATCAGATTTATTGGATGATTAGGTTATTGCAGGAAAAGTTTCCCACAATTGTTCTTTGCTTTACTTGCAATAAATAGCGAGGAGAGTTTCAAAATCAGTGCATTTTGCCATCCTTTGATTTTTTTCCAAAACACCACCACGTGGTGCATGCAAATACCGTGTACAGCAGTGGCTCATATGGGCTTTGAGCTCCACAAGACGCCAGTAAAATAAGCTGTCTGAAAGAAGTACCCTGGGGGACCTAAAGGTTTGTGGCCAATCCACCCCATGATGCGCAGAGACATAAGTAACAAAAGCTGTGTGGGGCTTTTCCCTCGCCTTCTAGGTGAGCATAGTAATTGGAAGCTGCAAGATAAAATTGGAATTGGGAAGGGGGACAAGAAGCCCTGACTGGGAAAACTTTTTTTTAGGTGCTGTTTCTCAAAAGTTTACAATTTTCTTAAACAGATCCTCAGAAACAGATGACCAAATCCATCAACAACATTTATCCAGAGTTCTTTTTCTGCTATTAACTATGTATCAAAAAAAACAAGTATAAAGATAAAGCTAAGAAATAGCACTATACAGGAAGGTTTTAATGATGGAATAGCAAATTACGTAACATCTCTCAATTTTTTTTAACAAATATCATCAGTAGAAATCTAAGAAATGGAAAAAATTTTAGAAATCTTATTTTCAGAGAAAAATACTGATTCTTCTGTTAAATATCAATACAATAAGCAATTCTAATTTCACCAGTGCTTTCTGAGAAATCCAGATGTTTTAAGATTACACTACTGCAGTCATAAGCAATTGGTTGCAGATTAATAACTTCCTTTTTGGAAATATTCCCGAGTCTATTGGATATGGAATTTCGTGAGTATTTTTTTTCTTTTAAGAGGTGTGGTGCTGGCAGTGCAAGCTTCCCACCACTGCCTTTCTTTAAATGCTGAAGATCCAGTTTTGCTCTTTTTAAAAACAGTAGATGTGTTGCCACTGACAGTAAGTGGTGGGGAATAAGACTGTGCCAAGCTGCAGGTTTGTGTATGTCTCGCATCAGTGCTTAATTTGAGAAACCTTAGGAAATGCATTTTTATCTTTTTTTTTCTCATTTAACTATTTTTATTACTTTTTTCTCTTGCATTGTTTTTGCTAAGGTAAATATTTTGCATTGTCGAGAATGCAGCATGTATTTTAAAACTGCCCTCTGTGCTTCCTATTTGCAATTACAACAGCCTTATTCCAATGTTTTAAATCATTGGTCTGTTTTTCACACTTAGCAGTTTTATGGCTTTTGGTAGAGGGGGGCTTCCGGGATGGTCTCTGTGAGAAGAGGCCAGGGGCTGCCCTGTGCTCAACACAGCCTGTCCCAGCCAGCTCCCTGATGGACCCACCTCAGGACACAGCTGAGCCCGTCAGCCAACCTGGTGGCACCTCTGCGAAAACGTATTTAAGAAAGGGCAAAAATATGGAGAGAAGGAAGACGGAGGAACCAAAAGGAAGGACGAGGCCAGAGCAGAAGGAGGTGCTCCACAGCAAAGGAGGTGCGTCCCATAGATGAGCCCATGTTGGAGCAGGTGCACCCCCGAAGGGACTGCGGCCTGGGGAGGACCATGCTGGAGCGGAGGAAACAAGAAGGATGGGGAGCGGAAGAGAAGAGTGGGAAGCAGAGAGCGGCTGAGACAAACTGCTGTGCCCTGACCCCTCCTGCACCGCTCATCACCTCGCCGAAGGGACTGAGTGTAACCTGCGGTGATACCACAGGGAGTGGAGACCAGGAAGGGGCAAGGAGGGGGGGCTGGAGTTGAGGCGGGGAAGAGAGAGAGGGTTTTTTTCCCTAAATGTATAAATATTTGTCTTTTTTGTTTGTTTCCCAATACGTGAATCATCAATTACATATTTATGCTAAATGACAATAAATTAAGTACCCCCAAATTGAGGCTGTTTTGCCTGCGACAGTACTTGGTAAGTGATTACCCTGTCTTTATTTCCACCCACAAGTTTTCACATTCTTCCTGTTTTCTCCCATGTCCCGCTGGGGACGGAGGGAGCGAGCAGCTGGGTGGGTGCTTGGCTGCCAGGTGGGATCAACCACCACGGCAATCTACATCTTTGCAGCTCTTCACACTTGCTTTCCAAGTATTTTTTACTGTCTGCTATTACAAAAAGTCAATTATCAGTGGATTTTTCCACATCAATTTTGCTTACACGTGAACACTCTGTAATGCCTGTAATTAAGATGCATTTCCTTGCTAAATACTTTTTACTGTTTCTAAGTATTAGAAAGTATCTAAGTATCTGCAGAATTATAGGGTTTGTGTTGAAATATGTATGATTTTTTAAAATATAAAATCTATCTTGACAAGGGATATGCAAAGAAATGCCCAATTTTTCTGTTGAAAAGCAAATCCGTGATGATTATTTTTACAGTGCTGAGATTCTGACCTCAAGCTACTTCTTTTTGCAGAGATAATTTGTCACCTTCAATTGCCAATGGTGTCTGTGCAGGTAGCCCTTTTTGCTTATGCAGAATTTATTGAAAGTTTGGGTCTAAATCTTCCCCTTGCACACAGTTAGACCTGTCAATGGTACGTGAATTGTGACAAGAAGCCTAATAGGATTTTGAAGGAGGGATGTTATTTCAGTAATGAGGGATTTTCCCCTGTGAAATGCATTAAGCTGGGGATGTCTTCAGCCTCTTCTGCTCATCCCAGCAGGTTCTTGTACAGCAATAAGGAACCAGGATGATGGCATCAGAAAAAAAACCTTAGGAATTACACAAAACAGGAAAGAATTTTTCAGATTAAATAGTGCTCTAGTGTGGAGTATTGCCACTGTGGGATTACACAGTGAATGCTGGATTCCCAGGAATGAAGTAGCAAGAAAGACAAAATACTACATTTATTTTTCTCTCACAGTAGCCATATGTTTCAAGTTACTCTTCAACTGGTATGATAGCTTCAGGAAGAGCCCAGATGTGTTGTGGAGAATGGAAAATGCTGTAGGTGCCAAAGCTGCTACGTCTTGAAATGCAAAGATACCAGAACAGACCTTTTTGTTGCATGTTTTTATTGAGACCAGGTAAAACTCACTTTTATTTGACTTTAACTTTCAAGATATGAAGGCTAGAGAGTTAATAGACGCTGATAAAATTAAGGTTCTGTTTGTTTGTTCTATCCAGTATCTCTAAAAAATAGCCAGAAGATGAAAAGTTTGTTCAGTTCCAAGAATATACCCTGTCACGTGTTACCTTTATTATAAGTGGCTGGAATGGAGTCTTGCTTTGTGTCCCTGTTTGCAAAGAGAAAGCCAGATTGTATTTTAAAGCAGTCTACTTTTGTACTTCATATTGGGTGCAGGAAACTCTAAATAGATGTTTTTATTAGGTATTTATAGACTTTTCAATGTTCAGAGTTCTCAGAGTCCCTCAAAAGATGGAAAGGAGGTACAGGACAGTTTCAACTGAAGTCAAAATTTCTGTAGCTTTTGCTAAACCAGGATGTTTTCTCCCAGTAATCACTTTACTGCGGTATTTGTTGTGGTTTTCATTAGAATCGATGAAAATAATATATATAGCAAAAGCAAATCTCACACTGTGGTAATTGTTAAAGAAAACAGCAAGTATTTGTTATTAACTTCTAAAATAAGAAATTCAGGCTTTTCCAATAATTTCTGACTGTCACTGGACTCTTAATGCCTGCTTTCTGTTAGCTGTATAACTCTTGCTAGTTTCTGCTCCAGTGACAAACTGTCAAATGAATACAATCTTTTTTATTTACTCATCTCTTCTATGTGAGAACCACCAGCTTTTGGGCTTGTGTAAGAAATTTCGAAAATAATGCATTTGTCTTGCCCTAACTTTAAAAAGGCAAAATCCAGAGAAATGATTTTGAGAGAAAAAGAGACTATATTTGTTAGAAAGGGGGGAACACAGTTTCTTGATTTTTTAGTCTACCATACGTAATCATCCTATAAAAAAGGAAAACCTGAAAAAGTTGTGTTTGGTGCCATTACGTTTGTCATTTTATGAGTATGGCTATGTATTTTTTCCACATCTGGATGGTAAGATATACCACACAGTCCTGATCCATTGAACAGAGACTGATTTCCAATCGGGTGATGCATTCATATGTACATTCGAATGCCTGTAAATCCACTTTTTAGCTCAGTTCTTTATGAAGATGAGACAAGCCTTTTCTGAGAGGGAATTTCATGTTGCACCTTCTTAGTACTGGACCCCAGGTAGGGATTGGAGAGGCTGTCGGGAAGAATATGAGCAGAGGTCTCCCACTTCTATCAAAAAATATTCCAACCAGCTGTACCTTGGACAATGTGCTGCAGCTATCACTTTTTGCCTTTTTTTGAGAACATTCTGTGTTAGTTGGATCAGTTTCCATTTTGAAGGCTGTGTGCGAATACATTGTAGCTGTTAGTTGTATTCCTTAATGGCTTTTGTGTTTCTACATTTAAATGTGTTCTGCATTTTGCTTTGTATTGCTGTGTTTGCCACAGTAATGTATTGCTCTGTATTTTTGTTTAAACTACAAAAGGAAGAGCAAGAATATTAAGGAATTCTTTCAAACCTTAACTTTCTATTTATTAGCAGTGCTGAAACTGTATTTAGACTACCTGGCTGTATTTTTCATTATTGTGCATTTCTCAAGAAGGGAGTTCATAAGATTTGATAGAGTTAAATATGGTCACTCATAATTACGGTAAACAGTCACACTGAAGTCCCTCCTGCAGAGCTCTGCTCTGAGTTGCCCTAGGCTCCTTTTATAGTTCCCAGAGAAAGAATCATCTCCAGGGAGTGATTCAGCTCTCCTGAGACCTGAATTGCAGTCTGGAGATTGTTTTTTTTCCGTAAATGTGAGGGTCTGTAGGATGACATTTCCAGTTTCAGTTAGGCGGGATGAATCTAGATGTATTTGTGTAATCCAGAGATTTCTCTCCTAGGTAGTTTGAGCTTATAAGATACATTTCTTTTGGGTTTCAGAAGAAGTGATGCCTGTTGGGGGTTCCTGGAGGGCGCATGCTGCAAGCAGAGATCCTGGATGCTGCTGTTTGAGCAGCAGGTGAAGGAGCATGTATTGTGCCATCTCCTTCCCAACCTGCTTTATGGGTCTTGTCCCATTCAGCAGTGAGAGGAGGACAGTTATGCTCTGATGCATTGAAGACTGTGATGGGAAGCGGCACGTTCGTACATGTCTGATCATCTGCCAGTCAGCAGGATAAAGCAGCCCTACAGTACTGTAATTAAGCCGATTAGACTGTAGATAAAGATCTCCTTTGCTATTCTGTTCGGTTTCCTTAAATCTTTTCCAACAGAGTTGTTTCTGTGAAAAGCCGCTGCTCCCTCCATGCTGAATATAGTTGACATTTTAAGCTTCTGCTTGAGTGCCGCGCTAACAGGCTGCCAGGTCCGGTTCCGGGTTGTGTTACTGGTTCGTTTGGAATGGAGTAAATTGGGAGGTGAGCTGTCAGTACATGCCATGGAGAGGAAGGCTTTGCAATAGTAATGCAACAGAATGGGAAGAAAAGCATCTTCATGTGGATATATTGTAAATTGTTGCCATTTCTTTTATCTGAGCCTTCTACAAATTTTTCTTTAACAAATGTTCCTGTTCTGACATTAACAATACCCTTTTTCTGTGAGAAAGTGAATTCCCTCAAGATTCTTCGTGATTGTCAGATAGAAAAGCCATGTGATGAGCTCTGTAACGTCAGCCTGAGCCCTCCGTGCAGCCCACCGCTGCAGGCAGAATTCGTCCATGTCCACGTGATGTTCTCTGACTGCTGATTATGCAACATTATGATGACAGAACATAAAAAGGTTCCCGCAGAGAGAACAGAGGTTCACAAAAAATTTCATCAATTCAGAGTTTTTTTTCTAAAGCATCCCTAAAATAGCAGTAGTACATTTAAAACTAAAGTTCTTGCAAACTTTTTTTCACTGTCTGCTGAAAAATGAAAATGGAAAGAGAAATAATTTAATAAAATAAATGAGCTGCAAGATGGGAAGAACAGAGACAGAAGTTATGAAGAAGTAAGATGTTGGAAAAAGAAAGGGACTAAAGAAAGTGACAGTGCACAGGAGCCAAAATGTATTATTCCATTGAGGACCAGTACAATACTTGAGATTACTTAAAACTTGTGCAAAAAGTCAAGAGCAACTTTACAAAAAAGAAGCAAGGAAAAAATTTAGTGGAAGAACCTATGGAAAGTGTGAGATCAAAAGATTTCACATAACCCTACAGTCAACTGCATATATAGCTTCTGCTCACACTTGCAGTGGAGTACGGAATTGTTACGTCCCCATGACGTAAAGGGGTAGCATTAACTGTTTTGAGAAATTACAATAAATATCAGATATCATTCTTCACCAAAAGTATATCTTGTGTCAACTAACTGACCTGGGGGAACGTGCAGGAGGGCAGAGTGGACCAATTAGCCTAAAGGAAATCCAAAGTTTGCCCCTTGCAGACAGATGTGTCCTTACTGTGCAAATGTTACATTTAATTTTAGAATTGTGAAATCTTTAGAGTTCTTCCAAACTGTGTGACTGTCTAGCAAGGGACACATTATACCTGGTGGTGCCACAGAATGAATGGCCACATCACCCTCCACATATTAGAAGGTGGTGAATAAATCAAGAAACCCGAGTTGTTCAGAGCTTTTCTCAGCTAATATTTTATTTTATCCCTCAGTTTACAAAGGTATGTATTTTATTACTTGCCCTACTTTGCTTCTGCAGTATGGAAGATTTATGAGTAGTGGATATATGGAATTATAGACAGTTCTTTAAGCAAGATTCAACAAGAGGCTGACAAAAAGTTTATTTTAGTTTTAGAAAGTTAAACATTAACATTCCTAGCTATGGCCAAGCTTTATTTGCCTGGCATAGCTCTACCAGGTACCAGGAACCCACTGTCTGGAAGCAATGGGCCTGATTCTCATTCCCCCGCTCAATTTGTGTTAATTAGGTAGACCACACATTCCATGGCTAGGTGTCCTTCTTTAATGTCATAGATTTACGGTAATAAAACTGAATTTTTTGTATCAGCCATTAGTCTTCAGTCAGAGAGAGACAGTATTTTTTGTAATTGCTGCGGGTGTCACTGTCCAGAACCTCTCGATGTCCCGGTTAGCTGCCTTCACCTTGCGTGGCTGGTGGCTTCTGTTTCGTCCTTAGTTTTCTGCCTTTGTATTTGATGGTGATAATGACCGTGGAAGATGAATGGCACTGGCAGATGCCGTAGGTGTGTAGTGCAGGCAGGTTTTGCACAGGAACCCGCCTGCTCTCTGCCCGGTTTATTTCTGATTTTCAGGAGCCCTGCTAGGTTAGCCCAGAAGCCTGCGCCGCACAGATGGAGATGTGAGCAACTGCTTCGTGAAGATGAGGGTAACGTCATTCGCTCTCTTGATGAACAAACCAAACTCGAATCCCTAAATTTGGAGATTAATACTGGATTAAACATCTTGCATGCTGAAATTAGACTCCTCATTCAATGCAAAAACTTAAAATTAAATATTACGTAGCTTTGGGTCTGAGCACTAGGTAGCTCATAGGTGTTCCTGTGTGTTCAGTGCTTTTGAACATCAGGACGTTCCTCTAAATAAGAATATAGTTGTTTCCCTGTGAGCTCCTGTGCACGGTGCAATTCATGGCCTGACATAATAATCCCATTTTACTGCTCAGCATCTGATTGCATTGCCTTTCAAAGCAGAGAAATCTGCTGAAGAGAAACATTTGTGCTGCTGAGGACAGAAAAGGGAGACAACTTGAGTGGTCGCAGTCTAAAAGTTCATCTTGAATGCACTGGAAACATGTCTGTGTAAATAATGAGAGAAGAAATATTGTACTTCACTGTGTAACCACTTTTTATCTGCTGAAGTTGGAAAATACCTACCTGGCTGGCATCCTTGACAAAGCTTTGCTTTCCAAAGCACTGTGGATACAGTGTAAACACTCCTTTTCCTGATAGGTTGATGCTAAAACTGTTGCTGAGACAAAATTAATCAGAGTGCCCATGCCACGAATATCACAGCACATCCCTTTTCCTCTTATTTGCTTATTTGTGGTTCTTAACTTTTAGAATGCTATCTAAATCTCTAGCACATAAGTTCCCGCAGCTGGAACATCTGGAGTTGAGCACAGTGGGCTCACTGCGTGTTTCAAAGAAAGGTGTTCCACCCATTTGGTGGGTATAGGGGAGCAGGGAGATGTTGTGAAGGATTATCATAGAATCATAGAATTGTTTAGGTTGGAAGAGACCTTTATGATCATCAGGTCCAACCATTAACCTGGCATTAGTGGCAAGCATGGAGTTCACTTAACCTGTAGCTTTTCCGCTGGGAGGATTCTGACCAGTGATGCAGCAAGTTCTCTAGTGGGAAGCTGAGTTTAAGCACTGCCTGAATTACTGGAGAGAAGCAATTGCTGTATCAGTTTGCTGATGTGTCTGCATTCATCAGTAAATTTTACAGAGAACCAAAATTCTTCTACTCCATGTTTCTAGACATTTATTTCTGCCTAAGAGTAGTCTTTCATTTATGACCGCATGCTTTAATGCATTATGAGGGAACAAGAGAAATTGCAGTGAGAACATTTTTCTAAAGTGAACACCAAGCAATTTAGTGTTGGGTTTGCAGGTGGTGCTGTACATACAGCTTGTTAGAAAACACCACGTTGAAAATATTATAGCATGAGTGGTCTACTCTTTTTTTTTTTTCTTTGATAGCTATTTCTCATTTGCGTACTTCTTTTGTAAAGTCCTTTGTGTAATACAAAGAAGGATGTTAGCAACCCACTTACTTTAGGAAACGAGCCTTTCTAATGATGCACTTCTGTTTCTTAAATTGCATGATGGAGAAATTTGACTTGACGGATTTTGAGGTAAAAGTGAAAAAAAGCAATGAACAGGGCCTGTATTAGTTATAAGGCTGTCCATGTATTCTCCTTGAAAGGACAGGAACTAAGAAACCATTAGAGAGGAACAAAACTGCATTAATAATATTGTATAATAGCATAGATGTTAACACCGTGGGCTGTGTAATGTGCTTTCGTTTGTTTTGAAGGTGAACTTAATGATCAGTGCTGTTTTAGTAAAGGAAAAGGGTGAAACCTAAGGTCATCAGTGGTATCAGTTCCTAATTTTACATTCCACCTTTTAAAAGTGTTAAAATACAATGTATGACCCTTAGATGCCATTTCTAGAAGGAAAATTTAGACTAGGACTCAGCCTGTTCCCAACTGAAACCTTTATTTCAAGATGCAGGTAAGAGGCAAAACCAATTAAATTTATCACTGAATTTTACTGTTATGGCCTTTGGAACATTAATTTTATTACAGGAGCTGGGAATCAAATAGAAACATAAATGCTGTCTATCTTTTCTTTCTTTTTTTTTTTTGTGAAGCTCTGTTTTAAAAGACAGTTGTCACAAGGATGGATCACTCTTACATGCTGTTAAACGTAACAAGTTTAGGTGTTGTCAATGATACATCTTTTTATGGGGTAAATAACCAAATTAGTTCATACTTTTATATTCCCTCTTCCTGTAAATGACAGCTAAATGGGAATAAATTGCCTGTCTGTTTCCAAATGTCACTTTTAGCCACCTGTTTTCTGAACTTCAGAGATGCTCACTAACAGCCCTGGTATTGCTTTGCCTCCCTGTGCTATTTATAGTTAATGTCAATGCAAGAAGTTGTTTATTTCTCAAACTGGTTTTCTTCTGGGAAATTAGGGTTATATGCCTCCTTTCAGAATTGACCTTCAATTCTGAACCTACCTATGATCAGAAAAAGAGACATATTGCAGTTCCCCAGTTTCCAACTGAATTAAACCCCTATTGTTCGCCAAAACTGTAAAGTGTGATTCATGGGGTCTATAAGGCAGTGATCTCTTTTGCAAGGTTTCTTTCAACCTGCAGTTTTGCAAGCCTGTTATCTCTGATAAGTTTTGTGGCTCCCTATCTTCTCACATCTCATGTGTCAAACTGGCTGTAAGAACTAGCTAGCATACTCAACAACTGCTGGTGAAAATGAAGAACATGAAAAATAAAATGTGACTTGAAGAAAAGCTGGAGAATTCCTATTTATACGATTGCCCTGGATGAGTCACTGAAGTAGAAGTGAGATGGCTTGTGGTGAGGGAAGGCAACGGGCTCCAAGAGTTGTCATTCCGGCCTGTCCCATGTGGCCTATTTGATAGGAGGGACAGAAGTTGGGGTGAGGCATAGGAAAAAGCAGTTCCTCCTCCACAGAGTATCTAGGGGTAAAAGAAAACAAAAGCAAATGCTTGATGTAGTTCCTTGACGAGCTTAACAGCTCTGATGAAGGGAGTTGGCTATGGCAGTGGCAACGTGGCCTGTTTGACAGTCTTGGTTCGCGAGGTAGAGGAAGGTCAAGAGACTTACACCCTGTTGTGGTTTGGGCCAGGCTGGCCACTGAGAAGGAACTGTTCAGCCTTCTTTTTTATTAAGTTCAGACCTGAATTGATACCCATTCCTAAAACACAGTTTTACAGCAAGCGGGCATTTTAGATTGTAACACCGATTAAACACTCTCCCGATTTGGCAGTTGTGAAGCACCAATAATTCTGGAGATAAACTCAGATTACAAGAGACAGGCACAGACCTGAGATGGGTGACGTCGGCAAGTGGTTGTTGCTGAGAAAGTCACTTAGAAAATAGATAGCTATTGCTGGGCTTCCTGGGATTAGAATGATTCCACGAAGAAATGATTTTTGAAATGTGCTGCCATTTCTTAACACAGGCTTTGTTTTGTTGAGTACAGGAATATGTTAAAAACAGCTTTTCCTTTCGGTATGTGGTATCTGAAAGTAGACACAGTTTCTGAGTGGAGTGGGCTTTTTGCTTTAAGACTGGTGACAGCATCCTGACTGACAAAGGTGCCTTGGTTTTAAAGCTCTCTCATTTTCTCATAAACAGACTAATGAGTAAAAAGAATTCCAGTTGGCATATAAAGACACAGGCACATTATTACATTAACAGAGGGGATACCTTTTGTTTTAAAGCCATTTGTGGGGAAAAAGATAACAACAAAAAAAACCCAAGTAGGCAATGATCACATAAGATGCTACATGCAGCCAGGTGTCTGTGTTGACCTCTTTGGGGATCTGGAGAGCCCAGGGCTGTGGTGAGGGGCTTGCTGGACTGATATATTTCAGTGCACATTGGTCCAGCATCAAGCGCAGCATCTTCCAGGCTGAAATCATGGGGATGTTTCTTTGGATCCACCCTTAGAAAACCTGGGGAGGGAGGCGGAAGGGGTGAGAGGTCATTGCCTTATTAATTGTGTCTCTTGTATTCTGTTGCTGTACAATGATCGTTCACTTTTAGGATTCTCCTGTATTAACTGTTAATCTTTAAAATGGTAATGGAGAGTCTGTTCCATACAGACTTGTTTTTCTCTGTCCTAATCTCTGTACATAATTCAGGTAGCCTGAATAAGGTGGTCATACACCAGAAACTAAAGCGCACAGACATCAATAATGTCTTACTTTTTTTGTTTGTGTATAACGCCGCAGTCTCCAGAAGGATTTAATCTGTCCATTGCTTTGCCCTCCATGCTGATGGCACCCTGTTTCTCCTTTCCTCCCATTGCTCCAGCCGAACAAAGCAGATGCAGGTGGGGTTGCTTTAATATGCACTATCAGGGGTGCAACCAGAAAAACCCTCCTAGAGGAAAAAGAGGAACCCTAAGTCTCAAGAGAGACTACATGAGTATCCATGTCCTGCAGTTCATTGACTCGCAAGAGAAGGAGTAAGAAAGGGAGGGGGGAAAGGGAGAGGAGAAACTGAGGATGCAGAAGGCATGAGGAGCACCTAAACACGAGGAGGACCTTCTTTACTTTGAGGGAGGCAGAGCACTGGAACAGGCTGCCCAGAGAGGTGGTGGAGTCTCCATCTCGGGAGACATTCAAAACCCGCCTGGACGCGTTCCTGTGCAACCTGCTCTAAGGTGACCCTGCTCTGGCAGGGGGGTTGGACTAGATGATCTCCAGAGGTCCCTTCCAACCCTATGTTTCTGTGATTCTGTGTGATTCTGTGATGAGACTCCCAGGACGGACCATCAGGGTGGGAGAGGAGTCTGCTAGAGCAGGAGGGAGAGAAGCTGAAGTGACCAGGCAGGGACGTCACAGCTCTGTAGAGCACATCTTTCATGGCAGAGCCCTGCCCTCCTGAGTGAAGGCCGCTGTCAAAGGGTGATAATTTCAAACTGCTGCCGAGGTAAAGGCCTAAGAAACAAAAAGGAAGCGATTTCTTATCGGAGTGTTGTGTGCAGCCAGTTTAAATGGATTTTGAAGCCATTATTTGTATTCCTGATTGAAATGCACAGGCTACAACATCTGCAGTAGTTCTCCTGACATTTCTGCTCTTGGAAGCTTTCCAAAATCTGATTGCTTATATTATTTCTCCATCCCTCTTTTCTTCTTTACATAAAAAATAAAAATCTCTCCTGCAGAGAAAAGTCCATGTAAAAATAGTATTGAAGTGGCTTAGCTCAGTTCCATGAATTTTCTTATCTGAGTTTTTCTTCTGTGCCCCTTCGGTCCTGTAATCATGGAGGAAGTGAGACAATATGAATGGAGAAATATTAGAGAGAAACAAGGAGATTAAGATGGGGGGGGGGACGGAATTTCGGAGTAGCGCTGTCTGCTTGATGGGAGGAGGAGGAGGAATCGGAAGGCAGCTGAGCATGGGAAGCAGGAGACTTGCTGGGTTTTTACTGGGTCAGCCAGATGAAAGACACCACTTACTGTCTGCTGAGCTTAATTTCAAATCATGACTCGTGGGTTGTTTGTATGGATGTGAAGATAGGGAGGTGAAAAGAGCTGTAGTGAATTAATACTGTCTTTGCTTGGAAACTTTTGGGGCATTTAGTGATCATAAGAAGTGGTAATCGGGAGGATTGTTGGTGTTTGCAATTCTGCAGTGCTCCGACAGAGCTGGCAGCAGCACCTTGAATTTTTAGCTTTGTCACCCCTAGTGAGACACAGTTTTATCGATGACTCTTCTCTGAGCAGTGGCGAGTGACTAAATAATGTGCTCCTCCGTGTGAGTGGTGAATAAATAAACGTCAGTGGTGAGCACTGGTAAATAAAGAAGAATACAACCGTAAGAAGGTAGCAATATGGATAAAGTGCTTCCTGTCAGTCTCCTGCGAGAAGCCTTAAGTTGTAAATGGGGGAATGAATCTCAAAGGACAGTCAATCCAGCTCCAGTAATGACTAGTGAACAAAATGAGAGGAGAAAGTCAAGTCTTCCTTGGACCAACATGGTTGCCTACAAATCTAGCCTCAAATATCTGCCATCAGTAAAAAGTTTAAAATCCTAACATTTGACTGATCTCATCCACAGTACAATTGTGAACTTCATCTTAAAGCTTTGAAAATCCCTTCTCTGAAAACCTGGGAAGCATTATTTGTGGAAGAAACCCCTCAGGCTTACGAGGGGTCGTGTGATGCATATTGAACCCATGCGTGCAAAAGTGTGTCTTGGTGTAAAATGAATTGATTTGTGTTATCTCAGACCCTGCAACCATTTAAAAAGACACTGAATTTGCCTTCTAATGTTTTGAAGATCTCAATTATACATTTAATTGCCACCCAGAAGGCATGTTTGGCAGGAGGGTACAGTGAACACATGGCTATTTTAAAATGCAAAGGCATTTAGTTAAAAAGAAGGAAGTAAGGAAAGAAATCATATCGTCAGATGACAGTGGGAGCTATTTGGGAATTCTGCTTTTGGTTAGATCTTTCCCAGGTATTGTAACTATAGAACTTGAATAAGAAGTTCTCAAGCCTTTTTTTTTTTTTTTTTTTAAATTAATCTCTGCTAGAAGCTGTATTTTAAAGAAATCTGTACTGGCACTGTAGAAGATTAGGAAGATCAGAGGTACAGGGAAGGAAACTCACAGAAGTAGCAATTTGCTGCATTACAATTTTCTGTTACGGCACTGCTGCAGTTTCCCAGTCATTAAAATTCTGCTGCTGCTGTTTGAACGGTGGAAATCCTGAAATGGCTGAACAAAATGCAGTGAACATTTCTTTATCTTTATGCTTCCAAAATATGTTAAATACAATGCTGGGAGTAAAAAATACTCTTGTGAAAGCAAGCTTAGCAGATTCCAGGTTCAGCTGGCAGCTCACCCGATCACACAAAGATTACTGGCAAATTAAACTGCTCTTTATTTTCTGTAGGACAGCGTTGTGCAGTCAGGGAAGTCTGTGTTTCTCCAGCTTGCTGTGCTCAAGAGTCTGAACCCTGATTTTATAACAGACCAACTGACCAAAATACTTGTAGTTTGCTGATGCTGATTATCAAGCAAGAGTTTTAACCCTTGGTATTATCCTCAATGCAGAGTTGTCCTTCTGTGGGTATGGACAGTGGTGGTGCCTTTTGTCTCCATGCGCTTGTGCAGCTCTCACCCTTGCTCACAGGACTAGATGCAGACGGAGTTCTGTGCCTAAGCGTGTGAAGACCTTGGTCTGGTGGGCATCTTCAGCAGCTGCTTAACGGACTGGCAGCAACACCTCACAAAAACACAGTGTCTGGTACTTTCTCTTAAAGGGTGCCGGGAGAGATGTAGTTTCCCCATTTATAGAGCAGTTTGGTGATTCACTGGAGCCAGGGATCAATTTTTGATGCGAACAGCGCATTTAGCCTTCTCCTCCCCCGCAAAAGGCACAAGGGCAGATTTTTAATACCGAAGTCCAGAAGTGCCTCCTTGAAAGTCCTTGTAATACAGATGGCTGATCTGAACAGATTCAGCTCTGTAACCTACAGCTTCACAAGCTCCCTCTCAATTTTAGGTTCTTCTCTGTTTGGTACTTCCCTCCCCTGTTGGAATTATTTTTCTTGGGAAGAATTTAAGCTTGATTAGACCATAGAAGAGATGCAGCCGATGCAGCATGGGTCCCCAGTACAAGACATGGACCTGTTAGAACACGTCCAGAGGGCCACAAAAATGGTTAGAGGGCTGGAACGCCTCTACTATGAGGACAGGCTGAGAGAGTTGTAGTTGTTCAGCCTGGAGAAGAGAAGGCTTCAGGGAGACCTTATCACAATGTTTCAATATATAAGGGGGGGGGCTTATAAGAAAGATGGAGAGAGTCTTTTCACCAAGGCCTGTAGTGACAGGGTGAGGGGCAATGGTCTTACACTGAAAGAGGGGAGATTTACATTGGACGTAGGGAAGAAATTTTTTAAGATAATGGTGATGAGACACTGGACCAGGTTGCCCAGAGAAGCTGTGGATGCCCCTTCCCTGGAAGTGTTCAAGGCCAGGCTGGATGGGGCTTTGAGCAACCTGATTTAGTGGGAGGTGTCCCTGCTCATGGCAGGGGGTTGGAACGTGATGATCTTTAAGGTCCCTTCCAACCCAAACCGTTCTACTAGTCTATGATTTTATCCATTGTCTTTCTTTAAGTAAAATGTGTTAGCCATTCTGAATTCCTGATTGCACAATGTGATTTTAATTTGAATTCAATTCAGTGAATTCTCTTTTCATGTGGTTTGGTGATACTTTGCATTAGCTCCTTTTCTCCCATTATACCCATTTTACAGAAAATGTCTTCTTTTGCTTTCCTTCTATAGAAGTTCACTCCACTTGTAAATTAATCAAATGGGAATTACCAGATCTTTTTTGTTTTTCAAGTGGCCTATGTTTGAATGAATAAAAGATGAGATCGGTCAATGCAGGGATTAAAAAAATGTCTGGTTTTGTGGATTGTAGAGATTCTTGTGTGGCTCCTGAACCAGTAGCATTTTCTCCTTTGTTTTTATCTTGCTCAGACAATTGGAAAATAAAATAGATCTGTTGACTTGGCCTAACTTGCCTTTGATCCAAGGTAGGTTTACTTTTTTTTTTTTTGATGGGACTGTTTTCCCTTAGAAAAGGGCAGACTGATCTATGTAGGACTGTGTTTCCTGGTTAAAAAAGTGAATGCTTCCCTACAAAAGTATGGAAAAATTGTTTGGCTTTCTTATTCCAATTAAGCTCCATGTTGTAAGTCACTATTATTTTACCTATTTACTATTTAGCATAAGCAGAATCAAAATGATGTCATAAAAAATACTTGTCTTTTTACTTCATCATAACAGCATCCTGAAACGATCTGTGATTATTCTCTTCCTTCTCTGCTCTGCTTGTCCTTCCACTTCCCTCCCACACTCTCTTTTTCTTTAAAGTTTTATTGCTCATTCTTATTTAAAAATACACATATATATAGGGATATATTATGGGATGGAGATTTTGGTTCCTGAAGAGGTTTTTCTTTTTTTTTTTCTTTTCACATCCTGTAATTGATTTTCACACAGTGGGATTTAAAATGACATAGGCCCTATCAGCTTTTTACTAAGTTATGTAACTTCTTGGTTTCTCAGCACTCTGTAAAGATGAAATGCAGTAGCTGCAGCACAGATGAAGAGGTCAGCTCTCGTACATAAAATACCGTGTCTACCCGTTCTCCACTTCTGTGTTACATGTCCTACTTTTTTTTTTTTATCAGAGCAGTTTACTAATTTCTACCATATTAACATTAAAAGCTTTATATTCTCAGAATACGTGTACTTTTATGAATTATTAAATTGCAAGCCTTTTTTTTTTTCTGCAGTATATACTGCAGAATAAATGGAATGGGAGGTCAAGGAACTCTGTGTTTTGTTCACATAAACTATGAGTACTACAATGTTCTAAATATATGTCATTTGGGCACCCAATTATCTTGGAAAAGCTATGGGACTGTATCTGCAGGAGGTCACTGTAACGATCAGTACCAAGACAGACACTGGACTGGTGGATGTAATTCATATTCCTGCTGCAGAGCAGGAACAAGCTTTCTGTCTGGTTTTAGGTGTCTCCAAATTAATCTTTGTGTTGCTCTAAAATACTTCTATAAAAATACAAACCCGGCATTAATCTTATAGCCAAACTAAGTCAGTTCAATTTGGAGTTCATTTACCAAAATCCGTTTTTCTAGATGGAAGTACTGTTTTAGACAAAATTTGGAAAGCATAAGAATTTCCCCATCCAAAGCTTGACCTCTTCCGGCTTTTGACTTTGGTGGAATGTTTATTTTTTGAGCCTGAACCATTCTGAAAGTGGGAATCTTGACTGCGTGAAACACTGGAGCTTTCAAGCGCTGTGCTGAAGGAGCTAGGCAGGGGCATTTATGGTTTCAAGGAGAGGACCCAGCATAGCACATGGAGCTGGAGCAGAGCTGTTTGTGGGCCACTGCAGCAGGAAGGAGCACAAGGTGCCGGCTGGACCTTTCCCCTCCGCGCCCAGTGCCAGGCAGTGCTGCGTCCAGCGTGGATGGGCAGGAGAGCGAGGAACTCTGCTGCCTTTTCCCTTTTCTATTCTTTTGAGTTTGCTGTAAAGACTTACACAGGTTTTCATAGGTGTTTTTTGCAGGCTACTAATATGGTAAGAAGTCAGCCCCAAATTTACTGGGACATGAACTAAGTGTAGATAAATGCAGAGAGCTATTGAAGTGCATGGAGGAAATAGGATCCAGGCTCTCCATTTTTTCCTGTTGATTTATGTTCCTAAATTATTCTTCTTCCTCATGTTTTTCACGTGTGAGCGAGAGGTTTTACCTTTCCGTTCATAAGAGCAATGAGCAAGTCTTAGCCATAATATTTTGATTTCCTAATAGTTACTTTTCATAGAAGATTAGCCAAGGGAAAAAAAAACACACGTTGTGAGATTAGTTAAATACATCTTGAAATCCTGCCAATACTTCCTGAAAAGAAAATGTGATTTACTGATTCTTATTTTGCATTTAGAGGAAAAGCCTCTGATTTATATGCTAGGACTTCTAAAATCTTGACAGTTTTATTGCATGCATCTAAATGCAGCTTCCATGTTTTAGCTTGTATGCTGTTTTCTTACAAATTCTGGTCAGGTGGTTGTTTAACAGTTTCTGCCTTGGAGCTGAGCTCTAGTTAGGAAGCTAAATACATAAATGTTTCCAAACTCACTTGCCTCATTTAACATGCTGTGGCCTCATTTGTCTTCTGGGCTCTGGTTTTGATCACTTCCAACTGTGTTTAAATCTCTCCTTGGCTTCTCTTTTTCATGCTGTCAGACATGAGCTCCTCGTCTCCTGTACCTTCTCTGTTCAGCCGCCTGTCGAGGCTTATGTCTGAACATGGCAATGCCAGAGCAGCCTTGAGGTGCGCTTTATTCTGGACTAAGGGAGGGGAAAAAGCCTCACTGTGCTTTGGAAAGCCACAGTACAGTGCTTTTTAATTGGATTCTCCTTTAAATTATGTCATTTACTATGATGCCTGTAGATTGCTAGTGTCTGGTAGTGGGTGTAGCTGCACTGCTTATAGGAATTCTCTCTCTTATTGATTGAAAAATAATATTAAAAAACCCTGCAGGGCAGCTGTGTTCTACAATCTGTTGTTTCTATGTTTGTCCAACTCTATTTTGTGTTATTCTGAGTGAAACAAAAAATTAGGAAAAGATTGTTGCTTGTCACAGGCATAAATCTAAATGGTGGTTCAAGGGGAAGGTCATCCTTTTCCGCTGGTGAGGACATGTCTTTACTTCAGCATGAAACTGAATTATGGTTTCAGGTTGTCTTCTTGAATCTCAGTATGTGCTGCCTGTAAGTCCCCCCTGCAGAGGAAAGAGAAATAAGTGGTGGTGAGGCTCTTCCCAGCCTCCAGGCGCGAGCTGCAGCCCGAGCAGCAGGGGCTGACAGCCGTTGCTGCCACCGCAGAAGCATAGGTGGCTGCCCGGGAGTGCTGCTGGTCTTCCCCTGCCTTCCTGCTTTTCCTTCCTCTCCCTGCAGTGTCTCCCCCGCATCTTCAGCTGAAAGGTTGAAAAGATACCCAATCTGTGGGTAAAACCTAATCATCTCTTTCACACTGTTGCAACGTCACTGCAGCGTTCGGTATCTGCATTTCTTGGTGTCTTCTCGCTGGCAGCATGTTCCTCCCTGCTCGATCCACCAAGGTTGTAGTGGTAATTGCCCCTGAAAGTCAAGCAGCTCATCTGTAAATCTCTGAGAAGGAAAGAATAAAACACCTGTGCTTACTGCAATGTGCAGAGCCAGGAGCCATGGTCCCCAAAATCCTCCTTGTGCCCATGACAGAGAGTGCGGTCCCTGAAGACACAACAGCTCAAACATCACTGACCCAAGAGAGTTTGTTCAAGCACGGGAGCACAGATGCAAGATGCATCCTGAAAAAGTGAGGACAAAGCTGAGAGGGATCGTTTTGCTTTGGCGTCGTGCAGGAATGTTTTGCTTACCTGGAGCAGAGCCTTACAGTGAGGATCTGAACAGGCTTGTACCATCCTGGGCACGCGCTTACCTCTCAGGTGTCAACTACTTTGTGTTTATTAATGCAGTTTCTTACAAGTCTTCTAGATGCTTTAGAGTTTTGATATTTAAGGTTTTTTGGTGTAGCGCCTTGGTAGGTCTCTACAGAAGGATGATAGCTGTCTCCTTGTGAAACTCTACACGTGCGCGCGCTTTCTGAACTGTCTGGTCTTTGGCAAGCTGTGACCTTCCTCCACAGCTGGTTCAAGAAATATGGTTCAGTCATACTAGGATGCTGAAAAGAGTCTAGGTACCTTAACTCCTCAAATCTCATCTTCTTTTCCACTATTGACATTCAAATTGACAGCTAGAGATTTACATTGCACATGTAAAAACAAACAAAAAAAAAAAGTTGGATGGTATCTGTTGATAACCCATGCTGTGCATTAATGGTCACCTCCTTCCCAGGATGGAGACAGCTGAGCCACCTTGCTGGTGGTCTCAGCACCAGGCAGGGACCTAAGGACGCTGCTGAATCAGGACCTCTGTCGGGCAGGCGGGTGAGACTCAGAAAAACACACCTGGTTTATTAGAGACTGAGCAGTAACACACTTCATGGTGCTGCTCTCTATTTGAATTTAATTGACTGGCAACACTTGTCAGAAGAAAGTTCAGCTTCTGAGAAAATACTGTCAAACTTGATAACTGCAATACTTGATGTCAAGGTGGGTTTATTAAACACACAACTTAAAAATGAAGCCTTCAGTCTGTACCTAACAAAACGAACTTTGCTGTGTTTTAAAAAACTTTTTTCAATATTTCTTGATATCATTGTTATGGATATAAAATAAAAAGAGTCCCTTCCTTTCTTAGGCAATTTCTTTTCCTAATGTTAAAGTTTTGCTACAGGGTATATATTTTTATGATAGGAAAGACTGAAAGGTATATTTTGTTATTTAAATATTAAAAAACGATGTGCAAATCTTCTTCAACATACGCTTTTTTAGAGTCCTACATCTTTATGTAAATCTGAACTATGTAAGTACTGGACTGCCTGTTTATGTTGTCTGTCACCATTGTACGTGGAACACCACCCTGTCTGCTTGAAGCTGAGGGCACGGGGATGCCTGTGACACCCCCAGCAGCCCGCAGCCCTGACACTGTGCACAGACACGGCGCTCAGGGCACTTGCTGCCTTGTCCAGCAGGAGATCTGCCAGTGGCAACATTCTCTGTAGTCTAGAAGTGCCTTTATATTCAGCAAATGGGAGAAATCAAAATGAATGGTGACACTTTTATTAAAGACAGAAATTTTAAAATAGTGGAAATCTGCTTTCTAAATCTCCAGTGGCTTCCAGCAGCCAGCAATATGCTTTGATCACTGGGTCATCAAAGCACAGTGTCTTGATAACGGGAGCAGAAAACAGGATTAAAGGGGAGAACCTGAAAGAACCCAGGACTAAGTCATCTTAAGAGGCAAAAGGAAATTTCATTTGTAAGGAAACTTGAAAAGATAAATTGGCTGTCATAATTCTTAGTTTATAACGAAAGCTAAGACGAGGAGGAAAATGCACTGGTGGGAATGAAAAGAGCCTTCACGGCCCTGATGAAGTTCGTAGGCATTGTCCATTGCGAGCCAATATCCAAACGGAAAATGTATGCTTAGTGTAGGATAGATGCCAGCAGTGCCTCCTGCTTACAGCTCTGCAGACCTAGAATTTACGGAGAATGGGAATTTTCACTGCGATCACTTCACATTTATTTTCTGTCCCCACAGTTAGGAGATACTGAAATTACTGTTGAAATCTTGAACGTTCTCATAATATAAAAAAACTTACATGTTCTCGAAGGGTTTTCTTTTTCCTTTTTTTACCATAGTTTGTCATCCCCAGAATACGTTTGCTTGGGTTCAGGTTGAACATAATCTCTGTGCTTGCCTGAGCCACTTCATTCTCTCCTGGGGACACTCATGCCCTGGTTCTCGCTCCTGCAGCTCTCGTGTCTCCTGCGGCTCCTGCTGCTCTGTCCCACAGAGCTTCCCCCAGCGCATGGTCCCCTCTGCGACCAAGGCGGTGTATCATCAGTGCTTGTGGGCTGTGCTTGGAGGGTGAAGATGGAAAGAAATGTCTTTACAACCTTTACACTCTTGTGGGCACAAAGTTGTTAAAAATGTTCCTCCTACTACCACGGAACTGAGAAACAAAATAGTTGTGTGGGTTTTCCGTTTGTTTTTACATGAGTAGGCACTACTTCACAACCTATCTGTTCAGATGTATGTTTCTCCTTTACATATAGATTCTCTTAGTACAACCTGTTATTAGTCAGCTTATCGAGTGGCATTGCTTACTTTTTGGGACGACAAGACTTGAAAACCGATATGCTCGAGATAGCGTTTTCTCAATAGGTGCAATTAACAGACTTCCCATTTTCTAATTGTGTCTGATGGGACCTTAACAAGGTTTAGGATCTCTGTCTCCAGTGTGGCTTCAGTGGCCGAGTGAATACAAAATGGGCTGGCATCCCCAGTCACCCCTCTGGGCTGGTCTGGGAGCTCCGGAGGAAATGCTGGGAACGGCTTTGCCATGTTACTGACCCCAGGTGAAAAGAGAAAGCTGGTCAGGGTCAGTCGGAGCTGAATACTTAGAGCAGGAGGGTCTCCTGCCAGAAGGGTAGGAGGATAATTTTGTCTTGTTTAAGTTCAAAATATTCCTGGAGCTTTGAAGATGCTTCTGTCCCATCTGGTATAAGCTTGGCTCACCTGACTTATGAATCAGAACAAGACAAATACTTTTTCAAAGCTGTATGGCTAGTGCCCAGTGAAACTCCCTCAAGGAAAAGTAGCTTGAATGAACATGTTTTCAGTGGAGGATGTGGTGTACATATCAAATAACAGTCAAAAAAAGCCAAACCATATAAAGCTCATTTTACACAGTCTATACATTTTCTGCACATTTCACTAAAATGCTAAAATTATACTTATTATTCAAAATACTTGAGTTATGCATGGGTTGAAAGGCAAAAACTCAATTCTCCTTTGGCTATGATGCTGAAAGAGTTCTCATTTTGTCTAGTTTTTAACTTGCCTTTGACAAGTTAGGTGCTTCCACAGAGATTTATCTGATATTATTATATCCTGCAGAGCACTCTGAGAACCAATTTATGTTCCTAGCAAGGAGAAATGCTAGATGTTTTAGGCTCCTCAAGGAACAGCTTCTGTCTCTCCCTTCACTGTAATGAGAGTCTGCCCTTTGTGAGTTGGTGCTAATTGCTTCATTTTATGACAGTTGCTTTCTGTCCTGTGAAGACTTACAGAAGAATATATTATGCATACGTTGCAAATCTTTATTTCAAGATTATGAGAAAGAATTATATGAAAAAAAGTATTATATGAAAAAGTATGAAGACACAGTATTTGTACAAATTGCCTAACGTAGTTGCCTGTTTGGCTTACAGTTTTAGTTTTAGACAAGCCTTTGTCCAGTCATTGTCATTGGCCTGTATTCAATGAAAACAGGTGGGTGCTTCCAAAGACTTCTAGGTACTAGGTATTTTTTCACTCCTAACGTCTGTATAATGTGGTGTGCCTGGTTCTTAGAAAAGTGAAACAGCACTAATGGCTTTCATGGTGCAACCCCATAGCCCCCACGCCTGGTGGGACGCGGATAGCTTTGCCCAAAGGGCACTTTGAACCTCAGTGTGAGGATGAGTCTTGTGGCTCTAGGAAGAGAAGGGGAGGCTCCATTTGGGAATGGGCATGTGGAGAGTTTGGATGATTGCCTGTGAGATTTGTGTCTTCTGCTGCCCTGGATTGACCTCCCTCCTCAGCCCCGTGGTCTGGTGGCAGGTCACAGAGTGTGGTGTTTGCGCTCTCTGCATCATCTCTTCATGCTCAGACTGAAGTGGGAGGCTCTCTTGCTTGCTGCAGCTCTGGTCCCAGGACTGGCGTTTGTGGCGGCCAAGCAGCACTGTGTAACATGGCAGTGGCATGTCATGGCGTGACAGGAGGAAGGAGCCTGCAGGAGGAAGGCCAGACCAGAAGGTCCCCACTTGCCTGGAGGCACTGTAGCCGATGGGCTGTTGTATCTGCCTGGGCTGAGATGCTCCTGGCTGGATCTCACTCCCTGTTTATTTATTATCCTTTCCCCTTTTACAAAATGCCTTTACAACTTCAATGATGAGATCGGAACGTCCTATCCCATGTATGTCTTGTGGAACAAAGATAATAATGATGTATAAATTGGTTTTATATTTTGAAGGAAGTCTTTAAGTTGTTTCACTGTGTACATTTCGAGTTGTATGAGCTACTACTGGGCAAGGCAGAAGAATGTGCGGATTTGCATTTCTGTATCTTAGGACAAGCACATCCACAGCGTGTTCTTCACACCTGAGCAGCGGCTGCCTGCTGTGCTGACGCTTATTTGTTGAGATGGTAGAACTAGAACACACAAACCTCTGGTACTGTAAGAGCATTGTAACTTCCAACCTCCTCTGCCGTCTCTTTGAGAAGTTAAAAGGCCCTTTTGCTTCCAAATTTGACTACATTAATGTATGCGTGTTATGATTGCATATACTGGAGCAGTCTCAGGAACATGAAGTGCCCAGGGATATTGCAGCTGACTTGTAAACAACTCAGAAAACAGTCAAGCCTAGAGTTGGAATCAGAAATGTAAATGCGATTGCCTGAATTAAAGGCTATGGATAAAACAGCTTTGTTGATGTATAAATTACTTGCAGTTAGCACAAAAAACAATTGCTATTATGACAAAGTTAATTATATGGAAAAATGCTACAAGTTTATATGGCTTCACTGTAGGTGAGGTATTCCGTATGTCTCAGGGTGTGCCATGTAGCTCCCAGACCACCTGCCTTTGAAAACTCTGAATTCGGTTTTTGGGAGGGAGAAGATGGTAATACAGCATGTGGTCCTGCATAATACAGGATGTGTGAAAATCTCATAGTAATTTTCAGGGGAATAGATTCTGGGTGCTGGTTGCATAGCCAATAATAAGGAGATTTCAGAAATAGCTCCTTCTAATCAGGTGAAGTAAAGACTTTCCTTAGTGATACAACCTTAAAATAGTTCGGACAGTTTGAATCCATCCTGATAAATAAAGTTGCATTAGCTATAATGCCACAGCTTTAATGAGACAAATAAGAATGAAATAGAAATTATCATAATTTTAAAACCATTATGCAAAATCTTTCTGTGCGGAGTATGACAGAGCTGGAATTTTCAAGACCGATGCAAATGGTACTAAAGTAGATTTGCATAAAGCATTGGAAGAGCTTTTGTGAAATGGAACTAGTGGGAGTTATTTAAATAACAGTATAGCAGCTATTAACAAAATAGCAAGATTCAAAATAGTAATTTACTTTACACATCTATTCTAAAACATGTCCAGAATCAAGATAACTGTCAGCAAATAGCACAGCATTGCAACCCACCCTCTCAAAATCCTGAAAGAAAAGATCAAGAAATTCTCATCCCTGACAAAACACACACCCTAGTTGCAGAGCGTATTTACTTCCGCCATGTAAAGCAGCTGTAAAATATTATACAGCCTTGGCGAAGCCATATGATCTTGAGGCCTTAATCCGTACAAAAGTTTAGGCAGGGAAAAAAGAATTAATTGTATATGCTGTGACTATCTGAGTTACATTATGTATTTAGCGTGACTGCTGCCATCTTCCTCTCCATCATCATCATCATCGTCACCTCTCTCCCCACCTCCGCCATGCCTTATCCTCCTGCGAATGCGCATCTCCAAGGCCCATCTGTGGTGTGTGGAGTGCTTTGACTCCTTTGCCCGTGGACTCACTAACGCTTCTCTCCCAGGCAGTGAGAATGCCTTGTCACACTTGAACCACAAGTGGATTCTGGATTCTCCCGCTTGGAGTCCATGGATGTAACCTGGCAGCAACCAATCTATATGTCTTCTGTAAATGGTCCTCCAAGGGTTTACCTGTAGCAGTGCTGTCATGCTCCCAGGAATAATCACAAGGTTTGTGTTCAGTTTCATAAGTCTTTATTCTGTGATGTGCCCTTGAAACACATGAGGCGCCAGCATTGTCTATAGATCTTGTTAAAAGGGTGTGGGTTGCCTGTTCCACACATCACAAAACCAATTTTTCAATCATTTAGATACTCCTCATCTTTTCCCCTGAAGCCTGGTGGAAACTTCTGGTTTGGCATTGTCTTTTCTTACAGAATGAGGGATGGTGGCAGTTTTCCTGCATGTGCTGGGACCACTTCCATAAGGATGACTGGGAAGTGGAGAGAGGGTGGTTTTGGTTTGCTCTCTGGTACTCTGAGATTAATGATTAACAACTGTTACATCTTTAATTTGCACGGTAATTTTTGGCAGTGTGTGTAAACCAGCAAAAAACGTTTTGTGTGCTTGCTCTCTATGCTCCAATACATAATGCTGGGGGTATAGAGCAAAATACAACGTTTGAAATGCCAGGATTTTTTTGCACATAGCTTTTGTGCCTGCACTGTTTTCTTTCCTGAAGCTGGGCTGAATCTTGGGTTGTTGATACGTACCTGCCGCTTTGAATTTGCTTTTTGGGCTGTGTAGGTGTGAATTCATTCCTAATCCTTTCATAACACCACCTGTGTGAAGGTCACCCTGTTCTCGTTTTCTGCCATCAAATGATCTCATAAGCTGCTTGCATTATCAGAAAACTCTGCTGCATGATGGACAAGTAAAGTAACAGTCTGAAGGGCTTTTCTGTGGCCTTTTTTTTGTTTGTTTGCTGACAGACATCGATTTTAGCAGTGTTCTATTTTCTAGCTGCTTTGTGGTGGTTGGTTTTGTTTCCCTCTACAATTCATAATGACCAATTCAGGTTTGAATTGCAAGTATATTGCGCTCAGTTGTGTGTAGTACGTACATAGTAGTGGATACTTAGGGATTATATGAGAGATGGAGCATGCACTGTGTGGCTCTTTTTTCCCTGAGAAACCCCTCCACCTTCCAGCAATCCTGGGCTCAAGGAATCTATTTGCTGAAGTACCTGCATGCTTCGCAGCCCCTAATGGATGTTTTCTGCCTGACTTGTGGCGTTCATTTTTGTACCAAGCAATACTCCTAACCCGCACAATTATTCCCGCCATGCAATTACGTACCTTTCAGTCTACTTCTTTGTGTTTATTTCAAACTTGCTGCTTGCCTTCATGTGCTGCTTCTTAACTCTCCCGTGGTGAAAACCCATTTTCCAGTCCCCTTTCCCGTGGCTGATGGTTGCAGAGGTCCCGGCGCTGGTCCGCTGCCGGCGGCTCCTTCCCGCACTCTGTTTCGTCTCGCCCCATGAGGAACCGACTCATCGGGGCATCACGAGTGTTTTTTTGTCTGTATCAGTCTAATCCCGCTATCTTCTTTTTGGGAGGGGATGGCCAGAGCTGCAGGTGGTATCAAGAGCATTAAGCAGAATATTTTCCAGCGGCGCTGCCTCAGGCTGTGAGGATGCAGAAAGAGCCTTGGGCAGTAAACGGAGCCTGGCTGCAGACCGCGAGCCTTTGACCTGATCCCTCCAAATTGCCACGGCAGCCAAAAAACACCAGCCATCTGCTAATGCAGATTTGTGTGGAGGCTGGCATGTCCACAGGAGAAAAAAGTAACTTGTTTTGGGGCTAGTCTGTGCAGACACAGACGAGTTCGGCCTTCTCCTTTGTTCCAGTTGTCAGACCTTTGCAGTGCTGCGTTGAAAACAGAAGTTGTTGTTTACTTTTTTTTCCAGAATCAGATAAATCCTGGCTGTCGACTTTGGTTTAAATCACATTTCTTTCTAAAAAGAAATCAAATTCATAACCAGCTCTTCTGGGCATTCAAAAATACTAAATGCATCTCTGAAGAATAAGCATCACTCTTCAAATGAATGATTTTGCTTCTCCTATTAACTGTGTAGGAAAATCTCTGCGATAGTCACAAGGGAGGTTTTTTGTGTTCAGTAGATAAGAATGAGCTAGGCTTTCCTCCAAATCTTTGTTGCAGTAGGGATTTTTACTTAGAAATTCACAAAGATCGAATTGTACAGATTCTCAGCTCCTGGGATGCTTCATGTGCTTGTTTGTTTCCACCATAAATGGTTTAAATGCTTTTTTTTTCCTTTTCTTTTGGACTGGACTGCCAGCCATGCTTGTTTTAGGTGCTGTCAAGATCTGTTTAGAGAATAATGCCTTATTTTTTTTCCATGCTGCTTTACAAAGATTCATTTTGCGAGTATAGCATGAAAAAGTGCATGGATTGTATTAGGAACTGAATAGGTTTGTGATAGTGAATGCCAGGGATGAAATCCTAATGCTTTTAAAATCTCTATCAGACTTCCCAGTGAATTCACTAGCCCCAGGATTTCAGGACTTCCCATATGTGCGGATTGCCCAGAGCACTTGGTGGTCAGTGCCTGACCACCTGACCACATTTGCTTTTTGAGGGAAATGGTAAGAATCCGTTTAAAGTGCCCTGTTCCTGGGAGGTGCTGCTGGGGAGCGTGGGGCGCCAGCTGGTCAGGAGGAGGTAAAAGCTGGAGCCATCTGTTAGGCTGCTTCTAAGATGCAGTAAAAAACTTTGTAGTTGTATGCAGAGGATGGAAAGAGAAATAAAGCACAAGTTCAGGAGCCGGTCAGTGTATCTACCTACAGGTATGTCATATCACACAGTTTGGAGATGCACTTTCCTCCTGGATTAGCTAAATGCGCAAATCCTCTGTGAGCAGTAACTGGCAGGATGCTGAGAGGCTGATTTGGGCTTTGGGCTTGTGTCTGGTAGGTTGGAGGCACCGAGGGGTGACTCTGTAGAAGGTCTCAGACATCTGGAGTTACTGGGGTGTGTGACATCTGTTCTAGGAATATACAGCAAGATATAAATGGAGCAAATGGGGGTTTAATGGGTTATTAACAATAGTGCAGTTGTATTACACAAGTAGGTGGGTGAAATGTGCGTTTGGACATGGTTACCTAAAGTGGAGGTGCTGTACATCCATGTTCCAAGCAAACACGGCATTTCCAGATCCAGTCAGCAGCAGCTGAGTAGGGCCTCCTCTGGCCCTACTTGAACTTCAACCCAGGGTGGGTCACCTCAGTTAATTGTCAATAATTGGGCCTTCATAGTCATTCCATGTTAGCCTCTCCTCTGAACTTACGGCTTTTCCTGGTGCCTCTCTTAACACCCAAGCGAGAGCACAACTGTATTTCACAGAAGCCACCAATAGCCAGAAGACAACGGCCGTGACCAGCTCGGCATTTCACACCTCTCAAAGGCTGCAGATTTTCCTTTTTTTTTTTCTTGCATCATTTTCCCTCCTCTGGAACTCCTATAATGTAAGGATAGCTGCAGAAAAAGAAATGCTTGCCTCTTCTACTTCAGATCTCAGTCAAGTTATGACTTTGTCCTTGCTATGGGATATGCATTTCCAAGCCTGACTAGTGCAGTGCTGACTTTGAACTCCTCGCTGGCTGCCAGCTGGATGCAGCAGCGTCGTTTTGGGTCACACCAGGTGATACTGAAAGACCTGTGTTGCCCGTTGTTGAAAAGTTAGTTGAAGGCTGCTACAGAATACATAGAGTAAAAGATAAAAAAGCTTTGCCATGGTATTTCTTATATCATTTATTTATTTTTCTACAAACAGACAGCCTGAAACAAAGCAAGAACTAGGAACGTGATGCCGAGGCATTTCATGTTCAGATTTCTTTCTGTCAGAGAATAAATCTTGTTTCAGCCCGACTGTGCAGCTTTAATATAAAAACCCAAAAACAAACGCAACACAAAGCTAGTAATAAAGTAAGGTGCTGGAAAAGGGTCAGGCTTACAAAGAATTCCTTCCCTTGGCTTCAAAACATGCACAGAACTCGGGCTTTCTTTGCAAGACATGGTGGCCCAGTGAAGATGCAGTTCAAAGGCTGCAGTGTTTTTTCAAATTGTTTGCCAGCCCTGACTGTATAAATATACAGTTCAGGTGAGCTGAAGGAAGATGCATCTGAGTAAGTTGCTTGATTTTGTCAAGTCATTCCTATAAAGTTGTGTCCTTACAGTTGAACCTGTGTCCTACTCAGCTGCCCCTGTTATTGCAAGTCTGGATTAATTCAGACCCTGGATCTTTCTGTCTTTCCTGGCAGCAAAAGCACTATCACCATGGTCTCTCAAGAACATTTTGTCAATATTATGTGCACTTGCTTGTCTTTCTTGCTCCTGTTCTTTAATTTTAGTACTTGAGTACCTATGACTCTGGAATTCTTACATTTAAATTATTCTGCATTGCAAGAGTAGATAACTTTTTGGACATTAATTTGCTATAGGCATTTCAACCAAGTTTTTTATTAATCGTAAGTCACCTGAAAAAGGCCATGTGACATTTTTACTGCTCAGATGACAGCTGTTATACCTTTATTCTAGAAGAATAGATGCAGTATATTTGTAACAACAATCTGGTATTCTCCGCAGTGAGGCAAGCTATTTTATTAGCTACCTCCACACAGTAATTCACAGTTTTATTAATTGGACTGTCCTTCAGACAGCCTTGGTGGCGAATAATGTGTTCATAACATAGTTGAGAATATAAATCATAATGGTATTTTTCAATTCGTGTAATTTATTTCAACCCACCTGCTGTCTGTCTTCCTCTGGTGCAGAGCATAGAAATGCATAATGCAGGATTTATATACACTTCCGGATCTTTAGGCCTCACTTGCCTTGGTTTGAGATTATGGAGGTACTAAACACTTTGTAGCTTCTTTGCCCACGACTGTTTTGCACAACACAGAAGCAAGACACTATAATCACAGTGGAAGCTTTGATCTGAGATAGAGCATTACTTCTTGAAAACAAGGGATTTTCTTCCCAAAAGTCATCCTTTAAATCTTCAAAGATTTCAAGTGGCAAGGAGTTATAGAGACTTTTATACCACCTGAAATACGACATATTCAACAACGCAGCAGAATTTAACATCATAATGGAACACCATTTCGTTGTTAATGACTCAATGAAGTATTCCAGCCTTCATTTTAGGTAAGTACATCTGATCAGCTGTAGGCTTAAAGGTAGAACTTCTCAAAACAAGGTCTCATTTTCTGGAGCATCATTTCAAACAACAGAGCTTTCTTTTCTTCTCACACAATGTTTACTCGGAGAGGATGCCCTGCACAGTCGTATCTTGACTTTTATATGTATCGGTGCTTATAGAAGTATTCAACAGTTAGCTCATTCCAAGCTGTTTGGGATGGTGTCTCCACCGACTCCATATATGGGACCATTGACCGAGATCCTCAAAGTAAAGATAGTTTTATCACAGTGACAAGTTGTTCTTCCAATATCTGTAGGGCTCTTGGAACAGCAGGAGCTACTGTAAGCTGGTATATATGGAGTAGTAGTTCTTCATTGTTTCTCATAATGCCACTCTTAAAAGTCATAAAAATAAGGTACTGTGGCCACTGTACGCTAAAATTAACACAGTGCATAGTTAAACTAGAACGCATCAAGGCAGGATGCCATCCATATCAGAAGTTTAGCTGAGTTCAGGAGTAATTAAGGACAAATCAAGAAAAAGAACTCCAAGCGCTAAAAAAGGTGCGTCATCTGATTCAGGAAACCAGTAAACCAGAATTTGCCAGAGGCTGGAAGTGTATCTTGGGAGAGGTAGCACTGTGCACCTGCCTGTACTCTTTCCATTGATGGAGTTGTTAGAGACAAGACACTTGTCTACATGAGCACGTGCTTTGAGCCAGTACAGCCTTTCTTATCTGTAGGAGGGATAAAGGTTCCTGTCATCCTGAACTGTTTGTGCAGAGGCATTGGAGCTGAGGAGCATTGCTTCAGATACAAGACACCCTGGGCCCCTCTAGGGAAGAGGTTATAGTGGAAGCAGTATTTCTCATTGGACCACATAGAGAAGTTAATTTGTAACTACCAACTTTCGAACTGCTAGTCCTTTCCCTGGACTAGAAATACCCCATATATATGTATAGTAATTTCACCTTCATAGTGTCATTCATAAAATTCTACATACACTTTAATACTTTAATATACCTTCCAGAGCTTGATCATGACCTGAAGATTTTCCAGTCTACTAATAACAGTAATTATTATCACAATATTTAATCAGTTAATCTCTTAAACTAGCAGATTCCCTTCTCGGTGCAGGAAGCCATGCTGTTTAATTGCAACCAATACAGGAAGAAAATGTTTTAAAAATAAGGAAGCACAGAGTTAAGAGGGAGGCTGCTTAGCATTAAATCATTACCCTAATAAAATTATCTTTTGGCATTATGGAACTTTATCATTTTACTTCAGTTGCTTCAAAATTTCAGAATTATTATGATCCCTTCATCTCAAATCACTATCTCACTGCAATGCCATAATCCTGTTTTATTTCCAGGAACAGATCATGTAGTCTACTATATACATTTATAGAGACTTAATTTAAGAAAAGTGTTGGGAAAATCCAACGTGTATGTAGTGATCGTCATCATAACAGAGCATTTGTCTCTATTCAATAACTCTAGTAGCATAATAACCTCCATTTTATGTTGCTAGAGATAGAGGAGATGCCAGAGCTACGGTGATTCAGTGATGGGAGTGCACTCACCGCCACTTTGAAGTAGGATTTGAGATTTTTTCTGTCTCTCTTACGCAGAGCTCTAATAAAATGACTAGATTTGGGGAGGAGTGGAGGGTGATGATGTCATTTGCCTTGACGTTAGCAAGGCTTTTGACATCTTCTCTCACAATATGCTTGTACCCGAGTTATGATGTTATGTCTTAATATGTGGACAGCTGGATGGGTAAAAATTGCTTGGACGGTTGGACCCAGAGAACAGTGGTTAAGAAGTCTTACTCTACCTGGATGTCAGTAATGAGTTGAGTAACTCTGATTTCTTCTGCAAGACAGATAATTTATTTTCCTCTGTCCACTGCTGTTGAAGTACACAAAATGATACCTGGGGTTAGTGGGATTCTTGAGTTTCAGTGAGAAACAACACGGTGAAACTATTGCAGAATGAGAAATGCAGTTGTAGCGCTATGTCCGAATTCAGAAGATCGTAAGTCAGTTCTGTTCTCCTGGGGCTTTCAGCAACTTTGGGCAAATGATTTAATTTCTTTGTACACCCCTCTTGTGTGGAAACTTAAGCCAGGCAGCTTAATGATAGGATGATCGTTGGCATCTTATCTTCTCTGAAATAGATTAGGGACTGATCCTTCAAGCAGCTCAGCAGGCTGATCTGAGGACAGTTTACCATTTGTAGCTCTTGTGAGATGCAAGTCATGTAACTGATTTAGCAGGAGATGAACGGGGAAATTAATAAAAAGCCTAATCTGGCACTGATGTTATTCTGTGTTCTGCTGCAACATACACAACTTGTTGTACAACTAATATATTGCTGTTACATTTGCTATATTGCTATACATAATCTAGGTATAGAATGATGATTAATAACACCTTACTGCCTTAAATTGCCTTTAGATTAAAGAAAAAGTCCCAGTCGGTGGATATTAGTGGGCCAGGATGCAGCCCGGTGGCAGCTGAAGCTCAGACACCTCAGCCCAGTAAATCTTTGCTTGCCACCAAGACAGCTGCTTCTGAGGAGGAACAGAACAACACCGCAAACACCCAAAGGCGCAATCCACGGAGGAGTGAACTGAAGAGATATTACACCATTGGTGAGTTTTCTTTCACTGAAAAAATCAAATATGCCTATTAAAAAGGCAAGGTCTTCCTGTTAATTTGTGTTCTATTTCTTTTGGTTAATTGCAGTTGGCTGCTAAGATTACAAATGCCCACAGTGAGCATTAAGATGTCACACCTTAATGCTGATGTCAAACTACCCTGAAAAATTAACCTGTTTTATTTATATTGCACCATTTACAAGAATTCTTTCATCTGCCTTTCTTTTTTTTTTTTCTTAAGAACATTGAAGAAAGCATAAAAGCAATTTTGGGAGGAAGGATATAGGAAGAATATAGTTGCCTTTGATAATGGATTGCATCAGAGTTTTGGCAGAGAGTGTTTAGAAGGCTCCTGGCTAGAAAGGATTTCTGGTTTGGAGAGGGAGGAGGCCCGCTGAGTGTGAAGGATTGATTAGGGGGGTTTATGGATATCTTTGTCTGAATATTTTGGTTTTCTGCATAGTCTTCCGGGCTTTCAGCATCTGCATGATTCTTATTAAACCATCTTAGGCACCCTGGAAGATGCTTCATAACTTGCTTTTCCATAAATCATTTTGGGACTGGGCCTGACATTCCTTTGTGGCCTTGTAGTGTTTGTGCCGGGTTCATGAGCGCTTGTGAGAGGCAGATGTGCTAATGGGAGTGGTACAAACAAGAGGGATGGATGCTTATGCTGTGCTTTGAGGAGACAAAATGTCAGTAGGTTTAAGAAAAAGAAGTTAGATATTTTAATTGTGGATTTGTGTGCTGTTGAATTATTGCAGTATAATGTGATCGTTTCTTCTGTTCCAAGGTAACTATTTTTGTGTCTTAAACTTGTCTTGTGTGTATTAAGCTTGTTTAAAAGGTGGGTAAAAAATGCGTTGCCTTAAACATCCTTCATTGTGTCATGTCTGAACCCCTGAAGCTGGCTGTCAGCTTATGTTGTTTCTAAAGAAGGAAACTGCATTAGCCATCTACACACTTTAATAATGAAGGCTGTATTTTACGTGGTGAATGATTGTGTTTGCATTTTTTGATGCCTTGCATTCAAAATGGGCTGCGCAACTGCCTTCTGAAAACTCACAGAAGTTTCAATTATCACTCAATCCCGTCTACCCCAAAATAAATAAAAATGAGGCAAAGTGAAGGCATTGGTGGGTTCATTAGGATCTTGGACAATAGGTCTAAAATTTTACCTTAAAAATCTCAAATTGGATAATCCTTCTTTAAAGAAGATTCTGTTGTATCATGTGTGAGAATATTGCCCTAAAAAGAAATACTTTATACTTAAGGATAGAACATATTTTCTGACAAAGCATAGTTAAAATAGTGCACTTGATTGGCTTTTTGCTTTAAAATGTATTCTCTAAGAAATACTGCTCTATGGCTATTTTCTCCTT
The DNA here is from genome assembly GCA_013398915.1 of Dromas ardeola. Lineage (NCBI taxonomy): Eukaryota > Metazoa > Chordata > Aves > Charadriiformes > Dromadidae > Dromas > Dromas ardeola. Next base: position 68,045 of record VYZM01012507.1, read on the forward strand.
GTTCCTCCAAATAATCTTAAAGGAATATCAAAGATATGCCAAGATTGCTTCATACCTAAAGCAGGGGATGGAATGGGGGAGTTTTGCATGAGAGTAATAATGAAAGTAGAATTCTACCGCATCATCAAAATGAGTTCTTAATCTTACCCAGGATTAAAAACTATTGTTGGTAAATTGACCATAGCTGAATGTTCTTCTGTGATCCCCCAAAACACAGCCTGTGTATGGAAGCACAGGCTCACGTTTGCATTTATCTGTTTGTTAAATTTGACTCACCTGCATTTTCTCTTGGGAACCTTTACAAAAACCTTATGATGTGAGCTCCATCAATGCTAGTAACCTAGATCTGCTTCAAGTGATCACAAGGCCTGAGACTAGTTGCTCAGGATCTAACCTCTGGGCTGGAGTAACAGAATGTTGTTCATGCATTTGATGTATTTGTTCGAATATTGTGCAGCACTTGATTTGACAGACTTGCTGACTGGAAAAGACCTCTGAAGGTTATATAGTCTGGTGTCCTGTTTGAAGTGGGACTTCAGCCAACACTAGCTCAGAACAGCCAAAGCTTTGTCTTGACGAGTCTTGACAGTCTCCAGGGGTGGATGCTCCACAGCCTGTCTGCGTATCGTGCTGGAACATGGACAGCATGTCTGTAGACAACAGCATTCGCGGGCAGCTTGCCCATAAACAGATGCTAACATTTGCGAACAACAGTTGTAGACCCTGGGGAAGTACAAGGGGAACAGACCACAGAAAGTGGCCAAGCCTACATGTTTTTCTTAAATATCATCTTTTGTTGTCCTTGTACAGAGTACTGGGTGAGATGGCCTGGCTGGACTGACCCGTTACGGGAGACATACGTTCTTATACATACAGCTTTCTCTGTGTGACCTGCCTAAATCACAAGGAATAAATTGCTAGAGCCAATACGACTGCATACTACATAATGTTTGAATTTTGCTGACAGGCAAATTGAAGAAACAAGAGGTTCTCTGTATCTTCACAAATGTTTAATGGTACACGTTCCTGAATATTGTGAAAATGAAAGGTTTAATCCTGGACAGCACAGTACTGATACCAGATTAACATGTCTACTGTACTGGCTGAGTTGTCCTGATACTGAGTCTGTGGCTTTGATAATCTGTGAGAAACAATAATTATCTTCTTAGAGCTCCCATCAACTTCAGTGTACTTTAAGTTATTACCTATATCATGCTCTTGATTTAAAAGTAATTTTCTATGACTTGTCTCCAAAATTATTTCTAATAGTCAAAGTCTAATGAAGTAGTTTGTAACTTTCTGAGGATGAATGTACTGACACACTTACAACAGGCTGGGACGCTAAAATAGAAAAACATCGAATTCTAGTGATGTGTTGTGTACAGTTGGCTGTTAAATAGCTTAAACAAACACATTAGACCTGTTGCTGACCTAATACAATTACACAGGGTTTTACCTTGTTTTGCCCTGGTTTGCATGTTGTTCCCCACTAAAAGCTTCCTGTGTCTGAGATTGAGCAACGTGAACTAATCGTTACTGTGATAAATGGATTAAGAAAATGTGTTAGAAAACTCTCAGCTGGCATTGCTTCTTTGATTTTAAAATTAGTATTCGGTTGCATTAACCTCAGACCAAATTGGCAAATGACGGTGTTTATGGCAGTGACTAATGGAGTTTGAGCAAACTAATGCCAGTTGTGTTTTTTGTGACTCTCATTTTCTTTAACAACTTATTTTCAGTAATTATCATGATCTTCAAATATAGATATGAGAACTGAGTTCAAATCTGGATATATAAAAGTATGACATCTATATTTAGACATGTACATATATACAGTTTATATGTTTTAAAAAGTAAATGTCAGCCTATTAAAACTTAACTTTAAGGCCTAGACGGATTTGTTAATAGCTGCCCATTTTATCAAATAGCCATATGACTTAAAATTATGTATAAAGAATAGGAGCTTTTGTATGCATGCAGCTACTGTGAGCAGATACAGGCAATTGCCAAACAGGCTGTGTTCCTAAATACTCTGTAGCATCAGAATATTTTCAAATTTTTTGTGTCACCTTACGTATACACAGATTTCTCTCGGACCCTTCGAAGTTGATTGCGTAATGAGGAAGGAATATCCTGGTAATTCCAAGAGATTTTAAAATTTCATCAGCACTGCTCCTACTTTAGGGAGCTATCCACAAGATAATTATTTCATCTTTCCCACAGACTGCATCTCAGATGCTTCCCGAAGTTAATGAGTGAAGTCGCACTTTTAAAAAGCGAGGAAAAAGTAGGTAAGAGAGAGAGAAGAACTGAGGAATAGGCAACGGGGAACAAGTTGTGTTGATGAAATGAAATGATGAAATGAAACAGAAAATAGAGAGTCAGTGAGGGGGAGAAATAACTCTTCCATATGGCAGGCTCAGCAGGCAGGAAGGCTCCTGCACCTCCGGTGCTGAACTGGTGTGAAGAAATTGAGTGGGAACTCTGAGATTAATAAGGCGAGTGTAGGAAAAACAGTCTGCATGGTGGGTTGGATGAAGTTTTTTAGAGAATTCTAGATAAACGGCACCCAAGACACTTAAAAACCTAAAATTAGACTTTTTCAGTTGCCTCAGGCACTTAAAAATTCAGGCCACTTATTTCTGAAGTGCTTATTGTTGAGCAACTCCCTCAAAAGGGAAAAAGAAGGTATCTGGGTCTTCAGCACTCTAAAAAGTGGGCTGGAATATTATACAATGGAGAATTATGTGGGTCACCTGAATTCAAAGCAGTAAGGCTCTATCAGCTAATGCCATGTCCAAGCTACAACTAGCTCTTCTTTAGCTGCCTTGCACTTAGCCCAGGCGCAGCATCACCGAATCACAGAATGGTAGGGGTTGGAAGGGACCTCTGGAGATCATCTAGTCCAACCCCCCTGCCAGAGCAGGGTCACCTTAGAGCAGGTTGCACAGGAACGCGTCCAGGCAGGTTTTGAACGTCTCCAGAGATGCAGACTCCACCACCTCTCTGGGCAGCCTGTTCCAGTGCTCTGCCACCCTCAAAGTAAAGAAGTTCCTCCTCGTGTTTAGGTGGAACTTCCTATGTTCAAGCTTGTGCCCGTTACCCCATGTCCTGTCACTGGGCACCACAGAAAAGAGCCTGGCCCCATCGCAGCTGCGTTGCTTGCAGGACCTGACTGAAGGGTTGTAGGACCATACTTCATGGTATGATGCCTCAGGATATACGTTTAGCAGTTTATTAATGTGACTGAAGTAGCTAATGTTGTTACTTTATAAAGACATGCACTTGAGGTGTATACTCTGGTTCTCATTAAGCCACAAAAGCCTGCTCTATGGTGCTTGGATACCTCTAAGAGGATATACCTAATAGACTATCCACCTAGTAACCCTGGTTTTGTAGATGTAAAAGGCCTTCTTTGGTTCTATTTGCCATTAAAATAAAGCTGCAATACTGGTATAGAGTAAATATTTAAAAATAAGATGGTTGCATAAAGATATCTTCCTGATTCTAGGAATCAGGCAAAAGAAATGAAGCAGGACAGTAGTTCATACTAGAAAATATTGTTAGAGTACAGTGTTGGTGGGGAGAGGAGGAATGCAGCAATTTTTATTATATCTTCTAATAAAAGCCTTAATGCAAACGTTGCTTTACAGGCTTCTGCTAGCACAGCTTATTTCATTTAGAAGACAACTACCAACTGTCTCAGGAGGCATCTTTTGTTGGTATAGTCTCTGTCATCAGTGGAAAGTATTGCTGCGACAGCTACGCACACTTAGTAGTTTAGTCAGAATGCGCGAGTATGTATATGTGTACAGAATATACAGCATGAGGACATTTGGGAAGCACTAATTGCCAAAGTTCCCTTCACTCCAGTGGTTCATTTTTTTATAAATTTATTTGATGTTCCACTTGTTCAAAAAAAAACAAAAACAAAAAAACCCAAAGCCCTTTTCTTCTCCAGTCTCTCTTGCAAATGAGATGAGCAGAAATCTTAATCGAGAAAATATTTTCTACTAGCCTGACCTGGCCATATAAGTACTCTACACTTGTGTATTCCTTGAATATCAACATGTTACCTATTCAGAGTAGTGGAATTAACTGATGTAAAATCAGTGTGGAAGAGAAATTAAGCTTTTGGGATAAGCAACTCTGAATAAATACATATTAATTGACAAAGTTTCCAAAACAAGTGTCTAGTAGCTAATGCCAAAGTGATAAATAGGAAGAGACAGACTTTCTTGTGGGCTCCTAGTCTTGTTTGTAAAAGAAAAAGTTTCAGTGAGCAGTCATTTTAAATTTAGATGGGGTTAATTTAGTCACTACTACTAACTTAGTACTTCAAAATGTATTAATGTGAAAAGAAGATGGATCTTCCAAAGAATTTAATGGCATATAAATGTAAGTAATGACTGGTCACCAGAATTATTATTAATGCACAAAACAGTATAAGAGAGTGTTTATAGAGTGATAGAGCATATAATAGAGAAGACTTTATGAGTAAACCTAAAACAAAACCTTTTTTTCAAGTGATTAATAAGTCATGGTCTGTTCTTCCTGATACGAAAGGGATAACTAAGTGAAAACTCATCAGCTACTATTTAGTGGATGTAACTATACCTCACCCTTCTACTATATGCTTTTGCATGAGTCCGTTGAAGTCATGACAATAACAAAGTTATTTTACAATCATTTGGAAGCATAAATATAAATATCATGTTATTTACATGTGCAGTAGATTCCTTCTGTTTACATATATTTCAGGGTGCTTCCATAAAATTATTACTTGCTTTGAAATACGTCAGAGCTACCAGATTGTGTGATTTCATCCACATTTGTTACTAAATTTATATGGTGTCACACTATCTGCTAATATAAAATTATTATGTGGGACTAACATCAGCTCAAGTGGTGACGTCATATGTCAGAGATCTCGTATCCTGACGGAGCTTTGTCACTCATGGACCAGTTAGCTGTTTTGGAGAGCCGGTGTGAGAGAGCCGTGGACCATTGGTCAGACATCACAGTGGATCTGCTAGTGGACTCAAAACTGGAAAAGGAGAACATCGTTGCATCTGAAAATACATGCTTATTTACAGTCAAGCTGAGAATCTTACGGGGTTTATCTCATGGGACTATTTGCTATTGTAGTCACTGATGACAAACAGAGTTAGGGGGCTGCCTCTTGCCTTCTCCTCCAAAATAAGCATAAAACTTATTTGGAGAGCAGACATTGTGGCTGTTTCTTTTTTGGTGCTCAAATCCTTTCCTGCCCAGAGAGATTTTATTTCGGGTGCCCTAGAAATATCTTATTCCTTCCAGGGGACATGATCTGATAATAATTGGTGTATTTACTGTAGAGAGGTTTTTCTGCTAAGAATACGCGACTTTCTTTCCAAACATGTCTTTGAAAGCTTCTTCTTATCATTTGGCAATTGAATATAATTGCTTCTCCTCTTCTGCAGAATTGAACATGGTTCCTTTCTGTAGTAGCTCCCGAATATCCAATTTCTCTGCGATTTGCACAATTACCTTTCTTGTTTGTTGCTCATACTAGCAAAACATGAAATACAGGTGGGTATATTAAAAATTTGTTTGGTGCAGTAGATGCTGTAAATTTGGGCTGTGTCCTCTCCCTTTTAGAGAAGGACAGGTGGGAGATGAAGCTGCCAACTCTCTCTCAGAGGATCCAGATGCTGTTCGCACACATTTACAGAGTCTGACTCTGTCCCATTCAACGCACTTACAATTTCCTTATTGAACACTCACTGCTTTTTGAGGAACGTCATTCTGATTGCTTCCTTTCAAACGCGATCTCAGAAACTTTTAGAGGAGGAGGCAATTTTCCTAGCACCTCATTACCTGTTTGTGAGTGATAAGGAACGGGAAATAATTTGTGGAACGTGTGGATAATAAGGGAAGTGGCTTTCATAGCAACAGTAACTATGCAAAATTCTTACCCATTCACCTTTCATGAAGATTTTTATTACTGATTCAGATCACATAGCTACTCTGGATGAGCAAGCAAGCGTTTGTTCATGTCTTTATTTTTCTCTTTTTTTAGAATTTAAAACTGGGAGCCATTAAAAGCCAGCTTTTAGTGTTGTATCCTTCTTTTGTCCTTTACAGATACCCTGTGTATCCTTTGAATATAAATGAGTTTTGAGCTATAGAGGCAGCATCCACCCGAAGAGTGATGCTCATTAATGTCCTTTCATCTCAGCATGTCCCTTTTCTTAGCATCTGGTTTTGTTTTTAATCATATAGATTGCTATCGTATCATCTGCTGAGTCATTTTGGGCAAGAAGTATTTCAGGATTTTATAATTTCATTGCTTTACATCAGGACAAAGCTGAAATCTCTTATAGTTCTATAGGCAAGCTACTCAACTTGCAAGATCAGCTAATAGAATGTACTCTTGGGATACTAAAATTCGAATCTCTGGGGGAGAAAAAAAGAGGAATGGATTTGATCTGTAAGCTCTAGGCTGATAGAGGGTGCATCACCTTCAGTCTCTCTCTCATTGGAGGCCTTATGTATATGGGAAAAATGACGGAAAAAAAGGACGTGATTTCTAGCACCTCAAATGTGCCTTGAGCACGTCTTTTGAGTATTGTGAAATAGCAGAGCCTTCCTTCTAACAGTAAAAGAACAAACAAGGGAAAAGTGTATTCACTGCTGAGATAGCTGGGTGATTTAGTTACAGCACATGCAGATAAGGCTGAGGCTTTTGATCCTGGAGACAGGGTTCAGGGTGGACAGTAATTACTGGTAGTGGGAAAGGGCTAAATCAGGGATGTCTTGAGAAAAATCTTGATCCGTAGAAGTCCATGGGACCCAATGGGATACACATGAAGGATGCTGAAGGAGCTGGCTGAGGTCATTGTGTGGCTGCTCTCCGTCATCTTTGAAAGGTCACGGAGATCATGGGAAGTCCATGATGACTGGAGAAAGGCAAATGCTGCAACCCTTTTCAAAAAGGGCAAGATGGATTATCCAGGGAACAACAGGCTGTTCAGCCTCACTTTTAGTCCCTAGGAAAATTGTGGGACAGATCCTCTTTGAAGCTATTTCTGGAGAAGTGAAGGAGAACGTGATTTGGAATAGCCATTATGGCTTTACCATGGGTAAATCATGCTTTTTGGACTTTATTGCCTTCTGGGATGAAATGAAGAGATCTGTGGATGATGGGAGACTGGTAGATGCCATTAACCATTACTTTAGCAAACTCCATGTTTTGGCATGGTCATCATCTTCCAGAGCATCCCTGTGCCATGTTGGGACATTATGGCCTAGGTGGTTGGACTACCTGATGGCTGGAAAAACTCAAAAGGCAGTAGTGACCAAGATTATCAAGGGCCCTGTGAGGAAAGGCTGAGGGAGCTGGAGAAGGGACAGATTCGGAGGGACCTTACAGCAGCCTACCACTATCTGTAAGGAGGCTACCAAGAATATATCTGGTAGTCTTTTGCAGTGGTGTATGGTAGGACGACGGGAGACAATTGGCCTAAATTTGAAATATGAGGTTTAGACTTGATATAAGGAAAGCCTTTTTCCCGTGGGGTGGGGTGAAGCAGTGCATCAGGATGTACAGGGAGAGGTTGTGCGGTCTCTACCTTTAGAGTTTTTCAAGACCCAACAGAGTAAAGCCCTGAAAAACCTAGTCTGGCCTCATAGGTGACCCTGCTTTGAGCCGGTGATTGGACTTCAGACCTGAAGTCGTTCCCAGCCTGATTGAGGCTTGAAATTTGAGGAAGTGAGTTTTCCTGCACAGGCTGTTCCTGGCTTAGCCCTTTCATCAGCAGGGAACGCTCTCCTCAGCCACCTATAAGAGCCCAAATTTTGCAGTCTTCATCATGGACTACTAGCGTACGTTGATTTCCGGTTATTTTATCTGGTAAACTTCTCTATGAGAAGAGACAATATTATCATATGAAAGCACCTGTTGTGATTATTCATATTTTATTCATTCCAGACAGCTTGATAATTCTACACAGCTAAAAAAATGCACTAAAACTCATTTGTGATTTTTTTGAATTGAAAATTACCTGTTTTTCTGATTCCCCACTCTAAAAAAAAAAAACAAACAAAAAAAACCAAAACAAAACCACCACAAAAAAACCCAAGGAATGTTTAAAAGTTCTTAAAATATCACGGAAGACCTGTTAGTGCAAGGGGAGTCTGATATTTCTGTTTCAGGGATCATTTCTGTTCTCCATGTAAGTATTATGAAAGCTATGATTTTTGGGTGTTAATCAGAGACCTGAGTTCATTGATGGTGTCAAACGTCTTCGCATATTTTTTATTTGTTCCATTAAGCTTTCTTTAAATCCATAAAAAAGCCTGCAGAAATGGGGGCAGGGGTGGAAAAACACATCTTGGAAGGGACCAATGCACAAATACTGCAGGTAATCTCAGTTTGGAAAGTGACTTCCCTTCCCTCTGAAGCTAACATTGAGATGGTGAAGCCCGTAGGTTTCCTTCTGTACAACCTATATCACAGAACTGTAGGAGTTGGAACGGACCTCTGGAGATCATCTAGTCCAACCCCCCTGCCAGAGCAGGGTCACCTTAGAGCAGGTTGCACAGGAACGCGTCCAGGCGGGTTTTGAATGTCTCCAGAGATGGAGACTCCACCACCTCTCTGGGCAGCCTGTTCCAGTGCTCTGCCACCCTCAAAGGAAAGTTTTTCTTCATGTTGAGATGGAACTTCCTGGGTGTGAGCGCGAAATCTAAGATCAAAGTCTGATGATACTTACTCTAGAACAACTACACTAAAGCAGAAGTTGGTTTGGAATACAGTGACAGAGTGGCCAAATCCAGCTGATGCTGTGAATGGGTAACGCTGGACAAGCTCCAACCCTCCCCGATCCCTGGTGCGAGAGGCACGACCAGGCTCTGTCACCATGAGCTGTGGTTGTATCGAAGCAAGGTGGGCTGCGCTGATGGGAGGGACTGTCTCCCTGCCCTGCAAGCAGGTTTATTCCTGCGAGTCTGGCACCGATCTAATTCAAGCCATTCTTACTGCACTGGGACAGACCCTACCCGTTTAATACTTCTGGGTCCTGAACGTGAAGGGCTGCCAAATATCTCCCAGCACATACTGAGCTCCAAACAAGGTGCTTTAAAAGCTTCTTCTTCTGCAGCCAATTATGTTTTTCTTTCTTTCAACTAATTTTTACCCTTTCCTGTATTCAAGCTTTATCTTGATAGATGAGTAAGAACGAGATGCAATTTTCAGGAGACAGAGCTGCTGGGTTAGGTTCATCTCCAGGACAGCTTGCTCTTCGGTTTCTTTTGGGTTTTAACAAACTGGCTTATTATGCTATTCCTCCAAAAAACCTATGGGAACTGAATGTTGTTGCTAAACTCTGATTTTTATCTTGGGCCAGGAAGAACAGTTGGATTTTATCATGGAGTTATTGTACTGTTGAGTGTTCCACAATTACAGAGCATTAGTATGCACACAGGCGTATGCAAAGACTTTACAAGCATAGAATATTCAACATTTATGAAAGAAGCCTTTTTATAAATTTAGATACTAATTGGCCAGATATGTTCATGAAAACTAAATAGTGGCAGCAGCCCACTATGTTTCCAATGAATCTCATTAATTAATATGCTTGAGAGATTCTTTTATTCTTTTAATTTGCAGAAGATAGAATGCAGTCTCTCTCCTCTGCCAAAGGAAGTGTGGCAAGCATGATTTGTTGTAAGACTTGTTGGCTTGCAGTTTCTCAGGCACCTTCGCCATACATTTAAGAACATGTGTGACCACGTGGGTATGTAATTAGGTGCTTTTGTGACCTACCTACAGTTTAAATTATGTTGTTCCCTTTTCATTTGTGTGTAAAACTGTGCTGAGATTGGTTGTTCGATAGTTTGCCAAGTTTCTGGTATTCTTGCTCTGAATAAGTCTGAGAGAAAATAGGTCCTCCATTTTTGAAAGCATACAATTTAAATGTACTGAGAAAATTAAACAATGTTTTGAGAAATTGGCTTAAATTCATTCTACAAATTAGATTACAAATGTTCTATCTAAGAACAAGAAACTTGTTTTAGTGAAACATCAGACACTGATTGTTCAGAAGTCAAGACTTCCCAACAGAGCTGCTAACGTTAACATCAGCTGGGATGTTGAAAACCACTGGGACCTCGGGGAAAAACTGTCACCAGTGTGAACCCTGAGAAAATACTGAATGGCACCGCCGCTGACTCTGAGCTAACAAAAAGTCATCTAGTGGCCCAAACTCATCTCTTGTAGAAAAAGATGCATCCCTGTGGGGTTGCAACTACATAATCCACAGCTGTGTTGGATTTGATAGGTTTTGGTTAAGGTAGAACAACTTTCTCGCGTTACCTGACATTGATCAACCTGTACTGATTTGCTGTGGGCTTTTTTATCAATATTAAATACATACATTCCAGATAGAAGAGGACAATACAACAGTTGTAAAAGATAAACCTTACTTCTTATTAGCAAAGATTTCATTGTCTGCTGGAGAACAAGCCAAGCCAAGTAAGCCAAGTAGTTTGGCCTTTTTTACATACTGCATTTCTCTTTAAGGGCCACAGATGGGATTGTAACTCATCACAAGTAAAAAGTGTGAGTGCAAAGACAGATAATTTGAGAAGTAAAAGGCTCACCTCAAACCCTACAGCAGTCTCCTGCAAGAGAGGAAGAATATGTTTTTCCGTGACAAGGTTATTCTGAAGGATTGGCTTTTTAAATGAGAATACATCCGGTGGAATAGCACATTCTTAGGAATAGCACGTTCTTATTACACTTGATTGTAACTAACCTGCCAGAAAACACTGTTTCCAATCAGGTCCGTTAATCAAGGTGGATTGAGTTCAGCTCTGTGTCTCAGTATTCATTGAACAGGGCTCCTGCATTTGATGGTCTTTTAGAAGCCCCATCTCCTTCACCGTTTTACTGTTTATGAAACACCATCAAATGGATTTTCTTATTTCATTTGTCAGAGGCAGGAAAAGCATAACTTCATTTTCTTTTGGATAGCTTCCCAATTTCTTCTTCAGGGTATTAAACGTTTTTCTTTACGCTGGCAAGAACAACATATTGCAAGTAAGTTCTTTTGTAATTATTTAATTTTTGTATTTTTTTGGGGCGGGGGGTTCCTAAATGACAGTGAGGGACAACTTGAAAACAGGATGTTTAATTTCATTTTTAAACATGAATAGTGAAGCTGTCTTACAGTGGGTGAGAACAAAAATTCTTTATTGCAGCTTTTATCTATATTATTTAGTAAAGAAGGGCTGAGAGATGATTTCATATGGTTGAAATCGTATGTCTGAGGGATCTATAATTCATCTGAATAAACCACGAGTTAATAAGCTCTGCCTGGGTACAGGAAGAGCTGTTTGATCGCAGAGGTAAAAGGGATGGGGACAAGGAGTGGGCAGCACAGCGGGTACGAAGGACGCAGGCTCAGTGAAGCACCAATACAAGAAGAAAGCAGCAAAAGCGTAAGAGTGCAAGGAAATGAGAAAGGAGCCCAGGGAGCGAGGAGGAGAGGAGCCATCAAAAAGTTCACTTGAAAAGAGCTTGAATAATGATGCGGTATACCAGAAAAGCCCTGTCTCGTGCCGTAGTCCAATGTTCTGTTCATAAAATCAGCCAGCGTACTTCTGGTTCTTACTCTGCTGACGACATTCCTGTCAGTCACATTTGGTATTAAGACATTTTTAATTTTAAAGAACAGGGAGACAATTTCTAGCTAATTTACTTTATTAGTAAAAATACAGAAATCTCATTTCAAGTATACCGATAAGAAGTGCTTTCCTTCCGTTATACTCTTGTGAGGGGGGAAAGATGGAAACATTTAGCAGGTTTTAGGTACCCACCCACTTGTAGACTTGATACTCGCCCCTTTTCTACTGTCAGGATGACTTATGTGTGAACAGGATGTAAAAATAGAGAGGGAAAAAACCTAAATATAATTTGATTTTTAGTTGCTAAAGACTTCAGTGTTTTTCTAACCAATGCACATTGTATGAATGCAAAACGATGTATCTAAGCTCATACACTGAAGAGGTATCTGTTGTTTAACAGCACCACTGACGTTTCAGTTTTGAATGTTCATAAACTACCTGTAAATTAGTATGCTATCGCTGTTCTCTGGGAGATAGGAGATGCACATTGTGGTGGGTTTGGGTTTTGTTTTGTTTTTGTTTTTTTAGCACAATGTATAGATTGTTCTATCTTTGTTAAAGGTAACAGTGAAAAAAATATTATTTCTACAAACAGGACAGATTGTTAATATTTACAATTATTTTCTGGGGGTTATATTCCATGATCTTCATGTTTATCTGCTCAATTAAACAAGTCCCTTAAAACTATCTGCAGTAATATTGCAGCCTTCTCCTGGTATTTATCCCACTGAAACCTCCCAGGCCTTCAGCTAGCTTGTTGCTTAAGGCAGAAGCATCAGAAATACAGAATTTATGTGCAAATTGCTATTATTTATACCAACAGCAGCCTCGAGATGTAATTTAGATATGTGTTCTTCCCAAACACCAAGCCAACAACATGCCTGTTTGGGGAGGGCAGCTGTGTTTTTAAGTCCATAGCAAAAACCAGTGTCCAGGTCAGTTGGCTTCCTCCATCCCAAACCTCCCTGCGGAGGCTCGGCGGAACCCCAGGGTAACCACAGCAGGATGTGCCTTCCCGGGAGCCAGGCACTGAGAGCAGAGCTTTAGAAGGCTGTATAACAGTGCCACCAGGTGATAGCATAAAATGTAGGGTTTGCTGCCAGAGTAATTCGGTTCAATGATTATTTGCAGAACAAGTCTGTTATAAAGCATAATTTTTCTCCTTAGGCTAGTGTACGTAGATCTTCCGATAGAACAAACCCGTGTTTGCTGTAAGATCCATCATAAAGACAGAGTCTATGTATGGGGGGTTTATTGATTTTTTTTTTTTT
>VYZM01012507.1:81010-123573 GCA_013398915.1 Dromas ardeola
TTTTTTGTTTTGTTGGGGGGAAGGGTGGGTTGCTTTTGTAGTTCTTCGCAATTTTTCTGGGTTTCAGGGAGGCATGTTCAGGTTATGGCAGAAGGATCCGTCGCTCTGAGCTTGTTTACTTCTGATACAGCACAGATGAAAGAAGAATCAGGACAATATCCTAACAAATATCAGTCTAGTGTTATTTATGTGAAACCCCAAGGCATATGGGATAAATGTATTAATTGTTATTGATGCCAGTTTGAATCTAGGTTATTTAGGACCAAGTGATGTTATTTGAAAGCAGATTTAATTTATATGTGACATCTGTGATGATCCTGCTGGAGTGATTTATGTAGAAAAGTTGCTGGGAATGTGATCCCATCCTACTGGGGAAATTCATATTAATGAAAGAAGATATTTGCAACTCTGAGGAGTTTGTTAGCTAACTTAGTTGTTTGCTAACACTCTAGACATATTAGCATAATGGGAAGGCTGTTGTCATGCAGTCTACCCTCACAGCAAGAGAAAATTAAATAAACAGGAACCCCTTACAACACAGCATATTCAGGAAGCACTGATAAAGGTAAGACAGAATGATTGAAGTTTTTAAATAATTTCCTCTTTAGCTATGTTCATGTTTGTTAATAAAAACAGGGTTTTCAGTTAAAGTGTAATTGGATTTCATTGCTTGAAGCAACCTGCCCCCGATGAGCATCCCACTCAGAGAAGTGCTCCAAGTTGCTGAATTAATGGATGGTGGGGGAACCAATGTGGTTTCAGTTTAATACCTGCATTCCCCCTACCAGAGCTCGTTCTTTCCTGGGGTGTAAGGATGTAAAGAAACAGAGAACAAGTCTTACCACTCTTGGAAGTTATGTTTCGTGTTGGGAGAGGGAGGGAAGATGATGTTTGCCTTTTTCTTGTTGTGGGTTGGTTGGTTTTTTTTTCCCATCTTTAATTCCCATTCTTTAAATTCACCGCCAAACAACTAATGGAGAATTACGCTTTCTTTCTGTAAGCTTCTATAAGATCTGTAATTTGTGCTACATGTCTTAAAGTTTGTTAGAGTCCTTTCCTTTTTTCATTTTCTGTTTTTTTTGGAGTGAGTCCTTCTTTACTTGAAAAAGTGGGATTGTATGCAAGATAAAGTCTTTCTAAAATGTCTTCCTTTTAGTGAACACAACTTGAGAGAAGCATAGTTTGTTGGTGGGTAGAGAGTTTAAATGTACTTTTATCTTGTTGTATTTAAGTGATTTACTCAAAGCCATCTTCACGAGAATGGTTTTGGTCTATTTAGGCAAACAAACGGTTTAACAAACAGTTATAATCCCACTGCCCTCAGTACTGCGTGAACAGGTTCAGCTCAAACTATTCAATACAGATATTTTTGTTCATCCCGATTTGGTTTAAAACTTTGTTTCAGGGGATTTTGTTTCACTGGTGCAAGCAGGATCAAGCAATTTGCCACCACCTTTCTTAGCAGAAGTCTACCAAAAAGGCTGCTGAAATCAAGGAGATGATAATTTCATTTCTTTAAAAACCAAGTGTCCTCCAATTCCACAATGCTCTAAGTTTTGGATTGAATTAAACACAAATGCCTGTTCAAGGGAACTGAACTACTCCCATGAAATTCACATACAGTCACTGTGACCACGGGCTAAAATGAATGGGTGGTTTTCCTCAGTTGTATGGATGCTGATCCCCTTCGTTTTCATAATGCTGGCAGTACCAGCAGGTAAATTAGTTTCTTTGCAAGGCAGATTATCTGCTCAGCTCTTTTATAACCGTCCTTGTTCCTGATTCCAGCTCATAGTTCTGATTACTGCCTGTGAACAACTGTACAGATGTGTGAGGGCAGACGATTCTAATTAGAGAAGTAAAATTTCCTGGTAAATGGCAGTACTGGCAGCCTGGTAGTTTGCACCCACTGGAAATCCTAGCAGAAGTCACTGACGTTGGAAAGAAACCCCAACGGTTTCAGAGTTCACAGACATGCTCTGATACAGACTACGGTAGTCTCTTCATAATAAATTATGTATGACACCAGTCAAGTGATTAGTGTTTCTTAATGGCTAGTGATTTAAGTTTTTCAAATGCAGCAGATATTTATATGCTGCCATCGTTGGGGAGGAGGAGAAGGTAGTTAGTGCATTGCTCATCCCACAGGGAAATTAGCTGTTACCCAGTTAAACACTTCAAAATATCAATGCCTACAAAGCTGATTATCAAATTAGATTAAATGCCTTCTGTTTAGCCATGTAGAATTTGTGAACGCAGATAACTTAAAAACAACAAGTAAGCTTCACAAAACTTGGGAGCAGATAGAAAAATGTGTAATTTTTTATGTGCAATACAAATACAATCTACACTACAACATTCAGTCGTGATCCCTAGATTAAGATACAAGTCTGCACAAGCTGTCAGTGTTCATAAAGATGGTGTCTGAGACCAGGCTGGACGGGGCTTTGAGCAGCCTGGTCTAGTGGGAGGTGTCCCTGCCCATGGCAGGGGGGCTGGAACTAAGTGATCTTTAAGACCCCTTCCAACCCAAACCATTCTGGGATTCTAAGTTTACTCTGAGTTTGCTTCATCAAAGCTGTAAGCAGAATCTGGCCCATTGTTTCTGCACAACGCTATTCAGTAATCTGTATGGGGTAAGGGAGAAATTGGGGTAGGGGAGAAATTGACTTCACCTGCATAAGGATGCTGTGTTAGGAATTACTGATTTGACTCAAAGATGAGTATGGAATTGTGTTGGCAGCAGGAACAGCCCGATGGCTCCCTACCTTCCAGGCAGGATGCATGTGTGCGTAGTGCACCGCTGGAGCAGAGAGGTGTGCGGGAGAGAAGAGGGTGCAACTTGCTGTTTCTTCCCCTGTTTCTTGCCCCAGTAGATTTGCACCGACAGTGGAACAGTAAATTAGCCCCACTGAGTTCACGGCTTTAATCCATGAACTGGAATTCCTCTTACAACTTGAATAATTTGCTAACTTAATTGGGAATGTTTAATTCTGCTTTCTCTAGCTGTTTACCGCTGTGGTCCCCAAACGGTGTCCACATCTGCTTTTGGACCCTCCAAATGATAATGATTTCCAGTTAACAGGTGCTTTTTAATAGTTTACTTTGTGTGTTGTGTTATTTTTTCCTTTCAAAAAAACCCTAACTTCGAACGACACTCAGGAAAGAATTCAGCCCAACTCCTTTGCAGTATTGAAGCTAGCCTAGGAAGGAGCAGCTTCTATTGTTCGCAGAGCTAAAATGTGCCCTCTTGGAGACCACTGACCTCTATTCAAATAACAACGTGCAGTGAGAGCACCACGTGTGAATTTCTAGTAAGTTTGTGAATCAGGATCTGATCACTGAAGTAAAACAAACTGGAAGCACAAACTGGAGTGGAAATTAGGTTCTGGTTGCTGCGCAAAGGAATCGGTGGCAGCAAAGGAAATAAACGTCTTCGCTCTAGGTCCTTCTTGCTCGTGGTTGCACCCTTGTTGCGGTTTCACAGCCATCCACCCAAAACCATCCGTAGACATCTGTCTTGTGCCCATGCATAATCATATCAAAGAGTTTTTAACTTCTGCCGTAACATTCACGTGTCAGCAAAAATACTTTTTCAAGATGTAAATGTCGGTCTTCTGTTGCATCTCTTGCTCCAGATTGTCAGCATGAAAGTAAACTTGTGAGAGACGAGCTCTGTGTCTGTCATGTAAATAAATGCTGTGATTTTCATAGCATTGCTAAATACACACATAAACTATTCCTGTTAGCTAAAAAAGGGATGTAAATGTGGAAAAGGGGCTCATTCCAAAAGTTAAAAATACTTCTGTATCTTCTGTTCTCTGTGTGTTACTGAGATGTGATAGTAAGGATACCCTGACATTGTTAAACTGCGTGTTTTACTTCTTGAGTTAAAAATGTTGACTGATTCAAACTAATTATAAGAATACTTTATTAAGCAATGACAGTATCTTGAGTGAACACAGCGTCTTCCCAGTAGCTGTCTCATTTAGGAGTTTATGAGTAATACTAAGTGATCAAACTCTTTATTACTGTGACATCTGGGAGCCCCATTAGTGCACCTCTGGTGCTTGGTGCATTACAGTCCCTGCTTCAGAGGATTTCCAGCCTGAGAGGCTGCTGCGGAAGGCACGGGGATAAGCAGCACAGAGGAAAGGGTGAGCGTGTCCACGCTGTGCTGGAGCTGGCCCTGTGGGAGCAAGGACCAGCCTGGGAGGCTGGTCTGAAGGCAGCTGCCCTGCCTGTAGATACCTGGGTTTGGGTATAAGGTGATAAACTGAGCCGAGGGGATCCAGCTGTAGATGTTAAGGTGCAAACAGTGCCTATGTGTCTCTTCTGCGTCCCCATCACCCTTTGCTTCCCTGCACAAAGCTTGGCTGTAGCACGTGCATTACCAAATCGGATTACCACGAGCTTGGAGCTCTGGGCATGGTGCAGCGTTACGTGCAGCTTCTCTTACCGCTCTCAGCGTTGTTGTAGACAGGACCGCAAGAGCTTAGTGGAGATTTGGAAGTGTGCTTAAGAAAGTCCTTCCAAGGAGCAGTCCTAGCAGAAGAACAAAAGTATTGAGGAATTAAAAGTAGTTAATTGAAGATGGCCTAACTGGCATATCCAAGGCAGAAGCCAATTTCTTCTATAATGGGCATGTAAGAGTCAGGAGGCAATAGCTTTAAGGCATTATA
Organism: Dromas ardeola; assembly: GCA_013398915.1. Classification (NCBI taxonomy): domain Eukaryota; kingdom Metazoa; phylum Chordata; class Aves; order Charadriiformes; family Dromadidae; genus Dromas; species Dromas ardeola. The sequence continues at coordinate 85,693 of VYZM01012507.1, forward strand.
CAGAATTCATGACTAAGAGGGATGGGTTGTAACAGGTGATTACAAGTTTTTAGGATATAATTTTGCTCATTTTGATTTTTTTGATATTTTACAATGTCAATTAAATAAACAGAACAGATTTTGCCTATTTACCTCCTTAAAATATGGACTTAAGGGGCATGGAGGGAGCTGCTTCTGGATATATCAGGAGTCTCTGAACCTCATTTTCCTCGGGTTTTTTTTTTGGGTTTTTTTTGGTAGAGAGCTGAGTAAGATCTTTAGCTGGCCTGTGAGCCATGAGACAAGAGCTTGAACTGATGTTTTTGGTGTCCTGAAGTTGCACATGTTCATGATTTCTTAGATTTTGTTTATTATTTATCTAATGGTTTTGTACTTCTCAGAAGGGTATTTAAAAAAAGCTGTTGTTAGTGTTTTATGTTTTATACAACAGCATTATGTTTTATATGAGATGATCTTACTGGTGCAGCCAAGGGAGTATATAAGGAAAATGTTCCATGTCTGTCCTACATTGTGAGAAGACGAACAGTGTCTCACCATACAATCTCATATATTATAACCATGCACGTCCTCTAGCAAAACTCTTTTCTTCCAAAATATTGAACTGCAGGACCTATGCCATTTTAATTTTTTTTGGTGTAATGGTAGCTCAGTGTTATGATATTTTGAATTTACGGAAGTACTTATTTATTCCTGAGAGGTCAAATACTTTTCTGTGATTCTGTAGAGAATATAAATAGCTTCCCAACTGAACACTGAATGTTACTAATAAAATTAAAAAAAAAAAAAAAAAAAAAAAGAAAAAGATAGATACTTAAACTGCTAGAAAAAGCAATACACTTATTTGAGCTAATATGCTGCAGTTATGTTAGTAAGAGCTCATTGAATCAACAAGAGGATATCAAGCTTTTCCACTCTAGTCACTAGCGCAGAACTAATTCGGGCTGGTGGCTCTGGGTGGGATGTGTGCCCCTGGAATGAACTGGTGATATGGGAATGGTTTCTACTGGTCAAGTGTGTCATAAAAGACTATACCAAATTAATTCTAATGAGCTGCTGTAGTAGCAGCCATGGTACAGAGACTGAAAGGTGGAGAATAATAAAGTAAACATTAGTCTTTCACCCATGAAGTGGTCCCTCCAGGGCTGTGTTTAACCTAACTGATAAGAAGGTGCTGAGAATACACTCAGGCTGTGGTAGCGCGGTCTGTCGGTCACGCTAATAAAGCAGGGTCTCCAGTGCTCCACTCTGAGGTACCCATCATTGCCATCACATTCAATTGCAAGTCATGGAGAATACCAACAAAGCCAGTTGTGTGTGGTGCAAAGAAGCATTTTATTTACTCATGGCAACAACCTACTGCTTAATTTGCGGATTGCCTAACCTGTGCTTATACCTTGGAGGGCTATCAAGGGTAAATGATGCTGGCCCAAACATTGAGCATATAAGCACCTTGAAAACAGGCAAAAAATCAACACAATATGCCTTTTTGTTTCCTTATTCTAAATATTCAGTTACTGTATGATTAAAGAGAAAGCATCTATGCACTTTTGACCGTATGGTATGTTAATTCAGAAGTGATAAATCATTTATGAATGTGCATAGGGATTCAGGGTGAAACTGCTTCCAGCCTCAGACAGGTTATATGAGGGAGAAGGTTGCTGAGGACCTTCCTTTCTTTTTTAGCCCAGAACCATCCCACTGGGATGAAGCTGGGACAAGACCCATTCGGCCTCGTACGGAGCACCCTGCTGGGAGGAGAGGGAGTGAGCTGTGGGCTCTGCCTCGCAGCCCCCACAGCGGTCACTCCCAGACACTGGGGCGGTTGAGTGTTCCTTAGATAAAGTATCTTCTCAGCAGCCACAATATTTTGGTGTAGCTTTATTCTGCCCTCAGGGCACACAGTTGGGCCTTCAGGGTTTGGTTATAGGTTTGAACGGCTATGAGGTCTGCAGACCCACCAGGCTGGAAATTTATGTGGTGATACAAAATGGGCAGATACAAAAGGAGCAGAAGTGAGGTGATGAGAGATCTGCAGTCTCTAAGCATACAAAAAGAGCTGAATATTGGAAAGATGACTTAAAATAAAAAAGAAGTCCCTCATGTTTGTTGTATGTGTCTTTGCAGCAACCACAAAGATTCTGACTGGCTGCAAAAACACGCAGAACCCTGTCACTCTGCCTGAAAAGATTTTTAACCTTTAAAACTAACACACAAACATCCCAGGGTTTTTTTTTTGTGAGTGATTCCTTGCTGGGTATTTTAGTCCTACTTTCTCTTTTAGTTTTGTGCTCCGAATGAGATCATTCCTATTAGTCTATGGAGTTCATGTAGGACAGGCAATTGCAGTGGGGAACTGTGGAAACAACTTGTATGGTGACTGGTTCTTCCTGGAATAGCATTTTTAAGGGCACAGTGTGTTCAGCAAGCTTCCCTCCTGACATATTATGAGGATGACTTTCTCAGACATAGGTCAGGCATAAATCCTGCTCTTTCGACATGGCACAACCCCCAAATAGCATTAATGTCACGGCTGCAAATACAACGGGGCCGACTGGCTAATAAAAAATCGCTAGCGACATCTATCAACTAGATTAAATTAATCAGATCATTGCGACCGTGGTAGAGAACATAATTGTTCCTTGATGGGAATTCTGGGCCTCCGGTTACACAATCAAAATGGCACTTTCCCACAAAGATGCCTTCAGATGGTATTTGCACGCCTACATCCCTAGCACTGCCGGCTTTCACTCATTTCGTAGAAGAGCTGTATGAATTGTGTGTCAAGTGCAGATTTGGCACTTCCAGTGTGTTTTGGGGAGATTTTATAAATACAGTGTTGTGCCTAAAATACAATGTTGTGACAGAGCTTTTCTTTTGCTAAGTAAGTTTGTTTTACCTTGTTAATCATTCGATTTTATATGAGATGTTAGCTGTATCATAATTCTGAGGAAACAATCATGTTACAGCGTATTTTAAATAAATCTATGCCTTAGGCTTCTAGAAACATAGTAAATAATGTGCCATTGCCTTTTCTCTTTTAAAATCTGTATACAATAGTAGTATTTTATAACATAACATTAATTACTGGTGATATCTATATGGCTTGAGAATCTCACAGTTTCACTATGTAGAACTAGAAGTTCGTTTTTTTTTTTTAATTTTTGACAGAGGAAAACACATTAAAGAAAATCAGGAAGAAATCTGAGTTCATTTGATTTCTCCCAACAGGCTTTTTTGTTGGGTTGTTGTGTGAGGTTTTTTTGTTGTTATTTATTGCTATATCTTCTCTTGCATTCATAGACTGAAGTGATTTTCAGAGGACTGGTGAGTATTTTACTGCTCCACACTAGAGTAAGTCTAAGATTTTCTTTATGAAATAATATCAGCAAAACCAGCAGGCCTTGAAAGGACAAGGAGAAAAATCATTAACTTGACCCCCACAAAAACCCAAGCAGCGTGTTGTATCTCTCTGGCAAAGTGGCTGCTTGAAGGCTTGCCTCCAGCCGCCTGCTTTTATCTCCTGGGGTAATGGAAGGGGGAGGCGAGGGACCTGTGGCATAGGGCTAAGGGAAGGCCTGGCTGGGAAGTATGATGGAAGGGTGTGAGAGCAGCATGAGGCCTGGGTGGATGGAATGGAGCTGCTTAGGGTGCAGCAGGATCTGCCTGCCATCCATGCCACGGACAGCCTGACGCTCACGGAGCCCTTCGGCATCTCTTCGCTTTGCTTTTCAGTGCTCCCGTTTCTGGAAGGCTTCATTAGCTTGAGCAGAGATGCACTCCGCTGGCTGAGACCCAGCCGAGAGAAGGCTGACGAAGCCATGCATGCTGAGAAAATTGGTGCAAAATGGCGATTCTGCTAGGCCTAGCGAAGCTAAGAAAATCCCATTGGATTTGTCTGACTGTGCAGGGCCGTTTGTATGTCCATGTTAGTCAGTTGTCTAGCGTGCCTGTGAGCTGCCGTGGTTGGCAGGATGCTTGCCCTGGGTAACACCAAGTGGTCCGGTTGTCCACAGATCCTGGAAGCAACAGCAGTAGCATTGCCCTTGAGTTATTAAGCTGCGCTAGCTGTTCTGTGAATTGTTTTTTAGGCGATTTCAGATACAGTGGGAGCTAATGGATATGCTGACTTCTATTCTCCCTGGATAAATGGAGAACGAATTAAACATTTTTTCAAATAAGATAGGTGGGGATATTAAAAGTATCGCCTTACTTAGGTTTTATCATGTGCACAATTGCCTTGGGCAGTAGCTTCTATTGTCTCCTTATCTCAGTCGATTGAAGTATTCAGCTGCCGCTTTCATGTAGCCGGGTAGAGGGCTGTTAGCATACCCATTAAGTCTAAGAACTGTCATTGCCCAGAGACAAGATCTAATATTGTCTAGAGATCAAAGCCTTGATTGATGGCAGCTATTAACACCGTCTCACGTTAAGATATCTTCATGTCCACATAGTCTATCCACACCAACAGGTTCAACATCTTTTCAGTTAACCTCTGTGATCCTGGCTCTGTGTTTAGATTCCCTGGGCTGGGAAGATGGCTGAGCTGTTTCGTTAGCATTACTGAACTTGTGGCTGGCTTACACCAGGACTGGCACCTGGGCCTTCCCCAACAAGGCAAGTGTCGCTCATTCAGGCTCTGTCCTTTCATTGGTACCAGTAAGGTCGCTTTGAAGTCGAGCCGTGGTGCCATGCTGTGGAGGAACGGGTGTCCATGGGCGTGGAACTGATTGAGAGATTCTGCATTGCTGCTCTGCAGTATTTTATAAATAAGATTAAGGTCTTATAAACCCTTTATAAATAGAATAAAGTGCATGGATTAAGAATTATTTTAGTACCATCTTCTGGATGTCTCATGTGCCAGCACTAGGTGAATGCAGCACTAGTATTGTGACATCTGTTACCACAAAAAGTATGTTTGCAACTGAATACTGTTCCTTAATGAGGAAAACTGCTTATTACTTTTTTGAAGGATGGAAGAGTTACGTGTTATGTGTTTTGTTCTTAGCTTGTTTTCTGTATGATTACAAAATATTAATGACAAAGATACCTCCATTTCTGCAGCGTAGTGAAAGCTCATTTTAGCCTTCCTGAGCTTAGGGGTACAGCTTGCAACTTTAGCAGGAGTGGTTGGGTGTGGTAAGGGATATGGAAAAAAAATCCCCAAGTTTTGGGATAGGTAAAAACAGAAGTAAAGAGCAGAGGAGAAAAAAAAAAAAAGGTGGAAGAGGTGAATAGGAAACTGAGCAGACCTCATACTCCAGGGGCTAGGATGGCTGTGATAAACTGAATCTACATAGCTTACTGTTAATGCAGGTTTATGTATATTCTTTACATTTTCAGATATGCTTAGCCAAAGAAGAACATAAGTGTCTTTTGTAAATACACATGGTCATGTCTTAAATGTCCAATCTGTAAGGTCAAAGTCTTAAAGACAGTTCGTTTATTAAATAGGCAGATTGTACCCGGGTTTCCATGAATCCATGGGACCAGACAGGATGCATCTGAAAGTGCTGAGGGAGTTGGCCTCTCTCGGTCACCTTTGAAAGGTCATTCAGAGCAGGGAGGTTCCTGAGGACTAGAAATAAACAAGTGTCGCACCCGTGTTCAGGAAGGAGGATCTATGCCAGTCAGACTCACCTCTGTCCCTGGGATGGAGCAAATGAAAGCATATCCAGGCTCACAGATGCTAAAGTAACAAGGTAATGAGTGGGAACACCCAGTGTGGATTTATCAAGGGAAAATAGTGTCTGAGCAAACTGAACGCATCCTCTGACAAGATGATTGGCTCCCTGGATGAAGGCATAGCAGTGGATATTTTGGAGTGACCTCCAGAGGCTACTTCTGACCTAAATTATTCTGTGGTTTTCATGATCCATGACTCAAGACTCAAGAGACATGGACACAAGAGTCCATGGACTCTTGTGGATCCATGCACTGGACTCTAATGTGTGTAAGATATAATTTGAATATATATTATAAAAGCACTAAGTCTTTGGGGTTCTCCCTACTTACTCAATCAAGTAAGAATCAGAAATCTATATGGAAGAGAATGTTTTGGTCTATTTATAATGCATGCTGTCTGGACAACTCATTTATAAAGGAATATTTTCCTGTTGTGTTGAGTTTTTTTTCCTAAACAGAAGGAAAAAATTGCTCCTGGGGCTGCTTGTTAAACGAGGGAACCAGGGTAGCACATGTGTAATCCATGAAGCTGATACTGCAATGTCTGTAAATGATATTGGAGCATAAGTAGGAAACAGATTTTGTCATTTAACACAGGGCTAAATATGAGCTAACTAGGTGCACATACAGGGCATGCAGTCTTGTTTGAAAAAAAAGCAGACCTGTATCTCTTTCTGTAGACCTTTGCATTTTAAAATATGCCATAAATGTATGTATGTGGCTCTGTTACTTTCTGGGGCTAAGTTTGCCATTATTCAGGGCAGAGATGCAAGCGCTATACATTACCAGAGTCCTCAGACCAGATTTAAGAGCGATTTAAGGCACACAGACACCGCGTTAGGCCTCTACAAAGGAGTGAATAACTTCTGTTCACTTCAAAGCTTCAGGCTGAAATCCTGAACCCAGTAAAGTGGAAAGAAAAATTCTGTTGATTTCAGGAAATTAGGATTTCAACTTTAGAATTGTGCCTATCAAAGTGAATGAGTAATGCCATTGATTAGGGTGAGATCAAGAATGATTGAGTCACTAACCCTCTGTAGTCACTAATGGTAAAATATCGGTGATAACCTTTTAGGACCTTTTAGGATCTTTTTCACATTAACTTCAAAGAAACGATGATAAATGTCTATATAAATAACCTTGGGAACATCAGAAGAGAACAGTTTCCTGCCCTCAGGAAAGTCTATGGTAGATACAACAGATTTATTACTAAGCAGAATGTACATTTTGGGGGGGCGTTTTGTTGGGTTTTGTGTTCTTTTTTTCTTTTTTAATGAGGCATCAGCTGTTTACTAAAGACTAATTAGAAGAAATTTGTCAGCATTTGTGGATTTGTGCCTTTCATGATTCAGGAGATAAGCCTGCTTTGTTCTTTCTCTTTTCCTCTCTCTCTTTAATGAAGTGTTTCTTAGTAAACTACTAATTAAAATCTTCTGCACCCATATTTGATGATGGTTAATTTGGGACAGAGAGCCCTTCTTACTGAATCTGTTGTCTCTCATGAGTCCATCTTGCAAACAGATTGGCCGAAAGGGTATGTTTAGATCCAAAGTGTGTCTTTGCGCATCCGTGTGCCAGGTCAGACAGGGAGGAAGGGTCAGTGTCCGACATCCAGGAGGCTCCCGATGCCGCGTCCTGGGCGCTTTGCAGCCTCAGGAGGTTCCCCGTGCTGCTGTGGTCTTCGGGGGTCTGAAAGTCCCTGCTCCAAGAGCCAAAACTCCGTTGGCCTGAAACTTTTTGCTGAGGTGCAGAAAGGTATTTATATGATCATACCAGTGCTGGGAGTTGACTCATTTTATTTGCACTGATGCTAGAATAATGTATTTCTGCAAGGAGAAACAAACATACAATTTCCAGAAAAATGGGAGCAGGACTGTGTCTTGTTTAGGTGTCCAGTTAGTGTGGCTGGGTTTGCTTACAGCTGGTGTGACATACGCTTAGGTGTTCAAAGACAAATAACATATTTAATATGGAAAAAAGATCTCTAGCCTTGATTTCATGAGCTGAACCATTACTTGGATTTGGAGTGTTTACTTGTTGAAGATGCTGTTTTTTATTATTGCTGACTTGCATCCAGGAATAAGCCCAGTTGTGTCGGGGAGATTTGATTCAATCCAGCAACTGAGCTTTCAGGATGTTCATTATACTCCAGTGCTGATCACCCTGAAATTTTAATACAACAGGCAGAAAGTGTGCACCCACGATAACCCAATTACGTGAATGCACATCAAGTTTTCCTCTGTACGTTGTGCTGGAAGTCCTGGTGCACTGTCAGTGCGGGCAGAACGCAAGGATCTTCCCCCTGCGGTCGCTGTTTGGATGAAAGGTGAGAGGAGCCTGCCTTGCACTTGGTACTTTGAAATAGCCAAACCTGTTCCCCCGTTACATGGTCAGTAGCTGACAGGAGAGTGAAACACACGGAGGCTGGCGGCGAAGGAGGACGAGCAGCTGATCTCGGGCTGCCCCTGCTGCCTCCCGGCCGGCAGCTCCCTGGGAGCGGCTCCTCGGCTAAAAAGTAGTGCCACGCATTATTTTCCATCAATCAAGTCTTTTATATAAAAAGGTAGAAAACAGGGGAAATTATTTCTCTTTAATTATGAAACGATGTTTTCCTGATGGGATAGTACTATTAGAGAGCTGGTTTAATGCAGCTTTCAGTATTTTCATTGGCTGCAGCAACAAAATAAAATTCTATTATTTTTTTTTCTTCCTGCATAATGCAGGACAGTTTTAGACTTTGATTTTCAGGGTAGATAAAATTGGTTTACATTAAGTTGGAAGTTTTACTAATACTGAATAATTCTTCACTGCAAACTCGTATCTTTCCTTTTCCTGCTCAACCCCAGCCTTTAACTCATCAAATCAACACAAATAATTTCAACATCTTACAAAATGGAGAGCGAATGAGGTAACTCTGCAGTGCACTGAGTGAGCCTACAAAAGCCATTTCTACCTTGCGCCTCTGCCTGTATTTTTGTTTTGTGGATGCATGAGGTGGACAGAGTGTCTGCTTTATATTGCAAAATGGAAGAACAATCCTAATTCAAACAATCAAATTACAAATCTAGACAACCCTCAAAATAGTCTCAGTTAAAGAAAAAATGTGGTGTCTCCAACTGTTCAAACTTTACAGCTCAAGATTGAAAATACAAATCCTGGGACTCTGACTGCAAGTCTGCCTGGGAAATTCTCAGGAGAATTTCCTGTCTCAGTTCAGTGAATTGAGTAAAATGTTTTGGTAATACATCCTCTCTGTGAAGTATGATACCAAATACTCATGTAAACCAGGGTCTTCCTCAAATGAGACCTTCTCGGACGTTTTACCTTTCTTCACACTCCCATACGACTGTCTGTTTTTTCAGAGGTGGCCCCCAGTGCATCGCCCTCAAGCGAGGTCCTGCTCTTGTCTCTTCTCCCCATTGCCCTTTGGCCCTTCTTTGCCTGTACCCCAGGTGGGCTTGGTGCCCAGGAGCACATTTCCTCTCTCATACGTTGCAGCTGCCAACCCAGCGGTGGGAGAGGAGGCCCCCCTGCATTTTTGTTTGTGCCCACGCTATACTTGTGGCAGTCTCATGTCTTGTTCTTGTCCCTCCTCAGGACAAACGAGTGGGTCAGTCTGCTACAGCTTTCCTCTCTGCCTGAGCCTGTCTACCAGGTGGTTTTCTCTGTCGGAGGTACCCTGGAGGATTAACTGTGGCTCTCAAATGTGTCTTAAGTTGATCACTGCTTATAAAATATTACTCAGAGTGTCACAAGGGTTGTCATTACACACAGATTTAACTTTAGGGAAGTGAAGTGTGAGTGGTAGGAAAAAGTTTGGTGTCCCATCAGCTGAGAAGAGACAAAATACTGTGGTTGCTATATTTTACAGCAAAACTTCCCTCTGCAAAAAGGTCCTTAGGAAAATAGGAATGATTATCCTGGGTCACTCGACTGTAAAACCCACCGCTTCCATGGGTATACTGATTTTCGTTACGATTTCTAAAAAGCATGGGTGACTGAGTTTGGGATTCACCTTCAGTGACATAGGTGGATGCATTAGTGATGCTTTTGTAAAATTTCAGTGGAGTTTAATTAAAAGAAAAATTGGGCAAGTTGAAGTTAGTGTGTAGTGCTGCTCTTGTCTCCCTCCTCAGACTACAGGTGGTAGATGCTTTCACAGCAAATCATCTCTAGATACAGTTGGAGTTCGTGCAGGCAGCATATGTAGCTTCTCAGTTTCTCCAATAACGTAGACATATTGCAAAAGACTACCTTAATATCTCTTCAAAACCTCTTCTGCTTCACTGTTAGCTGCTAGTTATTGAATAGATCCCATTTCTTCAGTGGCTCCAGTCATAGAGCTCATGACCCATTCCTCACCTCACATGCATACTGAAGTGCCCATAGCGTCGATCGCTGCTGTCTCCCTTTGGGGACGCGATGGGGCAGCTCCTCACTGCGTGTCCCAGGAGGCGTCGGTGGGGATCCTCACAGCCTTGCTGGTGGTTCTGCACACAGGCAACTTTTCCACTCAGCCACTGTTTCTTGCCACGAGCATTATCCCTTTGAGCCTTTTTTTTTTTTCTCGTACGTACAACCTGAAAGACAAGCTGATGGGTGTCAGTGTTGTGGCTCTCCCAAGGAGTAAGAAGGCACTCAGAGCAGGGTGACACTATCAGGGGTTCTGCTTATGGGGTGCTGGTCGCCATCCACTGCAGCTGTTCCCTGTTACAAGACACCAACGGGGACTGATTTCTGCCCGTGTAGATTATACCAGCTCTTTTTACAGTGAGTGTTTCCATTATCGCTTTGTATTTGTTAGTAATTGAAGTTTGCCTAATTTAGATTAGACTGTTTCCATTCCTTACTTACCCTTAATTGTAGCAACAACAGTAGTACTGACCTGCGCTGTGGTTAAACCCCAAAGGAACAGGAATGCCGAATAAGGATATGACTTCCCTTCACATTACCAGAGTTTGAACTCTCTTCCCTCTCATAGCTTCTTTCTCTTATGTCCTGCCAGATTATTTCTGATGCTGCTTCCTGCTTTGTCTGGTGATTCTTAGTGTGCTGCTTTGCTGTACTTCGTTGGAGACATTGTTATTTTAAGAGAATCCTGTCCCTTCTGATTAGTCATTTAGAATGTACTAGAGAGACATATGTTTATGTGTGTGTGTGTATATATATACACTGGTATTTATATTTTTAACTCTATCTTCAAAAGCCATGCAGAAAAAAACTGAAAAATAGTGTTTTGTAAAAGGCACAGAGAATGAATCATTTGAAGAATTTACCACCTTTTTCACTCTGGAAAGTAAACAGGTACATAAAGGCAAGATAACTTACCAGAAAAAGGATATGGGTCATCATATGAGGTGGTTCTGCGAGGTGAGATTCTTCAGGTGAGGTTGGTTCTGACCAAAAAAGTGCTGAACACTTAAGGATTCAATAAGATTTCATTATCATATCTCATCCTTCCAAATTTCTGTATAAATACATCTTTCCAACCTCTATCCCTTGCTTTTGGTACTGTATAAGCTGGTAAAACCTTGGTAGGAATGGTGGTGTTCTGGTGTTGTCTGCATCCCTCCATAAAGCAAAGGAAGTCAGTGCAGAATCTTGCCACAAGCATGTCTTTGGCTTAAATTAGTTCAGATCAACTCTACAGGAATCTGAGCATAATTCAGTACAAATTGGGTCAGTATACAAGTAGGTGACTCTGTAAGTCGTATTCGCACATCTGTGTTTTAGCGAGTAAGGCACAGGCCAGAACTAGAGCACCCACGTTGCGCCCTGCTCCTCCCTTCAGAGCCTTCTCCTCTCCCAGGGCGTCATGTTCTTCTGGTCTTCTTCATCTCCACCACCTTGTGCTCATCCTTTCCAGCGTGCATCTGGGTGCCCCAAGCTGGTGGCTGGTCCCTACCCCATGTCTGGGAGAAGGATGGACCAGCTGGAGGGTCACTGGTCAGGAGGCACCTGGTGCTTCAGCGTTGGCTCTTCATGCTTTGCCTGCAGCCTGCCATACCGCTGCTGCCAGCGCATCCATGATTACAGGGAAACCACTGCACCCAAAACACTCATAACATAAATAAGAAGTTTATTACATTATGCTGAACTCAGAGGAACGATCTTTTTGTTTCTCTTCAAAGGAAGAAAGAAGCAGGCCAAAACAATTTTTGGTGTGGTTTTATACTGCAGGATGGAAAGATTAAAAAAGACAGAACTTTATTTATTTTAGCTTAAAAGAAAAGAACTGTGTGAAAAATTTCAGAGATTTGAATGTAATTTATCACTCAGTCGTAAGTGGGCAGGAGAGCTGCATGTAAAATTGCAAGGAAGTGGCTGTCTTAAAAATCAAGGACCTTTTTGGCTGAAGGAAGACAACGTTAAACATCTCTCATTAAAAAGTTGAACTATGCTTTATGGCTATTGTTATGTATTATGGTCAATTTTAAGTGTTTTACAAAATGTGCCTGAACAAAATGTCTCACTAACTTCAACAGGGATAATACAAAGTCAATTCAGTTATTTTAGTTGCAGATCTGCGTATGGGCTTTCATAGCCTTATGTAAAAATATTCCGGTGAATTTATTTAGGTTGTATGATTAAATAAAAGATGGAATTTTTACCTTGCTGTGAAAATGAGAAGCTATTTTCTGATTAGTAATTCCCAGAAGTTTGTTAAATCTGTGGAGAGGGAATCGCTGCTGATTAATGAAATTGCAGTTGCTTCACTGACATATCTAGTGCAGGAAGGTGTGGGCAGGATGCATACTGCCTTTTGGCTAGAGCACCAGAGTTCTTGCATGGTGCTTGTTGAAATTACTCAGCTGTGAGGAGAGGGAATGAACATTATATTGGGTTGCATTCTTTTTGTGTGCATAATTTACCATCTTTCCTCATTCATGGCATTGTGATGGTGCAGACCATGACACTGCATTAACTTTAGTGGCTTTTGCTTCAGCCTGTGGCCCATGTGTGTGGAGTTCACTGCAGACCGATGTGCTGGGATATTTAAACTCCACTGACTGCAAAAGATTTTATGAAATGTGAACACCACTAAAAGATACTGATTTTTTTTCAAAATGATTTTCCTTACGTGAAGCAAAGGTTGACTTTCATGGTTTCAGTTCCATAGGCACCTGTATTTGGGGATAACAGGCTCCTTTGCAAAGTGCACACAACCACAAAACATATGTTTGTAATAGACTTAGTTTCTTAGAATCGGGGAATCATAGAACGGTTCAGGTTAGAAGGGACCTTCAAGATCATCTAGTCCCAACCCCCCTGCCATGGGCAGGGACACCTCCCAGTAGACTAAGTTGCTCAAAGCCCCATCCAGCCTGGCCTTGAACACTTCCAGGGATGGGGCATCCACAGCTTCCCTGGGCAACCTGGTCCAGTGCCTCATCACCCTCACAGTAAAGAATTTCTTCCTAATATCTAATCTAAATCTACCCTCTTTCAGTTTAAAACTGTTACCCCTTGTCCTGTCATTACTTTCCCTGATAAAGAGTCCCTCCCCATCCCTCCTGTAGGCCCCATTTAGGTGCTGGAAGGCTGCTATAAGGTCTTCTTGTCAAACTTGTTGCTATTATTTCCTATCTGGATCAGACATGAAAACCAGATAACAAGAATTAAGTTCAGAATATCAAAGAGTGATTAAGTAGCGTATATACCTGCAAAAGAACTCCATTTAAATGTGCTAAATTGATGAGTTCTGTTATAATTGTAAAGCAATACTTTCAAACCCCAAAGCATGTGACGCTTGCTGGAACACAGAGCAGAGTTACAAATCAAGACTATTCCCTCTTTTTTGGTAGTTCTTTTTTTTTTTTTTCATTGACTTTGCTGTGTATGCCCTGCCTTCTTAGATAATGCTTTGTCTGAGATGGACCACATCTACATGTTAATGTGTCACAATTTAGTATGAACTTTGGAAACACACATGACAAAGAACAAAGTTCCTATAAATCTCACATTCTACCAACCAGTCTCTTGTTCAGGCCATGTGTTCTGAAGACCAGGTTAGAGATCTCTTATTTAAGTGCCTTGAACCCACTTGGTGAGTCTTGCAGTAAAGGAAACATTTTCTTGTTTTCAAGCCCACTTTATATGCAATTCCCTGTTTTGTATGTGATTCATCACCAACGTCAAGATCAGCCTCTTGTCCGCTGCAGAAGGCCCACCTTTCCCCTAAAGAAACCGCATGTTTCTGGCAGTAACATTTGGCTGTGAGCAGCACAGGCGCCATCCAAAGAAAACCATACTCTGTATTTTTCCATCAGCCTCCAAATGAGGATTGAAGGGAGGGGAAAAGAAGCAATAAGAGGAGTCCTCTGATCGGTCTCCTGGAGGGCCACCAGTCCCAGCTTTGTCAAGCCTGTGTGGCCAGTGCCAAACATCTGTCCCAGCTCAAAACCAGGCTCTGCTAGGCCTGGCTTTCAAGTTAGTCCAGCGCAAGCTGAAGAAACTCTTTATTTGTCTGTGGTGTGTATAGTGAAAAAAAACCTCAGCCAAAACTGACTCAAGGTGAAAAGATTGGGCCATTTAATTTTTTTTTCCAAGAACGCTCCTACGCATGAAGGTTTGCGAGCCTTGAGGAGCACAGGGTGGGTCATGGAACCTCGTGGGTCACTCCATGGGAGTGACCTAAGGCACTCTAGTGAAAATTTTTATCCCAACTTGCCAGTGAGTGATGCAAAGGATCAACAGTCCTGAGGTCTTGGTTAGCACCTTGTGCCTGTTAGGACTTTCTCCTGGTGCTATTGAGAGCACCCCAAGCTTTAGCATTATGTGGATGCCCAGGGAATGTGGCCCTGAAAGTGCCTACGGATCAGTCTTACTGAGCTGATGTGGGTGGACACGTAGACATAAAAGAAGTCAGAATGGGAAAGCTGGGGATAACTTGGAGCCAATCAAAATAACAAAAGGCAGTTTACAAAGCTAGACAAAATGCTAAGGACAGATACTCATAAATTAAATAATGTTATTGAGGTAGGCTTGTTGGTGTTTTGTGTGGTTTGGGTTTTTTCTTTCCATGAAGAAAACTGGGGGATCTAAAAGGATCAGAGCAGTAGCTACTGTACTTTAGCTGTTCCCAGCTGGTGGCTGGCATTTTAGGGGCATTCCCAGCAGGCATGCTTCAGAATAGCAGTTTGAATGCCGTAGACTGGGGCTCTTGGTGAACCAGCCTTAGAATCCTAGAGATTTAGCTGACTGTAGATGTGGTTTAGAATTTAACCTTATTTTTGTAAAATGCCTAACACAATTTGTATAAAAGTAATTATGATACCTATAGCTTGCTTTGGGACTACGCTCAAGTGTTTCAGGAGTATCTCTGGCATTTCAGAGTTTTATAGAGATATTTAATCTACTATTTAAAGCTTTGCAGCTATGAATTAAAAAAAATAAAGTTTGAAATAATTATTTCCAGAATACTAGGTATTACAAAAGATTAGCAAAAGAGTTTAGTGCTCAAAATATTTTATTAGCATAATTTGAAACAATCTGCTATAGGGAAAAAAAAAGATTAAAATATGAATCTGCATGAGTCTATAATAACCCCACCATAAATTATTAGAATATTCAGTTTTAAGTGATACCTGAAATGTCAAAGAAGATCTTTGGCATAATGCCTCCTTGGCAAAAGGAGGCATTACTGAATGATTAAGTTCTTTAACTACAAGCAGCAATGTAGGAAACATTTTTCTTCTAAATCTTTTTCCTCCTTTCCCAAAAGGAAATGTTTATTTTGTTCTCTAAACAACTTTGATGTACCATATATGTTTCATTATTTTGTTCCATTTTGTTCCAAGTTTCCTTTAAAAATTATTGTGATGTTTGTATACATTATATTTGCTGCACATTTCCAATCTAGGATAGTCTGTGACAGATTATTTTAGAATCATAGAACCATGGAATGATTTGGGTTGGAGGGGACCTTTAAAGGTCATCTTGTCCAACCCCCTTCATCTAGGGGCATTTTCCATCTCTTTATCATCTGGCAGCAGGTCTAAGTGTGAGCTTGGTACCATCTATTGGAAAGAACTCTTCACAACAACAGCATTTTCAAATGTGAAATCTTAGTTGTATGGAAGTGTTAACTTGAAACGCTTTTCCTTAGTAAGACAGCAAGAGCAAGAAAAGTAACTTAAGTATATAAGTTCAGGCAGGTCCAGCATTCTAACATAAAGTTTCAACTAGAATTTTCTGGTTTTCATTCCTCTCCATGTTAAGGTAGTAGATTTTCACTGGAGAATTATTCAGTTTACCTCCAAAGGATTAAAATATATCTTAGGGTTTATTGAGATAGCTTTTTTAAAACACACTTTTGCAATCTACTGAATCACTAAGAATAAGGATGTCAGGTTTATAAATATGAATTAAGGATTACATTGCTACCGGTAACATCAGAAATATCTGCAAGCATATAATCTCTCCAGAAAATGTAGTTTTAGTGCAATATGTAATTAAAAAAAGTTGTATTTGTGGTTTTGAATTCCTCACCTCTGTGCAGATTTGTTAGTATAAGTCTCTGTTCTTATGGTTTGCATTTTACATCCCTAGGACATTCAGATTTAATCAGAATGTCAACAGTGCCACGTTCTGCCACAGAACGATGACTGGGGTTGAGTTTTAATATTGGAGGCTTGGCTAGTTAATGAAATTGATGTGTTTGCTGGAACATACACTTGATATTCCCTTGAAAGCAAGCCCAGATCTAAAATTTCCAAGACAAGTTGTAATTCTTTCAGCCAGAAGACCAAACGTACCATCTGTGAAGCTGAAATGTAGTTTTGCTGCGTTTTGCAATACACAGACCAAGGTCATATGAAAGATCTGCATATTGGCAAAAGCCTAATGAGGGAAATCTGGGGCTGAGGATGATAGCAAACTGGTGCTTACCTTAGTGATGAGGGATTTTCATGCAGTTCCTCCACGGCCTGCAGCTTTTGGCTTGTATTTTCATATGGCTCCAAGTTCTGGCCACCTTGTGAGATTAAAATGTGCATTGCTTAAACTGACTTTGTCCTGATGGGCATTCCTTCTAGCATCAGTACTGTGCCCACAAAAAAATTTGCAGTCAAAACTTACCGCTTTCATCCAGAGTACTCGGAAGTCACGGTCACAACAGAGTTACAGCAGCATCACAGTCAGACTGCTTTTACTGCTTGGGTATGGGTTCTATTGCACTGTTTCATGCAGTACAGGGGAAGGATTCAATTACCTTTAAGTCATCTGTAATAAAAATGAGAAGTCAATTAAAATGAATGCAGTCATCTTCTTCAATGATAACTTAAATTCAGGGGTTGGAAAGTTATCAAAAATGTTGTTTGTTGCTTTTATTTAAGATCATAATTGATAGAGAGGAACCACAGCTCCTATTTTTAAATGTGCTTTCCTTATGTAGTTCTACATATCCTTTATCCTCTATAATTTTAAGGGGGAAAAAAATTGTCATAGAGAAAGCAACTGCATTCTGTTAATTATCCTTCCCGAGAAGGATTTTAAGAGGTACTTTTCATCCTGGTAAGGCAATTTAGCCAAGATTTGAAAAGCTCCAAATGAAGAGAAGCTGTGGACAGTTTCCATGGACTCCTGAATGTAATTTTTCACGGACTGGCAAATATACCCCCTCTGTAGGCATACAGGTGCAATGCAGAAATTAAAGGGAAGTAACATCAAAAGGATCACCTGCAGATTCAAACTGCACTGAAGAGTCTCTCTCTGGAAGGTAAAAGGGACTGGAGGACAGCAGGGAGAAATAACTACTCTTGTCAAAAGCTCCCTTGACATTTTATGTCTTCACTTACTGACAAAATATTTGGAAGAACATAGCAGGGATAGCTTGTGATTCCAGTTTCTTTATGTAGAACTGCAATTGTCATGGGATACAGCTTGCAAGACTCTGAAGTTCTCGGTGCAGTGTCATTCCTGAAGGATCTGCCTCTGGTGGACCAAGAGTTTCTACAATAACAGACTGATGCCAGAAATTTTAGGGTTCAGACTGTTGAATCCAAGTTGAGTCAGAGATGATCTTCAGCTCCTGCCTGTCTGGTAGGAATATTTATCTGCACCCTTTCCTAAGGAAATTACAGAGCACTCTTTCAGAAGCATAGTAATGAGAACATTATGTCCTTAGAATACACTTACACTTCGATAAGTGATTACTACCTTAAAGCCAAGTGGAGAACAAATATATAACTTCTGCTTTATAAGGTGTGGTGGGGGCTTTTTTTGTGTACAATGCTATCTTATATACAAACACCCTTCCCATTTTACCCTCATTCATGTCCCCTCATTTGGGACAGGCAGCTCATGTAGTGTAGGGCTTCAGCTCTACAGTCTTCTAATTTTCTTCAGAAGATTAGAGATACGATTATAAATCTGAAGACTTTGTTCTTTTTGAAGTTGATTGCAAACAAAATAATTTACTAGTCTTTGAGGAGGAAAAAAGGAGAGAAAAAAGGAGGAAAAAAAGTGACCAGTGGTGAATGCATTTTGAGGAAAACAGAAAAGACATTGTATAGGCCTGTATTGCATATATGTCCCTGAATAAAACTTTAAGCATTCAGAGACTTTGTGACCCACACAGTAGGACAGAAAAGGGAGGCACATGCAGAAAAATGGAATTTGATTCACTTTACCCTTTGTTTGTTATGTAGCCCAGCAGCCAGACCCAGTAGGAACGTCACACCAAATGAAAAGTTAACGGAACTATGGGATGCAAATAGTAGAATCATAGAATGGTTTGGGTTGGAAGGAACCTTTAAAGCTCACCTAGTCCTACCCTCCTGCCATGGGCAGGGACATCTTTCACTAGATCAGGTTGTTCAAAGCCCCATCCAACCTGATTTTGAACATTTCCAGGGATGGGGCATCCACAACTTTTCTGGGCAACCTGGTCCAGTGCCTCACCACCCTCAGCATAAAAAAGTTCTTCCTCCTCTCCAATCTAAACCTACCCTCTTTCAGTTTAAAACTGTTCCCCCTTGTCCTGTCACTACAGGCCCTGGTAAAAAGTCTCTCTCCATCTTTCTTATAATCCTTCTTTATATACTGAAAGGCTGCAGCAAGGTCTCCCCGGAGCTTTNAGATCTCTAATCATTTTTGTGGCCCTCCTCTGAACCCGCCCCAACAGGTCCATGTCTTTCCTGTGCTGAGGACTCCAGAGCTGGACGCAGTATTCCAAGGTGGGGTCTCATGAGAGCGGAGGAGAAAGGGAGAATCACTTCCCTCAACCTGATGGACATGCTTCTTTTTATGCAGCCCGGGATGCAGTCGGCTTTCTGGACTGTAAGTGCACGTTGCCAGTTCATGTCCAGTTTTTCATCCACTAGTATCCTCAAGTCCTTTTCCACAGGGCTGCTCTCAATCTATTCATCCGCTGGTCTGTACTGATATTGCTGATTGCCCAGACCCACTTGGGCACTTGGACTTGTTGAGCTTCATGAGGTTTGCATGGGCCCACTCCTCAAGCCTGTCAAGGTCCCTCTGGAAGGCATCCCTTCCCTCAAGTGAATCAACTGCGCCACTCAGTTTGGTGTCATCTGCAAACTTGCTGAGGGGCCATTCAATCCCACTGTCCATGTTGTTAATGAAGATATTTAATAGTCTTGGTCCCAGTATGGATCCTTGAGGGACACCACTCGTTACTGGTTTTCACTTGGACTTTGAGCCAGTGACTATAACACTTGGGATGTGGCCATGCAGCCAATTCCTTATCCATTTAACAGTCCATCCATCAAACCCATATTTTTTCCAAATTTAGCAGCAACTTATGATGCTGAAAAATTGTACTGTA
This sequence comes from Dromas ardeola, assembly GCA_013398915.1. Taxonomy (NCBI): domain Eukaryota; kingdom Metazoa; phylum Chordata; class Aves; order Charadriiformes; family Dromadidae; genus Dromas; species Dromas ardeola. The sequence goes on from VYZM01012507.1 coordinate 105,164, forward strand.
TTGTTTCATCAGTGCTGAAATTTCTTCTTCTCTATTTTTTCCTTGTCTCTTTATCATTTTTGTTTTCTTGTTATTCTCTCATTCTCCTTCCAGTAGGCATGTACTGTATCACAGCAGTGCCTGGAGAGCTCTTTATACAATGTGAGCGAAAACCTAGTTCAAGGAACATGTAGCTTTAAAAGTAAATCAGAAAACAGAGAGGGGAAAAATAAAGTATTTTCTAGGTACTCAGATGAGGCACAGTACATGCCTGTGGTCACAGAGGAGGAGTCAAAGGCTGGACTTAGAGCTCCAGTAAAGCATGAAGAATCACACTTAGGCTTCCCGCAGTAGTATGTTATTTGTGAGAAGATCCTGACCTGCTTGTTACTCCCTGCATGCTGTTTCTCAGAGGTCACCTTCTCCTGCTCAGGGGGTTCCATCAAAACCAGAAGTTGGGGAGAGAATGAAGTGTGAATCCTTAACTTGCACCAAGAAAAACCTTTCAAGAGAGCAATAAAAATGGCATGTATGATTCTATGGACATGCTTCCTCCCTTCTCTTCCAGTAACTGTGCTCATGCCTCCACTACCCCCTTACAGGATTACATGTGAAATGCGTGGTATCACGGAATTTCGTGTATAATGAGGGAACTCTTAACGCTGGAAGTACAGACTGCTAGAGAAAGTGGTCTTTTTACTAGTTCTACTATTTTGCCTTAAAACCCTCCATCTCTGATATTTGTGATTTCATTGCGGTGTGGATTTTCAGACACTGGATTGCCTTGCCTCAAAGACTTGTTACAGTGTCCTTCTTTTTGCTTGTTCTCTGCTAGGTTCTCCTCCTTCCATATGAATAGAAGTTTGTGAGCTGTGGGTTAGAATCCATCATGGAAATGCTCTGGAAATAAAGTAGCTTACTGTACTTTTTGTGCCTTTCAAGGACACAGTTTCTTATGTGCCAGAGAAGAGGAACACAGCTAGTAAAGAAAAAGGAAGAAACAAAATAGTAAGACCTCCTGCACTCCAGACTATGACAAAGATAAATGTGAACCTAAGATCCATTGTGTGGCCTGAATACTTGCCAAAACAATCCATCCCATCTAATGGCTGCATACTGATATTATTGGCTTGCACAATCTGCATTAATAAAGGGGTTTGTATAGGAACCAATAGCAAGGTACAGTTTTGAACAGATGTCTATTGGAACATTCTTCTCAACAAAGTTTGACAAAATGTACTATATTTAGAGTTGTACTTTTCCACTGTCAAAATGTTACATCTCAAAACTCTGCAGAATGCCCTCAGGGAAATACACATTTCTGTATTCAGTAAGGAGGCAAGAAAAGGTGTTTCTGGCATGAACAAATCTTGGTCAAATGCTTTACTTTAATTCTTCCACTGCATGCTGGGTTTGCTCTGAAAACAATTAACAAAAAGAGAAAGTTGCCCTCCACTTTTCTCTTGATTAACCCTCTTCTGCCCAGGGTACTAGCCAGTTTATTAACATTTTGAAATAAGACTTTGTAGTGGAATAAGAGAAGGAAAGTGCAGGACTTGCAGTAGCACCAGAGGGGTTCTGCTGTAAAACCTCATGGATTCCCACTCTGTGCTTTCCAAACATACCACTCTGTGCTCGTCAGACAATATCCCTCTTAACCCAAAAGCAGAGCTGAGTTAAGAGCGTGACCCAAGAAGCCAGAATAAATTGGCCCAGAGCATCTTTTTCATTTTTGGCCATGCCCATTCACCGGATTCGAGTGCCTTGGGGTTAAGCCATTACACCAGTGCCATCTCCAACCAAGTGCTTCTGCAGTGGAGGAATGTACCGGCATGAGACTCCCTTTGGAGAAGTTTCAAGAATATGATTTGTAAAGCTAATGACAGAGATGGTACCTTCTTAGAGGTCAGCAATGCAAGATTTGTTCCTGTACATATAAGGAATTCATTCGGAGTATGTGAATCATGATACTGTGTCCTTTCTTCGGAAAATCGTGTCATGATACTGTGTCCTTTCTTTGGAAAATCATGTCAGATGTGGAAAATAACTGTTTCCTTCACTTGTAAATTTTGTTCTGCAGAACAGTAGACATGAGTTGTAATGGAAGATACAACCTTGTCAAACCTTTTTAACAGTAAAAACAAAAGGCCATGGAACTCCATTTCTTGTGAGCAGAATAGTTCTTAGCTTCTGCCTTCCAGTATCGTCACTGAACGATCCAGTGCACAGTCCTTCATATTAAAAGGGATCAAGTGAGGCCAAGTGTTTAGGAAAGGCAGCCTTTAAAGATGCTATTTGATACTAAGCTAATACACACTTCAGTTTGCGTCTCTTCAATGCAGCTTCAGGCACTTTATGCATATCTATATCATCAGCTGTATAAAACTATTATTATTAGCTCAGACAGTGGTTATGTGGGAAAAGAGACTGTTCTCATTAACACGGATATCAAAGATAAGGGAGAGAAAAAATGAAGGATTTAGCATTTTAAGTTTGAAAAACAGCTGTACTTTGTTCACAGCAGGTAACAGTGTCTTCTTGAGGAAACTGGGCAAGTCAGGCAGTTTATTACTGTTTTCCAGTAAAGCTGTTTTAATTGACAGCCATATTTTGAAAGAGAAAATTTGCTCTTTTGGGATTGTTTGTACACTTTCTTTTTAATATTTGTTCACCGGTTATGTAAAGAATAAAATTCCCAAGTAGGCAGTCTGCGATTTGTTTATTGTCATATGTGAAAACACTTTGCCACTTACAGTTTTCTGCTGACTCCTTGCTGTGATAGTTTGATCAGTTATTAGAGAAACCAAATGTTCTCTCCCCAGCACTGCAAGAGCTCAGTGTCAACTTGTGTAATGCTCTTGTTTCACTGAGTGCACTACATTTTCATTACAGAACCATCCCACTGAACATCTGAAAACTTAATTTAGAGAAGTACAATGGCATTAGTTAAAGTATTTCATATGTTTTAAATAAGTGAAACCATGTAAGAGAAAAAAAAAAAGACTTCTGAGGAATGTAAATTACCAAAGTACAACAGAATCAATCGCATGCTACTTTGCTATAAGTAATGAAGTGGCTCACAGGATCATTCCACTGCCAACTAATGGAAGGAGAATTTATTGCACTTACTGATAACTGCTGAAATTCACTTCCTTTTTCCCCCTCCTAAAATCATTATCAGTATCTGTAACAGGGAGTAACCGTAAAGAGCAGTATCTCAATTTAAGTTTAGGTGTGGTTGAGTGTCTATCAATATGAAAGAAAAGAGGAAGAGCATCATCTGAAAATGGCATCCCTATGGATCTGTTTGCACTGAACCTTAGACTAATATTTGGATTTTCTTCTTGAAGCATGAGTTCTGGAAAACAAAAGGCAAAGACCTTACAAACAAAGCACTTCCAAATACTGGAGATCTGTCTGAAGAACCTGATACTAAAGAAATCCAACTCTCTGCATTATATGTGTGGATGGCAATGGAGTATTTCTTTATGGAGGGCTGACTGGCCAGCATGGTTACACTTTCATTGCCTCACAACTTCTGTGAGATTCTGTTTCACACTAAGTCTAAAAAAGTGTTAGAAGAGCAGGTCATTTAAAGGAGAGTGACAGATTGTACTAGCACTAACATCTACTTATATGAACGTTTTTGTTAAGAAATGGGAAAAACTAATTTTGGGGGAGGATAGGACAATATTGTTTTGCAATAAAACAAACCATAACTGCTCTGCTTTTTAATATTTGTAAGAATTTTTACCCTCAAATGATGCAAAATGCCTTTGTAAAATGCAAGAGGCATGGCAGACCACAAAATTGAGCAAGATTTTCCTATCTGCAATATTCCACGGCAATCTGCCCTCTAAGGTCTAATTACCTCTTTCAAAAGACTTGTGTGATTGTGCAAGCTGCACACAATTTCTGTTCCTAATTCTTTTTCTTTAGGGCAATAATGCTGATACATGAAGAAATAGTTTGCTATCCAAACAAATGGAAAAGCATTTAAACAGTCAAAACACTGCTGGGGATATCAAACATGTAATAAATTGTGTTTCCCAGCACAGAATGTTGTCTAGGCTAACCACCCAGTGATGCTGGTTTGTTGACTGAGACACCACTGTCCTGCGTCAGACCAGTTTACAAATGGAAAGACAGCTTCCAAATGGAAAGACAGCTTCCACATCCAGACCATTTTGGTCACGCTGTGTCATGGGCAGCACTTAGTTACGGTGAACACAGACCATTACGTTGCTCCTGAAATCCCTATTTATATCACCACTAGAGACTTACTCCCCTCTGCTATTTCATTCAGGAAAAATCTTTTCTATGCGTCTGCCAAACCACTCACCCAGGGCCCTGCAGCACTTGCAAGCTTGTTTTGCAGGTTTGTGTGCAGTCCGTGCAGGAGGGGTGGGGAATGTTTATGGTACCAGCAAGTCCTTGTGTCATCCAGTGTGAATAACCTTGGAAAGTGAATCCTATAGCTTGTGCTCCCTGATGTCATCATGCCTATTAAAAGTAATACTAAATGTTAAGTCTGTTGAGAAATAGTGAATTGTAATGTGCTGTCTACAAGTTCTGACCTCAACATTTTTGATCACATACGTGAACACTGCATGCATAAAATCATATAAAGCAGGCTTTATAAATATGAGACTTTTTGCTATCTTTTTTTTCTACCTGCTGGCTTCAAAATGTAAAGGGAAAACACTAGTCTTCACAGGAATTAAGGAAAGGCCAATAGAGTTCAGTGTAAAACTGTAAATACATTTCATTTGAAAGAATATCATTTTTCTGTGACTTATAAAACAAAATACATCCAATACTAAAAGAATAAAAGCTTGAAATGAAATATTTAATGCTGGAAGTGGTGTTGAGTTTGATGTCCTTATGCAGAGAACACTGAATAAAAATTACATCGGAAAAAGCCTGGCAACTTTATGGTACTGAGGTTAAGGGAAATTTTTAGAGGAGCACACCTCTTATAAATTGAAAATGTGCATCACATGAAAACAAGTGGTGCATTTACATTAAATAAAATTATAGATATATTTATTAAGGCTTCTGACAGTTAATTTAATAAAAAAAGAAAACATACAATTTTCGTAGAAAATACAAAGTCAAACAGTCAAATAAGGAAGTGCATATAAAACAGAATAATCATGTGGAATATTCTTAATCCAGAGGACATGGGAGGTATGGAGGATACTAAGAATTTAAAATATTTGTAGATGAGTGGATGTTATGCATCTACTAAATCACACCTGCAATGTCTGTATTCACCTTTAAAGCAAAATAATTCAATCAGAAAGGATTTCAGCATGGGAAAGCCAGGGTGATTTCAGTTTGCAAGAATCTGTTTAGATTATGAATTGTTGGGGCCACTGGTTTGTTTCTTTCTGTGTATTCTTAAGAGTTGAGTACAATCTCAGTGCCAAACGAATCCAAATTATCTGCCTCCCTTCACTTTTCCTAGAAGTGTTGAAAACAGAAGTCAAAATAATGATGGTATTTATTAGAATACTTTATTCACTCTGATCATTCAGTATCTGATTCCTGTGGTCTGCTCTAGGGTGTTCAAGGGCCATTTCTGTGCTGTCGCTCCAGTTGCACTACGCTGCTGAGATATCAGAAGGAAGCTCTAAAAAAACTGCCAGCACACCCCACGTTGTCCCATACTGTACCATCAGGAACAAGTGTGTCAAGACAGAAAATGTAGTAGCGGTAGGAGAGGTATGGTAAAATGTAGCCTTCCGCCAGCTGATATAGCTGGTACTTCAACCAAACTGATAGAAGGAAAGTAAACCACAGTTCCTAGGTAATTTGTCAAAGTGCTGAGCAATCAGGGCACCTAAGTATTGGCAGCTTAAGTCACAAGTGATCATAGCTGTTTGGCATAGTCCTCAGACGTCTCTCTATTTGGGTACAGAGCACAGGGTTTTTTTGAAAAAACTGTGGTCGTGCTCATAGCCTCTGTGCTTGGCCAAGGAAAATGAAGTAACAGCTCCCGGTGCTTTGTGCTGTGCATCAACAGTAAGAATATACGTTTCCTCTAAGTTTGTTTTAAAATTATTTTTGCTCAATTTTGTACATATTGCAAGTAGGAATTTTATGGTCTCTGACACAGCTGTAAGACTTTGGGAAGCAAATCTTGGGTATTGCTGCTGTTGTCTTTTGGTATCACGGAATCACGGAATCTTCAGAGTTGGAAGGGACCTCTAGAGATCATCTAGTCCAACTGCCCTGCTAAAGCAGGATTGCCTAGAGCACATTACTCAGGACTGCATCCAGGCGGGCCTTGAAAGTCTCCAGAGAAGGGGACTCCACAACCTCCCTGGGCAGCCTGTTCCAGTGCTCTGGCACCCTCACTGTAAAGAAGTTTTTTCTCTTCTTCGATCGGAACTTCCTATGTCCCAGCTTGTGCCTGTTACCCCTCGTCCTGTTACTGGGAACCGCTGAAAAGAGCCTGGCTCCATCCTCCTTCAACCCACCCTTTAGATACTTGTAAACATTAATAAGGTCTCCCCTCAGCCTTCTCTTCTCCAGGCTAAAGAGTCCCAGCTCTCTCAGCCTTTCCTCATAAGGGAGGTGCTCCAATCCCTCAGTCATCTTTGTTGCCCTTTGTTGCATCTTTGTTGTAAATTATCACATTCTGTTTGCTAAGTCATATGTGAGAAGTTAGACCATTACACTTGATGATAGACTTGTTTACAGGTTCATTTTTGAAAAAAAAGATGAAAGATTCATATTGGGTTACAGGCTTTTCTCAGTAACGTTTTCTTCTGTAGGCCACAATCTCTGAATTGTAACAGTTCTGTTGACAATAAATTTGCATGACAGTAAAATGTTATTTTGGATTCCAAAAAAAATTAAAATAGGACCTATCTTCTTAAAAGCCCTGAATTCTGAAGATTCATTTTAATTTTTGAAAACGAAAGAATCACTTATCTTACATCTGCACGTGGAGGAAAAGTGCCGTGAAAGTCCTGTGCCAACTATTTGTATTACAGAGTGTGAAGCAGCATCTGTGGAGTCAGGGCGTGGGCAGGCTCCTCTCCCCGGCTGCCAGCTCGCTTGGCAGTGGAGCTGCGCCAGCATGGAGGGATATTTGTTATGCTCAGTCTAAAGCTGCTCTAGGATACATTCTCTGCCCTTTCAGAGTCACTGTTTGTTTCTCAGGCCAGGCTGCAAGCCACTATAATATACCCAGGATGTTTGGCAAAATCTGGTGGTTGTCCTTCAGTTCTTTCTTTTTTCCGAGTTTGCTTTCCTTTGTAGAGCACAACTTCAGAGCCCTTAATGCTTAGACATTTGGGGATTTCCTGACAGTCCATTTGGATTCTTTTCCATACAGGTTCCTGACTTTTCTACTCCATACACTTTAAGTTTAGGACTTCTCTTTAAACAAAGTTATCAACACTGGCAGTCGGTGAGATTTCCAATTTTCCGCATGAGGCAACTGGGATGGAGAAGCCACACCAACTTCTGTTCACTTCAGGAGGTTAAAACAGGGAGAAAAATGAAAGCAAAGTAATAGCTTTTCTCCCTTTGTGCTTCAAGATCTATAGCAATTGAGGTGTCTTGTATCTCTCTGAGCCCCCAGACCTGTTCTGAGCTTCCTCAGTCTGTAGAGGAAGCAAATGACCCAAGGAAAGAACTTGTGGAGGACTTCTGGTTCCAGAGCAAGGGGACCGGGCCAGTGTCATGGCAAGTCCTAATGTCAGAGCAGCTCGGCAGGATGAGATAAAGGCAATGCTTTTTGCTCATGTCCAGCTTAGTGTCCTGTTTCCCACTGTGTCGAGCAGCAGGTGGTAATTAGGGAAAGAATACACAAGAGGACAAGTATGGAAAAACGCTTTGCTGGTATTTCCTCTGAGCTTCAGGCAGTCTGTGGCATAGGGACTTCCAGAAACCAGAGTTTGTATCTGCATTCTTGTGCTTAATGGGTCTTGATGGACTTTCTATGAATTTTTCTCACTACTTTCTGAACAATTCCTAGTTTTGGCATACACAACATCCTGCTGTAATGAATTCTGTGATTCAGTTATGTTTTGTAACAAAACGTTTCCTTTTCTTTAAATCTTCCGCTTAGTAATTTTGTTAGGTGCCCCTACTTCTCTTATTATGAGAAACAGTGAATAGTATTTCTCCAATCGATTTTCTGCTTATCTACATTGTATTTTTTTCTCTACTTTCCTAGAGAGAAGCAGCTTGACACCTTTGTTGCTCTTCTCAGTATGTTTTCTGGGTACATTGCATCTTTTTTTTGAGAGGGGGTCACCAGCATTACAATTTATATTCATGAGAAGAATTTAAAGAGTAGTGTAACTAATTTTTTCTAGTAATTCATATTTATTTTGCCTTTCAGATGTCTGTTGACTGACATTTTCATATATCTCTGTCGTGGATGGTAAAGCTCATCACTATGTGTATGTATAAACATAGTTATGCACTTGGAGCAAAACTTGTCTTTACTTTGCATTTACCAACAGTGAATTTCACCTGCCATTTTTTTATGATCTCTATTATGAAATAAGTTTTAACTTTTTTTTTCAGTAGATTTGACTTTCCCATCACCTTCGTGTTCTCTTCTCTTAGCCTAAAAATCCAGTAATTTGAAAAGCATGGATCCCTGTGGGCTGCACTGATAATCTTTCTTCCTCTGTTGTGAAATCTGACTTCTTGCTTACTGTACTTTAAAGGATATTAAATAACGAGCCCTCTCATCCTACAACAGCTTCATTTCCTTGGTGAGGGACTTTGTAAAAAGCTTTCTGAAAATTTAAGTACACTGCTATCAACTGATTATTCTTATCCACATACTTATCGACGCCTTCAAATAAAAACTATAGATTCACAAACCAAGATTTAAAAATTTTGTTGCTACTTTGCTATTTTACTTATCCAGATGTCTTCTAATTCTGTTATTACAACTTAATTTCTTCATGAAGTCTTGAGTAATACCAGAGGCCCTGTAATACCACAGAGTCCATGAAAGTTTCTGTGCAAAAACCCGAAAGTTACTGAAGATCTAAACCAAGTCTATTTTTTTTTTTTTTTTTTTTTCAGAATTGCTTTCAGGCTTCTAATAAAGATGATATTTAATTACAGCAATTAAGAAACTGTCAGCACTACTGAACTTCAAAACGAACAGCTGTAATTTTGGTGCTTGAAGAGACAGATGAGAAAGACCACAGCAGCACATTTTTTAATACACTATAGTTTAGAAAAACTGAGTCTTTATAATCAACCAGCATTATGGTGCGTTACTAATAAAAATTAAACAATTGCATTTTATGCAGAGTGAGACTTACTTAATATGGCCCTGGTTTCCTGCAAGAGCATCAACATCTCAGTACTCAACAGCACTACCTTATTTCCGCACCAGTGCATCATGCACGCAGCCCAGCTCATTAGCTGGACTGATAATTCAGACTTCTGGAACAAAAATGAGACAGTTACACTACACTACAGTTAGGGTACCGTGCTACTAGTAAGCACATCTTTCTTCAGTAACCTTGAGCTATGAGCCATACCCATTGCAGGACTTCAACATCAGATTAGCGGGAACTTGAGAGGCAAGTTCCATCATTATTCAAATATCTGAATTTTTCCTTTCATATTTAATAAGAAAACAGATCAAGACTAGACAATAGTTTTTTATCCCTTCTATTCACAGCATCACCTTTCATTCACTGAGGTTTGTTGACCGTACTAAGGTTCATGGCTAAACCAGTATGTTCTATATATTTCCAACCTGGAACTAGTATAATTAATTAACATTCGGACCTATAGTTGGGAGAAATAAGCTTTTGACTTATGCAAAACACAGCAACCTGTTTCCTTAATGAGAAGCACGTCACTAGTTCTTCACACTTAACCACTGTTGGCCAATTCTGAGTCTTGATCCTGAGGCATTGGAGTAAAAAACCTTGACAGATAACCATTAATTACCTATCAAAACAATTGTGTTTCTTTGGGATTTTGTACACAATGTATGTACACAATATTTCATCCTCAGATGAAATGTGAGATGAATGGCAGTGAGATACGCTGTTCTGAAGCCAATAGAAGGGCCTGTCTAAACAAATAGAAGGAAATTAATCAGAGGCAAATAGGATCTGTAAAGCTGTGTATGTGCATAGGTTCTCAATGGTGTATACAGCATTGCAGCTAAATGCGGCTGAATGCAAAACAGACAACATACTGTAAATAATTTCTGGAGAAAACTGTGACCGTAATCAGAGACAGGATACTAAAATGTGTGAGAGAGGGGTTAAGATGCTAAATCTTAGGTGGAAAACTAATATGTATAGGATACAATTTCTTAATTTGGAGATAATACAGTAATGGACAGACTTCAAATGATTTAGCTAGCCAGAAGCAATGTATTTGATTTTTGGGGATAAATTGTAGTAATTATCCCCAAAAGGACAGAGTGAGTAACCATTCACAGGTTTTCTACATGATATTACTGGAGCAAATGAATCAGGCATATGCTTGTGATGTGGTGCCAGTGGGGGAGGGAAGGAGAGAGAGAGACCAGATGTTCCTTAAGAAGCAAGATTTTACAAGAAAGAAAAAGCAGAACTTCCTCCTAATAAGATCAACATACTCCTCCTTGGTTTTCATTCAAAGGAAAATTTCAGGAATGTCCTGCAGAGATTTAGATGGCTCAGGAAAAGGTATGTACAAAAGGTTTTCATACACTTACTTTACTAAAGGAAAACAACCACTTTTTGTGGTTAAGCAAAAGATAGCAAAGCATGGAACAGAATTCCCTCTTTTTTTAACTAATCCTTAATCCTAGAATGCACTGCCTAAGCAGGAGCAACTAAAATAGAAAATCAGTAATTCTTACTACAAGAATAAAATTCCAACCCGAAGGATCAGCTCCTGCCATTAGTCTTATTCTGGCTCCTGATAAATTCTGACTATATTTTTGACCCATTTGTCTAAAAAATATCACTGTACTTCTGATGGCATTCCTACTTAGAACTGGCATTATGTGGCTGCTCATCAGCTGTCCTTAAGTCTGCTTTTTCCAGGTGTCAGAGAAGAATCATTTTGCTCAGATCAATTAAAAGGATTCTTGTATCTTAGATATCTTCATGTCTAAAGTTTGCAACTAAAACTCATAAACTCATAAACTGTAAGTAAAAGCCTTGATGTTTTCTGAATTGGAAACTGATCTGGTGCCAACTGGATGTAATGGGAGCATGTGACAAGCAGTTGATTATGCCTTCAAACAGACAGAACCTGTTCATTATATAGAGTCACTTCAGTGATTATTAATGCGAGCTTTTTCCTCCAAGGCAGGGCTATGGCTTTCTAAAGCGTGTGGTTCTTGCTGTAAATACATGGAACACAGCTGGTCATAAGGTGGCAAGATATTGATCACAAAACAAACATTTTGTGTGTTAATGATCTGAATCAGTGCTTTGATTTGAAATCTCAGTTGTATTATGATTGCTTAGCCTTCAGAAATGCTGTATGACAGAAGTGAACTTACTTTAACAACTTTAAGTATCCTACCAGAGGGACATTTTGTGTTATTATGCACAAATCTGGCAATATAAAAAGGTCTGTTGTGAATTGGAATCTGGCTCTATTGCTTCTGAGCAAGTATCAGCAACCTCTGTACGGGGATACAGTACATTAACAACATGATAAGGATTTAATGAGTGTTCAGGAAAGAATAGTTACAGTTATACTTAAAAAAAGAAAAAAAAAAGGATTAAGACAAGATATTTGCCTAAGATTCAAATCGCTGATGAATAATCAATTTTCTGATCACCTTTCGTAAGCAATTGTTTATCATTTCATAAGCAATTGTGTATTATTTGTCTCTGTGGAGGATGGGATTAGCTAGTAAACACCATGGAGTCATCAATTATATCGTCAGTGTTTTCCACATTCAGTTTCAAAACACATGATGAAAGAACAAAATGTCAATGAGATGACATGAAGACAGGGAGACATCTGTGTCTACCAAAAATGAACTTTTTTCAGCTAGTGCTGTACACAGTGAGCATCCTTAAAGTGCATGGGTATCTGTATAGGCATGCACATGCATGCATACCCCTCGGGGTCCAAATTAATTTTCATAAAATTCCCTGAACAGAACAGAATGCTCTGTTTGTAACAAGCCACTATTGACCAAATAAGTATGAACTGAAGACCTGGAGGTCATTTCATGTTTATTTGATAAGGTACTCTATAAATACAGCCATGTAATTGCAGTTGAAACTAAAGTTCTGCCATAAACATGTAAAAGTCACAGCATGATACGCATTTGTCCCCAAGGCCATATTTGAAAACTTCCGTGTTGATATCTTTGATATTCTAACAAATGCTGATATGATATGTTATTGCAGAATGGACCATTTCAACGTCAAAGCATAACTATTATACTTTGGGAAAATAAGAAAAATACAGATTTAGTTTTAGAATTTATATTTTTGTAATGCTAATTCTGTCACTGCTTTTTAAAAACCATAGCATAAATGAGAGTTGGATAGTGACTACGTGATCTAATTGTTCAGAGAAGATGGGTAACTGCAGGCAACAAAGGTTGTTATTTACCTCAATCTCCGAAAATTCAGGCCACGTACAGCTGAAATTCGGTGCTTCCAAAAGTGTCAAAAGATCGCGGCATGCTTTTGAAATCTGATCAAATTATTTTGCAGGATGAAGTTAAGCGTATTTTATGGAGTAAAATACACTCGCTCACTTTACACTCATTTCTATTGAGTTTCATATGCTTACTATGCATTTTTGTAACCATGGTATGTATGCCAGTACAGGAGACTTGTGAAACAATTAACCTTTTTTTTCAGTTTCGGTAATGCCCTAGATTTGATTGTATGTTTTATTTGCATGGTGTTTCTATCTTTACTATCCAATTTAAATTATAGTATGAAGATTTTTGTAATCTGGTTAGAAAAGCAAAAATTGCTTTCTCCTCAGAGATTCCTATAAAAAGTAAAAAGGATCCAAGTATAAATAGTCTAACTTGGATTAGGATACCAACCTAACAAACAAAAACATAACATTGATGTAACAACTATAACCTATATCAGAACAGACAAAGCACAAACAGGTCAGACGTTGCAGTGACATCTGACAGGAATGACTTGTCCTCTTGAAACTTTTTAGGTTTGATAAGACAAAAACTAAACACGGTGAATGTTATGGTACTTAAATACTATGAAATTAAACCTAAGGAGTGGTGCTTAGGACTGCATGTTTTGGTGTTTAAATGCATTGTAGGGGGAGGCTGAGGTACCCAAGGTCCAAATGTTCTCCTCAGCCTAGAGAAACCTCACATCTAGTTGTGGTACCTTTATTTTATATAGCTTCTGCAAAAGGAAATGAAAGAATTACTGAGCCAGAATAGAAACACTAATAAAGTAGGAGTTTGACTCAGTTTTCTACTGAGAAAGCAACTCCCCTAAAAGAAAGGCTCTAATGGCTTCCTGCCTTTTTCAGTGTTATTTCAAGAATAATCAGATACAAAACATAAGCTATACTTGAAGTATCCCAGTCCAGAAGCAAGGACTGCCACATTCCCATGTTCCCCATGTTTGTTCTGTCTTGTCCCTTCAATGTTACATTTTCTGCTGGGTACTGATCAGCATCAGTGGTCAAGGTGGATACTGGCCCCCATTTCATTCTAATCTTACAGGGAACTGGTTAGGAAAAACAGAATTATATCCCTACCTGCTGAAGTCTGAAATTCCAGGTTTATCATTTCTGAGGCTAGTATGCAGATGACAGCTTCCTTCTTGGCAAGTGTCTAATCTGAAAAGAGGATGTGGTGTTGTGAAACCTGTATGGACAGACACACCTAAGCCACAGTCCACTGTAAAGAACCTGTTTTAAACACACTCGTTTAGTTAGTGTCACCTACTGGTTATATCTTTTCAATTTCTTCCAAATTTATAGTGACACTGAATTGTCCTTTGGAACCATTTGGACCTTCTCAATTGCAAAAGTAGATTTGTGCAACCTTTTTTACTTCTAGAACTCTGTACTCCCATGCTTCATCATTCAAATTAGTGGGTTCATAGGGAAATATGCCTGAGAATGTGGGAGTTCTGCGTGCCTCAGTTCTAGTCCCTCCTTCAGGGACTGCATGCACATTCTGCATTGTATTTAATTTTTACTGAAACAGCATTGGAAACAGACTGCAGTCTGTTTTTCTGTGTCTTAAGACTTCAGCTTTTGCACTACAAAACAACAATTCCTGAATTATTTTACATTACTAAAAATAGGTTTCATTAAAAATTGAGAGGTTAGGCTTTTATGCATGTTCTAATTCAAATCCCCATTTTAGCCACTCATTGTAGGTTTTGCAACCACATAAATGGTAGGGTCTTGACCAGACATGGTAATTTAGAATACTTAACAAAGGCATACAGCGTCCTCATAGCACCATGTAAGAGTCAGTGCCTCCAGAATGCGTAAGAAAGCTTAAATGAGGCATTTGGTTCAAACTGTCAAAATGACATACTTGCATATAGGTTGCGTATATACAAATGAACACTAATTCTGTCTGATTGCCAAATGACCGAAGTCAAGATTTTCACCTTGGAAAGCACGTACAAACCTCGTTTCTCACAAAAGAAAATGCGGGGGTTGTGTTAGTGCCTAGTGTACTTTGCCTGCGGCTTGGTAGCACTAGAAATTTGGCAACATGAATTGCTAGAGGCCCATATCCTGTACACCAGGCATGTGAACTGGCCAAGACCTAAGGAAGCTTGCACAGCATCTGCTGACATTTTGCCTGGAATTAGTTGCTGCAATTTGCACTTATTTTCACAAGCAACAGATCTGTCCCCAAACAAATTATAGGTCGCTACCACTTGCTGTGTTTTTTTTTCTTTTTTTTCTCCTTTGAAATATTTTTATATATAATTCTGTGTTCAGATCTTGGAAATACTCTTTCCTCATTGTATCCTTTTCTATTTGACCAAAACTGATCCCTGTTCTCTCTTCCCTACACCGTCAGTTCTGTTAAGATGCAGCTCAAGCAGCTCTCTGCCTGCTCTGGTTCAGGACTTTGGGATCTAGCTACAAGACCGGGCTGCGCCTTTATTTACAGCAACAGATTAGCATATATATGTTATTAAGTGTTGCATCATAAATGCAGACATATTCTGTCAGACAATTCGGTAGCTACTGAAGGTGGCTTTGTGTGTAATACCGATATGAGGGCATCTCCACTTGTGCCGCAGTTTCACTATCACTTTGAGCTAACGTACGCTGGCACTGAAGGCAGAGAGGCTGGCCTGCAGCTCCCTCCCTCCCTGCCTCTCCTCCCGTACAGGCACTTCTGCTCACTCTTCTCTTGCTTTGCAACTTGTGCTTCCACAGGTGTTTACACACAACTCAACCAGATCTGGAGATCTAACTGGGGATAGTATTAGCCCCACAAAAAAATAAAAAAGCTTTGTTAGTTTTGACTAAACTAAAAGATACTTTTAAATGGATCAGCTTTACTGCACAGTTCATTCACCTGCCAAATGAATGCTGGTGCGCACACTGGTAGCATGGGAACAGGCACAAGCAATTAGGAGCAGGTAGGACCAGCTCCTTCTTTTGGAGGGACAGTTTTAATTGAATGTAAGGTTACAGAGATACGCTTTCTGCACTGATACCACAGGCCATAAAATAACCCTAGGAGAGATCCTTGTTGTACATTCAGAGGACAAATACAAACTTACTAGCCTCCCTTGGCGAAATCCTGTTTGTTTCTAGATATTGAGGACATAGAGGCAGTATGATCAAGCTTCTGTAAAACTGTTCAGGATCAATCTAAGTGTAAAAATGTATTATAAATATTGTAGAACGTATTTATGTTTGATTTAGTTTTATGGCAAAAGGGACACGCATTGCTTATGTACGTAGTGTTTACATTGCTCCTACCAATTAAAGAGTTGAGGAATGCTGCAAAGCTTTGCAGACAGAAATGCGGGCTATAATTTTAAATCCCAGTATATTAGACTTTAGAAATGACAGCATGAAGCTTGGTCAGTTTTCACACCTGAGATCTTCGTCAAAAATCTTGCTATCGTAGGTGTGGCACAACTAAGTAGAAACAGCATCTTAAAGCTCACAATAGTACTACTGGATGTGTTGAAGATGCCTATTGAAGTAGTATAGCTCTGACTATATTCTTCACTATGTAATAATAATAATAATTGTACTACCTCAAAGCCTTGAAATTTCATCACTAGTCAATGAGTGTCACGCATCTTAAAAAGAGTTCTGTTACCTTTTATGAGCACAGATACCTAAATCTTGTTTTTATAGTTAGGACAGTTGAATTCAAGAATTTGTTCTTCATAAGTAAAAACACTGCTAAATGGATGCTTTTGAATACGGGCAATAATTTTCAATACTATGAAAATCACATTGCAGTAGCAGGTGATCATTTTATACTTCAGTTAGACTATTTGTGAACAAAGCAGATGAAAGCAGCTAAAATGCTAACAAATTTGTACTTATCAAAACATTTACCTTGAATACTTTATCAAAATGTTGGCTGAATCTGAATCTGTAGCCTCTATCACTGCAATATAATGATAAACGCTGCACAATATGAGCTTGAAAGAGACAAAAAGAACTATTTCAAACCACAGAGGAAATACATGCAATGAGTACAATAACAGAGATGCGTATGTGGCTAGAATACTGGTGAACAAGCCAGCTCAAAGTTTCAAAAGTGCTGAGCCACCACAGTTGTAAACTCATTCCTGGTGTAAAGATGTAGCTAAATTTTGCCTAAAATAGAATCAACGGGGCAAAAGACCAACTATAACTTCTTCGCAGCAGAAACACTGTAATGAAATGAAAACTAATTACAGTGTTTAGGGCAAGACAGCTCTGGTGGGCAGAATAGTTTATATATTAAACATCTAGTGGTACTTAGACCATGCAGTGACTCCACAGTTCCTGATTTATTCATTAGTCCTGGAACAGACAGATTACACATCCATTTCTACTGGCAGGTTTTGGGGGGAGGGAGGGAGAGCTAATTCTGCTGAAAATTTCTTGTTCTGTTTCTGTGAAAAGGTTTTATTTGAAAAAAGTCTTGAACATCATTATCTCCTGAGCAGGAACTGATTTAAGTAGTAGAAAGGTTGATTTGAGTGTACTGTTTACATCAAGTAACCCTCAGAAATCAGCACTCCAAAATGCTGACGTTAAACTCTGATTTAATTGAGCAGCTGCTACAAGTGAATAGGAGTTGAGATAGCTCAGCACTTTGTTCCTCTGTTCTGCATGTACACAATAGATTTGGCTCAACAAGAGTATTTTTTTATTAAACAATGCTTTCATTTTCAGCTAGATGCAGCATATAATTGCATCATTCTCTGATTAGGATATAAGCACATTAGCTTACAGTTCTGCATTATTAAGGTCTATGGCACAGGTCGTAAATATAATGATATGGCTGTTCTTCCAGCCTCAATACATGCAGAACGCACATCGTAAGGCAGATCTTAATAATAAGATTCAATGCCCGAGATATTTATTTCTCTGTTAAAATGTTGGATCACATTCTAACTGGTTTTATTTCTTCAAACCTTAAAAGTTTAAAGAATTGTGAGGACAAAGAATGCGAGGGTGCAAGTGAACACCACAAATCAAAAGCCTTTTTCAAAAAGAAAGAAACATTTGTATACAAAGTAAGTTCTGCTGGAAGACTGAAATGACTGGAGAGTTCAAAGGCTGAGTCAGGTATCAAAGTTGGCTAACAAACAAAGGAAGACAAGGGGACATGGCTGGGCTAGCACAGCAAGGATGGTGGCATCCCAGATGGCAGTAAAGTCTAAGAGTGTGAGGGATCGAAGGTGAAACGGCAAAACCATACACGGGGTGGTGTTTTACAGGTGCTGTGGTAAACAATCTTAATATCCACAACTGCGAGAAGATTTAAGAGTAAGAGGTTGCCTTGGTTGATGCTTTTCATGCTCCTTAGTAAAGGGAAGCAGAGATGCGAAGCGAAAAGTTAATAGAAAGCTTTGCAGCACATCATTGTAAAGCAATCATACAATGGTTTGGGTTCAAGGGACCTTAAAGATGATGTAGTTCCAACCTCCCCACCAGGAGCAGGGACACCTCCCACTAGACCAGGCTGCTCAAAGCCCCATCCAGCCTGGCCTTGAACACTTCCAGGGATGGGGCATCCACAGCTTCTCTGGGCAACCTGTTCCAGTGCCTCACCACCCTCACAGTGAAAAATTTCTTCATGAGCTTTCACAAAACCTAACTGAAACCCCAAACTTCGGATAAGTTCATAAAGATGTACAGGTGGCCGTGAGCCTGCCGAAGCAATGTCCCCAGCGTCCTGGTCGCAGAGGCAGTGAGGAGACCCAGGCACCCACCGCTCCTGCTCACGGCCCTCATGAACCGCCATCGGGCCTACG
>VYZM01012507.1:129104-173534 GCA_013398915.1 Dromas ardeola
TGCAGGACCTTGCACTTGGCCTTGTTGAACTTCATGAGGTTTGCATGCGCCCACCTCTCAAGCCTGTCCAGGTCCCTCTGGATGGCATCCCTTCCCTCCCGCATGTCGACCACACCACACAGCTTGGTGTCATCAGCAAACTTGCTGAGGTTGCACTCAGTCCTGCTGTCCCTGTTGCCGGCAAAGATGTCAAACAGCACTGGTCCCAGTACTGACCCCTGAGGAATGCCAGTTGTCACTGGTTTCCATGTGGACATCGTGCTGTTGACCGCAACCCTTTGAATGCGGCCATCTAGACAGTTCCTTATCTACCAAGTGGTCCATCCATCAAATGCAGGCCTTTCCAATTTAAAGACCAGGATTTCGTGCGGGACAGTGTCAAACGCTTTGCATAAATCCAGGTAGATGATGTCGGTTGCACTCCCCTTATCTACCAATGCTGTGGCAACATTGTAGAAAACCACCAAATTTGTCAAGCACGATTTGCCTTTGGTGAAGCCATGTTGGCTGTCACCAGTCACCTCCTTATTTTCCATGTGCCTTAGCAGAGATTCCAGTAGGATCTGCTCCATGATCTTGCCAGGCACAGAGGTGAGACTGACCGCTCTGCAGGTCCCTAGGTCTTTCTTTTTTCCCTTTTTGAAAATGGGGGTTGTGTTTCCCCTTTTCCAGTCAGCAGGAACTTCGCCAGCCTGCCACAAGTTTTCAAATACAATGGAAAGCGGTTTAGCAACTTCATCTGCAGCTCCCTCAGGACCCATGGATGGATTTCATCAGGTCCCATGGACTTATATACCTTCAGGTTCCTCAGATGGTCTCAAACGTGATCTTCTCCTACGGTGGGCGGTTCTTCATTCTCATAGACCCTGCCTTTGCCTTCTGCAACTTGAGCGAATGCGCAGGGCCAAGTTATAGTACGTGTGTCAAGTCCTGCGGTAAAAGTTAGTATCTTCCTTTCTGAAAATCTGTCTCAGCATAAAGCAAGCATAAGAATAAGTAGGTTATTTCTTCACTTCATCCTTATTCAGTACTTCACTTTTAAGAAATTAAGGGGTGTATGATAAAGTATGAGAGAGTCTTCAAACTGGGGAGACACAATTCTGCAAGTTTTCTTGTACGCGCTGTTCCAGATGAAGCACATGTGAAATGTACCAGCACCCTTTACAAAGATGCTAATGCTTCGCTTTCATGTCTGAAAATACTTCGGTTGGTAGAGGCATAAGAAGCAAATGTGATCTTGGAATGTATCAGGCTGGTGACTCAGTCATCTTGTGATACGTTAATGTATGCACAATCTCTTCTTCCGACTTCTGCGCTACTAGGATATAGAAATTCTTGACTGTTCCCTGGGTATATGTATGTTAAATGATCTTTTGCTTCATGTTATGCTTTGTACTACTACATCTCGCCCTGCTTTTTTTCTCCAAGCTTTGTGGCTACAGAATTTGTTGTGTGCCCTTGTGCCCAGCCTTTGCTGTTGATTGCGCTTCTGAGTTTGTTTGCTGATGTGCAATGGAACTGTTTTAAAAACTAGTCCATTGGGAACTCATTAATATACCCCTCCAGTCTGCTAGTTTCTATTTCCCTCTCCTCTTCAGTGAATTTTTGACATAGTTTAAAATTCTTAGTCTGTTTTTTACTGCTCAGTAGGGTTCTGATGTATCAGATGTTCTACTGAAGTTCAGTTTATAACTCTTTCAGTCATCTGCTAGATTAGTTTATAATCTATGGTTTATTCTAGTAATCTGGTATCCTTTGACTGTATTGCATTTCTGTTTTAATGTGTCATGTTGCATTTTTATCTTATTTTTTCTGGTTAATTCCCATGTCTAACATTAAAACAGTTCTGAAGCTGATGCTTTATTGAGAACCTGCATGCTCATGGCTGCCTTCCAAGTTACTACATGTATCAGTAATACCTTCCTGTTCGTCAGTAAGCAACACACCTCCCTGTGTTATACATGTGGATCTTCCTCTGGCTGGTTTGGTGGTGGCCTCACGCATCTGCGTTGCCTGCCAGAAAAACCTGGGAGGAGTCATAGTTACTGATAACTCGAATTGCAAGCAAGACTGTTTAGTGCCACTTAAAGTAGGGAAGACTGACTTCAGGCGAGGTTTCCCAGTATTTTAATGAGTTGGGTCTTGAAAAATGTCCAAAGATGGAAACTGCACAACTGCTCTGGGCAATTAGGTTTTTACCTTTTATCTAGTCAAAAGCTCTCCTGTTTGTCCATTATGTCTGTTGTCTTTTGTTCATCAACTTTTTGACCATTATGTCTGTTTATGCCCTTGTCGCCAAGAAGGCCAACGGAATCCTGGGCTGCACAGGGAAGACTGTGGCCAGCAGGTCAAGGGAGGTCATCCTCCCCCTCCACTCTGCACCGGTGGGGCCACAACTGGAATGCTGTGTCCAGTTCTGGGCTCCCCAGTTCAAGAGAGACAGGGAACTACTGGAGAGAGTCCAGCGTAGGGCAACAAAGATGACTGAGGGATTGGAGCATCTCCCTTATGAGGAAAGGCTGAGAGAGCTGGGACTCTTTAGCCTGGAGAAGAGAAGGCTGAGGGGAGACCCTATTAATGTTTACAAGTATCTAAAGGGTGGGTTGAAGGAGGATGGAGCCAGGCTCTTTTCAGCGGTTCCCAGTAACAGGACGAGAGGTAACAGGCACAAGCTGGGACATAGGAAGTTCCGATCGAAGAAGAGAAAAAACTTCTTTATGGTGAGGGTGCCAGAGCACTGGAACAGGCTGCCCAGGGAGGTTGTGGAGTCCCCTTCTCTGGAGACTTTCAAGGCCCGCCTGGATGCAGTCCTGAGTAATGTGCTCTAGGCAATCCTGTTTTAGCAGGGCAGTTGGACTAGATGATCTCTAGAGGTCCCTTCCAACTCTGAAGATTCCGTGATTCTGTGACTATACATCACTGAAGAGCCTGACACCTGTGGGGAAGTTATCTAGAAGGTACAGGGAGGTTGCTGTTACAGTCCTTCAAAACCAAATCTTCTTCAGGCTGGAGAAGCTCTGTTCCCTCTCAGCCTTTTCTCACAGCCCCTGACTACCTTGGTGGCCCTTCACTGAAACAGTTTTCATTTATCAATGTCTTTCTTAGACACTGTAGACAGTAGAGCCAGTATTCCAAAAGCAGTCTGAGTGCCAAGCTGAGGAGAATAGCTGCTTCTCTCTGGCGCTCTGTCTGCTGGCTCTGCTCCTGTTAATACAGCTGAGGATGCTGTTGGCCCTCCTTGCTGCCAGGGCACGCTGCTGGCTTGTGTTCAGCTTGCTGTCTACCAAGACCTTGAGCGTTTTTTCAGCAGAGCTGCCCCCTGGCTGGGCAGTGTCAGCCTGTACGACACAAGGGGCTCTTCCTTCCCATGCAGAGGACTGTTGTCCTGTTGAATTTCATAAGGTTCCTGTCAGCTTGTTCCTCCAGCCTGTCCAGGTCCCTCTGAATGGCAACCCTGCCCTCAAGTATGTTGACTGGTCGCCCCAGTTTAACATCATCTGCAAACCTAATGCAATAAACTTGTGCAGTAAGTTCTTTACTGAAGCACTGGGTGTAATGTCACATGCACAATAGACCTGTTTGTGTGTTAGCAGAGCAGCTGTAGTGCACAAGTCTGATGCATCATCAGGATAAGCTGTCTGACTTGAGCTCTTAGAAAAACTGGGTACCGTTGGCTTGTGTGATAAGGCAAAATGTAAACTCTTTAAGATGTCTAAGGATAATGTGATATTGCTGCTTGATGGTCAAACTGCTTATGTGGTATTGTGTAGACTTGAAGATGTACAACTAAATCAGCTTAAATATCTGAAAGGGGTGGACAATAATTACTAATTGGAAAACTTTAATTCCTTTGCTGTCTTAGTAGAGCGGTCATGATTTTTGCAAGATTTCATTAATATATACATTTAGTCTGCAGAGAGGTTGTACTGTAGGTGGAACTTGCAGTTAGGTAGTCTCTAATGCCTTAAGCTGTACACATACATACTTTAAATGGAACAGGGAAGGAAGCTTACTTGTATTGTTAGCATATAGTGTGGCATAATCTGAAAATTAAGTGTTTCTGTTTATCCTGAATGTGAAATCTTATTTTAGAAGAAAGCCATGTGATGCACATACCAGGAGAGTCATGCATGCAGCTGGCTTTATGTCTCCTAGCCCTTTGGAGAAGTGGCCTGCCTTAAATTTGTTTCTATTGAGTTGTTTCTCATCCTGAAATCATGCATACCTATGTGCTCTGCAGCTGACTGGATAGCAGAAGAGAGAGTCATGTGTTAGATTCCGCATTAATTCAAGTTCATTTTGTGAGCCCCCTGTGTTGCAGGAAAAAGCTATTTTGATGTGTTTGAAGTGCTGATGCAATATAACCAAGGTCTTGGATGCATTTAGTTTGGGGTTTTGCTTGAGAAAATGCGAACAAAAGAATCATGTGGAGAGCAGCAATAAGGATCAAGAGTTTTGAGACCGTGACTTACTAGGAAGGACTGAATCAGAGCATAAGTAGTAGTTGCTTAGCAAGAGGAGACTCAAGGGGGCATTGTTTATCACTCTGCTTTGGTCTGAAAACCTACCATTTTGGCTAGAACACTGCAGGCTACAAGCATCTTGTAGGTTACTGTTAGGGCCTCTTTGTTTCTGGTTCCTAAGACAGATAGAAAATAACAGAAAATAATACTCCAGTAATTAGCATAAGCGTATCTAGCTGCAGAAGGGGGAGAAGGGTCAATGAGACAGTTGATCTACTGAGATGTAGCCCCTGCTGTTAGGAACCCCAGGTCACCAAGCCTTATGGAATATAAAGATTTCCTAGTTTAATCTTTTTTTCTTTTATGAAAAAGAGTTTCTTTATGAATGGAGTATAAAGATCTAATTGTTGTTGAGCAGAACTAATCAAATAAAGATGTAATATCTATGCTTCCGCAGTTTTATCAATTAGACAGTTGTTTCATGTGCTGCTAAGTAACGATGTACTTGAGAATATTTGAAAGACAGACTACTTTTCTTTCCTTACCTTCTTGTGATTCAGTTTTTAAAAAACTTCACCCCATATGTGCTGCATATTTTTTTTTTTTTAAGAACTGTGAAAAATTGTGTCCTAGACAAGCATTTAACAAGACTGCCGCCTCTGCCTTTTTCTTAAACGCGTGTAAATCTAATGCATAACTTGCAGTTCTCATTGGGGGGAAGGGGGGAAGATAAATCATCTTTTTCTCATCTTTTTGACCTTAATAAGCTTGGTCATTAACTGCAAGCAATTTGCATAAGTTGTTGACTTGTGCGGCTTACTTGCTTTATCTCAAAGGATACCTGTTTGGTTTATCAGTATATTCCTCTGGAAAAGTAATCTTTGTCATTTCTGTGAACATTGAAACGAATAGAAGATCAGCAGCTGAGGAAACATTGCAAGTTATTTGAAGTTTAAGCTTACCATGCAGAAAAATAGTAAAGGGAAACTTACACATTTTGCTCTACGCAAGGCTTGAAGATACTCCTAAGCAGTTCTTAGGATGTATTGCGGCACTGTTACTCACGGTACAAATCTTGAGTTCTCTTTACCAACTCTTATTGCCAGAAGTCCAAAGGATGTACTAGAAGCATCAGCAAACAGAAGATTGAAGGTCTACAATTCAGCTCAAATAGCATACTAAGAAATGAGAAATGTCACTCTTGTAATGTGAATTTAAACTAGCAGTGCCACAGGAACATTTCCAGTCAACCAAAATTCAGTGTCACAGGGCCATACAGAAGGCATTTAATAGAACTCACCTGTAAATGTTGGAATTTAACTTCAGTTGTCTTGAAATTACAGTTGAATAATGCCGCTGATTATCACATATTTTAAGGTCAAAGCTGCCTCACTGAAAGCTGTATGTTCCTAAAACATAATGTTCCTAAAAACCCTTTTCCTGTCTTGTATAAATACGTTGGAACAGTAAGTCCTTCTCTGTGGTTATGTTGATGATCATATGTAACCATTCTTATGCTACAGTCATTTAATCTTAAATTTCTGTATGCGTGCATCTGGCATTCAGACTAAATATTGGTCTGGTGTCATTTTCATAGAATCATAGAATGGTTAGAGTTGAAGGGACCTTAAAGATGATGTAGTTCCAACCCCCCTGCCACAGGCAGGGACACCTCCCACTAGACCAGGTTGCTCAAAGCCCCCATCCAGCCTGGCCTTGAACACTTCCAGGGATGGGGCATCCACAGCTTCTCTGGGCAACCTGTTCCAGTGTCTCACCACCCTCACAGTAAAGAATTTCTTCCTAATATCTAATCTAAGCCTATCCTCCTGCAGTTTGAAACTGTTACCCCTCATCCTATTGCTACACTCCTTGATAAAGGATCCCTCCCCATCTTTTGTTTAGGCCTCCTTCAGGTACTGGGAGGCCGCTGTAAGGTCTCCCTGGAGCCTTCTCTTCTCCAGGCTGAACAACCCCAACTCTCTCAGCCTGTCTTCATAGGAGAGGTGCTCCAGCCCTCTGATCATCTTTGTGGCCCTCCTCTGGACTCGCTCCAACAGGTCCATGTCCTTCTTATGTTGGGGGCCTCAGAGCAGCTGGACACAGTACTCCAGGTGGGGTCTCATGAGAGCAGAGTTAGAGGGGCAGAATATCTCCCTTGACCTGCTGGCCACACTTGATGCAGCCCAAGATGTTGTTGGCTTTCTGGGCTGCAAGTGCATGTTGCCGGCTCATGTTCGGTTTCTCATCAACACCCTCAGGGCTGCTCTCAATCCATTCTCTGCCCAGCCTGTGTTTGTGCTTGGGATTGCCCCAACATGCAGGACCTTGCACTTGGCCTTGTTGAACTTCATGAGGTTTGCATGCGCCCACCTCTCAAGCCTGTCCAGGTCTCTCTGGATGGCATCCCTTCCCTCCAGCATGTTGCCCACTCCACACAGCTTGATGTCATCAGCAAACTTGCTGAGGGTGCACTCAATCTTACTGTCCATGTTGCTGACAAAGATGTTAAACAGCACTGGTCCCAGAACTGACCCCTGAGGAACAGCACTCGTCACTGGTTTCCACTTGGATATCGAGCTGTTTACTGCAACTCTTTGAGTATGACCATCCAGCCAATTCCTTTGACCTTTGAACACTGCCTTCTGTATCTTTCTAGTTCTAGTCTTTTAAATCCTAGACAGTTGTAATATTTTCTTGTAATTTGTGGATCTGACCTACTTTTTCACTTCAGTGTTTCAAGCTGTTGTGGAGGCCCAGTCCTGTGAAATGGTGTTTCTTGATGTTACAAAAAGGTATAGTCTTGTTTCTGTCTAAACCGGCACGGCTAGAGATGTGATAAGCTATTCCCACGGATTCCCTTGTTACACAAGTTGCTGCTGACTCTTGAGGTTGTGCACAGGGCGGTTGGTGGTGTCAGGTTTTTCTTATACCTGTGGTCTGGGAACATCAGCCTTTGGTAGTCTCACTGGCTTAGTGCTGGCAGATGAGGTAATGATTGTGTATAGCCTAACAAGATGAGCCCATGTGCAACAGAGTTATCATCAGGAAAATAAGTAAAATGGAAGGATGAGACTGATTCCCATTGGTGCTGAGGTCTTTTCAGACCACTGCGTCCTATGCTAGGAATTGATTCCGCTTTCACATGCTCCCTAGAATACGAGGGGCACAAGGATGGATGAAAGATTTACTTTCCTCTCAAAAATAGCTAGCTTGACCATTCAGCAAGAGATCATTGAGAACAGCTTTGCAGTTCGCCAGCAGGGAGGTTGTATCTGTGTCTCTGCTACTCTGACCTGTTTTCACAATTGAGATACCTCCTAGTTTTGTTTCTGAGACATTAGGTGAAATGGAGGGGTTCTGTATGAACTGACAGCTCAAGCGCTCGGGCTGTGGGTGTTTGATAGCTGTGCCCGGTGCTTGGCCAGCTGGGTAGTCAGTGCACACGTAGCTCAGGGGGACGTGGGTTATGAAATACTTGAATCCTCTATCCATATAGCGAGGGGGAAATAAAGCTGTTACAGAGGGAAGGAATGAAAGTGGGCACTGATGGGAAGAGTAGGAATTATTGTCTAGGTATGGGAGGGGGTGGCATTAAAAAAAAACCAAACAAACAAACTATGAAAAACTGCAGATTATAAAATGGGGAATTGTGGCAGTTCTCCTGGCATCTGCTTTCCCTCCAAGGTGCCTCCAACAGGGACCTTCCTTTTCTACCCCTACCTTCTGGTTGGTCTTACTTTCCTGAAGTTACCACAGTGCTATGAAGCACAGTAGGTCCTTCTGCCCTGAAGAACAAATAACTTTCCTTTTTTAGTTCTGGAATAAGGGACAGAAGTGGTTATTTGCGCAAGACTTTATTCTACTGTTCAATTGTGCAAGACTTTATTCTGCTGTTGAATTGCTGGAGAGGGAGAAGACCAACTTAACTTGGACTCTTTGAGTGGCACTGCAAACTCTTCAGATGCTTATAGGCAAACTAGTAAGAACAAAAAGAAAAATTAAATTTGGATTAGGGAAAAAACTCCACAAACAACACTGGGCTGTATACAAATGAAGTGTTGTATATACATTTGTAGTATGGGGCTTCTTTATTTCTATCTAATAGTAGGGGGGGGAAGACAGGGAAGGGGGGAAGGGGAGGATGAAGACACTTGTTCTATGATAGGAGTGCTCCATGTATAGATCATTAAGGCATGTATGGGATCCTGGATGAGATCAGTCTTTCTTCAGCTGAATCCTTTGATTTTTTGCTTAAGAGTATTTAAACCAGACTGCTGTTGAAAGAAAAAGTTTAGGCTGCTGGCATAGCTTGGATATGGGCTGAAAAATTTGGAACAGGTCCCGACAAGCAGCTGTTGGGAGTTTTTCAGTAGCTTGTCGAGGGGGCACCTGTTGGGTTGCAAGGTCAGGTAGAAACTTTGGTAACAAAATATTTGACCTGGAAGAGGAGAATGCTGGGTACCGTTAGTCTACGCACAAACTTCTAGGGTATTTTATTCATTATTGAGTTGACTTGATTTCCTCTAGAGACACTTGTAGGGTCTTTAAAATCTATTAATGTAATAAGAAATAAAGGTTTGTTTTAGGTAACTTTTTAAAAGCTGCAATTAGTAAATAAGGGAAGAAATACCTTTTCATGTATTGAATGAACACAGCAGGATGCAAAATTACAGTGTCTATAGACTTCCAGAATTTCTAGAAAGTTTTTGAAAGTAGGTTTAAAGTCTCGACAGTCATTCGTAGCTATAAAAACTTACCATAATTAATACCGTCTATAGATCAATTTTTATCTTGTAAGTGTGGGAACATTCTCCCTCAGACTTCTTTCAATATCTAAAAGAAGTAGAATTAGTCCAATGTTTGTTTCCTTATTATATGAAGAACACCCCAGGAGAGCACTTACGTTGAATCTGCTAGAAATCACTATTTTTGTTGGCCTCTGCAGCTTGCCCTGTATAGCAAATGTAAGATATTTGCTATGGGGTTTTTTGTGCTTTTTTTTATTTTGTTTCTTATTTTTTGTCACTGCAGAACTTCCTGTGTTATTTGTGTTGGTATTTTTCTCCTCTCATCTTGATAGCGTCAACTATCCATCTAGATATTTGGGACGGGGTATATGAAATTTGGGCAAGTATTTGTCTAGTCTCTTTCCCAGTGTTGAAGTCAGGATACTAATTAAAAATAATAATGCACGGAAGTTACTGCCAATTTATAGCAAATTTCCTTAGTGACTCAGGTGAGGCTTACATAGACATACAGTAGGCTTCTGTTCTCAGTCTAGCCATGCTAAAATATTTTTTTAAAAAATGTTTTGTAAGGCTTGTTTCTTCTATTCAGTTTGGTTTGAAATATTTTTCTAAATACATTCAGTTAGAGAGATTTGAATGTATGAAAATAGGAGTATAACTGATGTCATTGTAGCATGAAAACTTAACATATCTCATTTAGGTAAGTATGTTGGTCCCCTTAGTAGCAGATATTTAACTGTTGACGGTGGAGGCCTTGTGACAGAGACCCGACTTAAGAGATTAATCTCAAAAAAGTGCATGTCTGTGTCTAAATGGATACGTTAAAAGAACACTTTTCTAGAGATGGAGAATTAAATGCTTTCTGTTGAATCATCTAAGTACACTGTTGCATTCTGTTTATCATAAATATCAAGCCAATTAGTATAAAGAAGTAGAGTGTACTTCAGGTACAAATTGTCGATTTGGCCTATGAAATTGAGGTCATCAAAATATAATGCCCCAATAAAAAAAACAGTTCTTAACTTGCGTTATTTATTTATTTAGAATCTTTATTGTTTATATATAGGCTGTATGTGTTTGCCACAGACAGGATAATTGTGAAGTGAAACACTAACGCTCTTTGTCTTATAAAAAAGCTTTAAATACTCTGTACTTGATTAGATCGAACATGCAGGAGCTGTAGATCGTCTCCCCTCTAGACGAAGGCAGACTGGGTACGATATAAAGCCAGTTAAACACAGTGGTTCCAGAAATGTTGCTTGCCTGATGGGCTCAATATCCTATTTAGTCTCCCTTCATTCGTAGCTTCCTGGATAGCAGCAAGTACTTATGCAGTTAGTTGATCCCCAGTTATCAGTGGTTTATATTGGTCGAATTCTTAAAGCATTGCAGAGGAATGAAGCCTGTATTCTGGCAGCCGGTTGTCTGTTAGGCAGAGTCACCGGGAGCGAGCCGTGTAACTGGTGAATTAGATGTCTGCCCACGGGGCTGTAGTCAGCAGCCCGTGACAGTACTGAGAGAGGAAAATGAATTTAACACGCACGTTGCCTCAATTTTTTTCAGACACTGGCCAGAAGAAGACCCCAGACAAGAAAGATGGTCGACGAATGTCTTTTCAAAAGCCTAAAGGGACTATTGAATATTCTGTAAGTTACTGTTTTGTTGTTAGAATGTCATTACATAGCAAGTGTAGACTTAAAGTTTCATTACAAAATACAAGCAAAACAGTAATGTGCATTACCTTTAATCTTAGAGTTCTTTGTATCTGATAGCTTATTTTGACAGGAATTAAATCAGGAATTAGCTAATGTTCTTGAGTAATGCTTTTTTTTAATTTATTTGGGGTTTTTTTTAAAGTTACTTTTTTTTTTTCTTCAAAAAAACCCCAAGCTAATTAATCTGACTGATTCACTTTTAGGTAACTAGTTAGAAATGGTAAATAACATTAATTATAAAATCATGTGCAAGTTCCCTGCTTTCAGCATTATTATTAAACTGTTGACATCAGGAGAAATAACAGAATGAAGGTGGGGGGGAAGCTATATTTCAATACTGACCTTCTGGCATGCTCCTAATAATTTTCATAGATCTATACCTTTTACTGTGCAGATCTTTCTGCAGCAGTGTCTGAAAATGGAGCCTTTATCTTCCTGTTCTGTTCTTGAAATGACCCTCAAACTGTGCTGCAGTCAGCTTTTCACATTTGTGGTTACTAAGGGAAACTGAAGTGAGAAGTATCTGTCTTGTTCTATATACTGGAAATATAATTAAGCCTATAAGTAACGCTTATAGGGTTGACATTAAAATAGGGAAAGTCTGTCACAGTTATCTTTGAATGATTTTGAAGCCGGCCATGATAAAATAAAAATGAGAACTTCTTTATAAAAAGTCTTTACTTGACCTCTTGGTGTTCTGTTATTCCAAGAATAAGAGATGTGGGGGAAACTTAACTCTTAATGTTACATTAAGCAAAGCTGCGGTATGGCTTGACTGCTGAGAAGGCTGTGATAGTCACTTAGAGAGAGGCAGAGGATGTGTGTATTGGAGTGAGAATCGCTTCATTAGTGTGGCTTATGTTGGGAATTTGAATATAATTCTAGTCTATACCAAAGACTTCCTTGGAGTTGAAATTCCAAAAAATAAATTTTTGCTGCTCAGGTTCTAGCAACTGAAGAATGGTAAGGTAAATGTGACTTGTTTCTAGTACATTAACCCCATTTTGTCTGAAATAATTGGGAAAAAATGCTCTGGTTTAGTTCTGTAAAACTGGGGTTCCTCTTCAGTCAGTAAATCCCTTAACTTGTCTCTTTCCACTACGTACGTGCATTTACCTTGATACGTAAGATTCCAGGCAAAGCTAAAGAACCAAGCTTTTCCTTTTTAAATTAGTGTGTTTGTGTCAAGTTGTCATGTACTTCTGCAGGTTTTTGTTGTCCAGTAGGTGGGGTTTTATTTGCAAAAATAACTTGCTTAATACATACTGAAGTATGTATCACTTCCTTGTGAGTCAAAAAGACGATTCGCAAGAATCAAAGACTTTTTGTCTTTAGACTTATTCCAGCTTCTAAAGGAACCTGTTGTGTGTATGGAACAATGTATTTCAAATGCCATATTCTGTCTGGTTTTGCTGTACATCTTACTCATGAAGTACTTAAATAACAACAAGTTTTCAGAGCTTTTGGTTATGTATCATGCATATATGTTTTAATAAAGAACATAGATCTAACCTTCAGGAACCACGGTGGTATTCACTACATGTATAAGAGAGGTCTGGTAATTATTGTGATAATTTACTATTGTTACTATTTATGACTTTATTCCATGTGGTGTGATGAATTTATGTCTTGTTTCTGCCTTCCTACTACCTCTCAAAGCAACAAGACACACACATATACACAAGTATTTATATATCTGCATGCATTGCTGCTTTGAGAAGTAGTAGAAGGACGAAGGCTGAAACCAGACTTCCCCCCGTGGTGTTAAAAAGTTCTTGGAGTCTTTTTTTTTTTTTTTTTTCCCTAATAATTTAAAGTGTTAGTTTTTCCAGTGGCTACATGGTTTTAGGAGGGAAGGGCCTATTTGCATTCCTGAAGTTTGGAGTGAGATGGAATCTCGCTGATGCAAACGGTGGGTTTTTAAGGTGAAATACACTTTCCATCAGATTTTTTTAAAGAAAAAAAATAATTCATTACTTTGGGAAAAATAAACAAGAAAATATACTTTCTCTTTAAAGCTAAAACCAAAAAGCAGTTAATAGTAAAGATTTCAATCTAAAACTCCCAAAGCATAAAAACTTGGAACCACTGTTCTGTATGTAGGACCAGCAAGAAGATACCAGCAGATACGCTACTAAGTGAAGGAAGGAAGTCCTAAGCTTACCCAGGCTATTAGGTTTAGAAGAATGCCACAGTTAACTTTCAGTGACTGCCTTTAAAGGATACAGAAAACTCTAGTTTGTTTTCACTGTTATTGCTTAGACAGTGAACAGATTAATTTTTTTAAAGTTATTATAGTTTCTTGTTTTCTGAATGTCAGTCAACAGATTAGATGCAAATTGTTATTATCTGTTTTTTCATAATTCACAGTTGGTGCTCCAAGCCAATTGTCTTCCCCTTTTGCAGACAGCTGATGCATGTGAGCAGGCGTTTAGGACCAACAGAGCAGATAGTTTAGGGGAATTACTGTTACTAGCTAGAACTTTCTTTAGTCCCTTTTATGTTGTGAAAATAGCATTTTTACATTGCTTATTTGACATAACTTCATTATATTAACATTGTATTAGAAGTCTTTTGTGTTAGATATTCTACAAACATAAGCAGTGTCTGCCGACAGGTGTTAGAAGAGTCAACTACAGGTAAATAAAGGAGCATAAGCAGACAGTGTTGGCCACTGATCACCAACAATAATGGCGTGCTAGCAGTTGCATGACTTCAACAGGAGCCTTCTAACCTCTTCTTCCTTTTGTTGAGAAAAAGAAAATAACTGGCTATTTACAGACGTTTCTCAACTGCAATAGGCTACACAGGAAAAGTGCTACTTGTTTAAACAAAACTATGAGTGAGCAATGGAGGCAGATGATCTGTTTTATAGGTGTTGGAAGCTCCAATGTAAGACTTCTCTTCCCCTGCCTCACTCCCTCCCCTCTGTGGGGACTGAAGGCTGTGCTTTTCTCCTGAAATAACAGATAAGCACCTAACACACAGAGTATGTTGTCCAGATCGTGAGAAGAACCTGTTATCAGTTAATGAAGGCCATACAAGCCTATAGTAGACCAGAGTCTTAAGACTTGAGTTTTAAGCCAAAGTCCTCAGTGTTGAACTACCT
Source organism: Dromas ardeola (assembly GCA_013398915.1). Taxonomy (NCBI): domain Eukaryota; kingdom Metazoa; phylum Chordata; class Aves; order Charadriiformes; family Dromadidae; genus Dromas; species Dromas ardeola. The sequence goes on from VYZM01012507.1 coordinate 143,143, forward strand.
GTCTTCCTGTATGTGGATTCCCGGTTACTTAGTGTTAAGTCAAACATCTGGAAACCGGGTCTGGACTCTTGTTTTGTTTTAGTTAGAAACCAGCTATGTATGTATAATGAGAACAAAACTACAGGGGCTCTGAAGGCAGCTTTTTAAGGTAAAAAAAGGAGAAATTTTTGATCCGTTCTTAGTTCAAGTGGTGTGGGCGGCAAGTGTTTCTGTGGTGACCATCAAACAGCTGAAAGTTTGCTAGACTTCAAACCCACACGAATACTTGGAATTTCTTGTTGTAATGACTTGCTGAACATCTTTATTTCGACAGCAGAGAAATGGGGACTGTCTGCTGATATCTTTCTAGAATAACTGGATTTTGCTTTCAGTCCTAGGGTAGCTTGGATAGGGTGCACTAAAGGTTCTTTCTTCTAGTGTATGCCACTGTCATAGTTCTTTTCCCAATTTTGGGGAATTCAGAATATGTGGATCATAATGATGGTATATTACTTTATCTGTTGTATCTTCTGCCTAATTTTAAAATTATTTTTCGAATAGCTTTTATGATACTTAAAAGTTCCATTTTCCTGATGTGGCATATTATAGGAATTAGACCTACTAACAATTAGTTAATATAGTCATAATGTGATCGTTCTAAAGGTTTGGGTACAGCACCAAAGTTGTGTCCTCTTCTCGTTTTTGCTCTCACCCCTCTTTCTAGTCTTCCTGTCTCTTTAATTTTCTTAGTTCCTTTTAATACTCTTAAACCATTGTTTTGTTGTTTTCTGGTTCTTGGACAGCCAGTATTGAAATACTTATAAATAAATAAATTCTTTGTGCACTCTACTCATTCTTCCATTAAAAATTATACATTGAATATTCATGAATCAATGTCCAGTTGTTGAGATGCAATGACAATAAAGTTCATTAAAATACCAGTAGAGGATTTGGTTTTAAATAAGTTTTTTAAAAAACTTTGCCAGCTGCTAAACTGACAGAAATGAAGGCAGTTTGAACCATAGACAGTGGTGACTCTGAAGCACCTTGTCTTCTGGTGCACACAAGCACACCTGGCAAACATGGGTATTTAAGTAGTGCTCCGTAAGTGGCAAGGGGGTAATGGGATGTACCCCTGCTCAAATAGGGACACAATTATTTGAAGAGAGTGTTTGATTTGGGATTTTATTTTAAAGGGAAGATGAAAGTTGTGGCTCTTCCTGTATCTAGTCATATCTGTAAAAACTGATTTTAGCGAATTTATAATTTTAGGCTTACTCGTATACATATGTGACTACATAAGGTAGAAGTAAGTAGGTAGTAAGGCCTTATGTATCTTACATCTGCATAAGAGAGTTGCTGACTAGAAACTCTTGTTACTGTATAGGAAACCTACTTATGTTTTAAGAAGTTCTTTTTCAACAGAAGTTATTTTACAAAGCAGAGTTCTTGTTTGTGTCTCTTTTAGGTTTAACACAGTCCTGACTAAGTTGTTCTTGTTCTCCTTTTACGTTTTCATTAATCAGTATCTTTCAATCTTCATACTCAAGTCAGTATACTGAAGGAAGCAAAGCTGTGTTCAACCACTTCAAAGCACCAGCTGGCTTGCTCAAGTCCATTTCAGATTGTTTTTTTGGTGGTTGTTTTTCAGAGGTTCACTTCTATTTTAACATATCTTGCCACTTTTTTAAAATCATGAAACAATGTATTCACTGTTCCATCATCCATCTCCCTTCTTAAACGGGGAAATTGTCCCATGAAGTTTCAGTATAGTGCTCTAATATCCAAATATTTATATAAAATTCTTGAATATTCAAAATAGCATTTAAATAGCTACATGCATAATGTATAGAAAGTTTGTTTCTTGGGAGAGGAGGAATGACTTTTTGCCTTCTCTTCCAGTATTGAAATGATGGGGAAAAAATGATTGGGAAAGCTAGGAGGTGGTTGTGGTATGTGGTGGTGTGGGGTTTGGGGTTTTTTTTGTTAGTTCTTAAACTATGCTTTTCCACAAAGTTATTCTTTCAGCTTTTGACAGTTCAGATTCTATTTTTTTAAATTGTAGAAAGCCCAAGAATTGGAAAGTAGGCCTTTGAATTTAGGGAGGTACTTCAGGAAGTCTTTATTACATGAACAGTTTCTTTAAGAAGGTATCAGTGCTGGCCTCTGAAATCCCATGTAGCATGGAGATCTGCCTGCGCAAACATCACAGCCAAATAAGAAAAAGAAGCTTATATTTGCCTTTCTTGTGCTTATCACTTGTGAGATAAACCCTTTAGTTGCCAAGAGATCTCACCAGATGGTTTTATTTCTGAAGTCTGAAAAGACTGGGTGCACTCTCAAAGGGCTTAAGTTACATGGTTTTTAATTGAATGCTTTTAATTAATTTATTTTATATCGCATGTTAGTCTAAAATCTCAAATATTTCAGTCATTAAGTGATGCCTAAGGAATATTTACCTAGCAACTAACTGCTGTCCTCCAACGTTTATGTGAGAGCAGACTTTTGAATTAGGCAAAGCTTTTGAATCTCACTTTACAGTTTGTTTTATCAAACTTGCTGTATTACGTTGAGCTGCTGATGGAAACACTACTGTTCTTTGATTTGGTTGTCAGTTTTGTTAGCATCTATGGAACAACTAGTACGTGTCAGGTTAGGGTCCTGTCTTGATTTCTGCTTTAGTACCAATTTAAAGTGGCATACGAGAATACTCTTATTTTTCACGTATCTATGTGATCATACAGTACTGAATTATTAAGAGATACTACAATGCAGTCTTCCATACCTGAGATACCAGTAGAGAGATGTTTGCTGCTTTGTTTTGCTTAATGGCTTCCTATATGTAGAATTGTCACAACAGAATTAGAAATTTATCTTAAAAAAGCAAATTGCCATTTCTTTGGCAATCAATCTAGGCTGACAAATGCACCTTTAGAAAATGATAATGAATTCTGTATGGAAACGAATTTTTCAACTCTTGCTTGTGAACCTTAATTATGTTAGTATCCCAAACTGCCCTCTGTTTTTATCTGTTGAACTTTAACAGCCTTCAAAGTACATTATATTTGTAGCACTCTTTCTTGCAGGACAGTCCACTTCTCTATTTAAAGGGTATAGTTTGCTACTTTATATTTGTCAGTTATACTTTTTTTTTCTTTATTCCTGTAGTGTCAACATGTGTTTCCTAACATGACAAAACTTTGAAAAAAGTTAACCAAGAGAAAGCATTTCTTTTCCTAAATTCTTCTGGGGCTAGTGTTCTGTTCAGTGTTAAGCTTTGGAACATTTAAGTGGAAATGTGTTTTAAGGAGCAATTATTTAACTTTTTATATACTACTTCTGCTTTGCAGCCAATAGGACCTCTGCCAGCTATTCTCACAATGCAAATAAAAAGTATTAAAGTATTAAATACTTAATCACCCAATATTAACTAATACTATAACATGTGAATACATATTCTTCCACTCTGGCAAAACGTTTGCTGCTTCTACGAAGAACGAATGTGCCTCGTTACATTCTGTGGACAGCAAAACACATAGTGCTTCATAGTTATATGGAATATACTAATTCAACTGGAACAATACACAATTGAGTGCGGCTGGAAGCGGGCTAGCCCAGTGTATGTTTTATTACTTAGCTCCACTGCAGTATGGTTTCAGAAATAGAGCGTTTTAGTCTTTTGGTTCCAAACACTGCCTCTTTCTGTGTGACTGTGTAAGGTAAGGGTAAAGGTCTACTCTCAGAGAAAGCAGTACCAAATGCTATTAAAACATGTATGCTCTGAGACTTTTCCTTCCCTCCTCTCAGGTTTTTTTCTGCCCTGGTTCAATCATTCAAGCAGAAGTAAAGGATATTTATCTTTAAGTCTAGCAACAGTTAACAAGGCATATAAGACATGGTGCTCTCACATTTTTAAGGAAGTGAGTGAAGAGCAGAAGATACCTAGCGGGTATGCAGTCTGCTAATGACATTCACTGGCTTTCTCAAAACAGTTGCGTGTAAAACATACACTAGGAAGAAAAACGTAGGTTTGTTTTTGACTTTTTCCCCCCTGCCCTACTTTTCCCTGGAAAATTAAGTAAAGGAAAGGGAATTTAAAAGATGAAGTATTCTTTTCTGTAGTTGCCAAGAAAACTTAAGTGATTAAACTGAAAATATAAGAAAATTAAACCCATGAATAGTCTAATAGTATTTATATAGGGTAGAGGTTGTATATCTTCTGCAGATGTAATAAGAGGGACAAGTGAGAAGACGTGCAAGACAGGAGTCAGTGGAATTTTTCTAACTGTGCTCCATATTTAGCAACACAAATGTAGCTTTGCTTATATTGCTTCATCTCCTCTTAACTGATAAGGTTTATTTTTTGTGGTACAGTGTTTATGAAGCCCTGTGCTGTTACGCAATAAACTTTTGATTGCATGCTCCCTTGTCATATCATCTTCACTATTCTTAAATGCTTGCTATAAATTCTTTATTCTGAAATGCTCTCTGAATAAAACTTTTTTCTATTGGCTTTCTTCTGTTGGTTCATATTGAATACATTTTGGATGATAGGGGTGAGAATAAGAGCTGGAAAAAATCCTTTCCTTACTTGGGAATCACCTACTGAAAATGCTTATGTTCCATCTGCTGTCATAACTGGTTGACCTGTTTTACTTCAGTATGTTTGCTTTTTATGTCAATGATGAATTTTACTTGGAAGTCAGGTTAATAGAAGCTTATTCCTGTAGGAAGAGAGTGTGTTTGTGTTTATAGAGATGGCTTCAGCTTTTCTGTAAGTGAAGAACTGAGGAGTTGAAAAGGGAGAATGATGGGTTCTGTGAAACCAGTCAATTGTGTATTGGTCCAGTGGTACCCAGCAGTGAATGTATAGACCAGAAGTTGTGGTGCAATAGCTGAGCCCGCAGCTCAGAGTGCGTGGCTGCCACTTCTGGCCACCTAGAAACATAGTGGGAAGGCAGGTGGCCTTATGTGGGGTTGCAAAAGACTAACATGTTGGGGTTTTGGTTGGGTTTGTTGGTTTGTTTTGGTTTTGGTTGTTTTGGGTTTTTTTTGCAAGCATAACATATGAAGACTTAAAGTTCATCAAAATCTCGGTAAATCTACACGTGATAAAATTTGTTAGCCACTATTTGAACTAACTGCTTACAGGTTTGTTTTTTCTTTTTCTTTTTTTTCCCCAATTGATACAGGTGGAATCAAGAGATACTTTAAACAGTATTGCCTTGAAATTTGATACAACACCCAATGAACTGGTTCAATTAAATAAGCTTTTCTCCAGAGCAGTCGTTCCTGGACAGGTACTATTACACTATATATGTTATTTATCCAACAAAGACCTTTTTCCCTATATTTCTCATCTCTACCAGAGAAAGTGTTAAAGTACTTCTCTTAGTGGTTTTCCTATTGGCTTTGTAAAAGTCTTTCATTTTTTCAGTTTTCTCCTGTTTGTGAATTCCTTGTGCCTATTAAATAACTACCTAAAAAGGGAACATGTAATGAAGCTACCTGTCTCTCTTAAATAAGATCAGAGGACTTTTAAAACTAAATATACTTAATGGTATAATAACACTTGGGTACAAGCTAAATTGTTACTTTGCAAGCATAGCAGGCTGTTTGCTAACACTAGCTCAGAAAACAAATTCAGGGTACAACTTACGAACAACATTCCTGACTGCATATTACTGCCTACAATTCTATTTTAATAAATTGAATAATGTTTCTATTCCACTCTGAAAACTTCCTGTCTTTACCAGCAGTATATGAACTATCATTCACTTCTTACAGTTCTTATAGGTCATTATTATTTACAGCTTTTTCTTTCCCTTTTTTTTTCCATTCACTTTTCACTCCCTTTTTGAAAGCCAGGCCTGGAAACAAGTGATAGGTCAGCTACAGTAGTAACCATTGACCATTTAGCATTAGTTCTCTGTGTTTGAAAAAAATCTTATTTTTATTCCTGATCGCTGCAAAACTTCATCTAGGTAGCTTGAATGCCGACCATGGCCAAAGTAATGTATTTAAGGGGTGAATAATTCCAGGTTTGGGTTTTTTTTCTTTTGTACATTCAGTGCTAAGAGCTACGTCTATGAACTTGTTCCACAGCCTGTTTCTTGGTTATTCAAATAGTAGAGTAATACTTCAAATAGTAATTACTATTTGAATAGTAGAGTAATTACTTCAAATAGTAGAGTAATAGCAGGAGAAATAATTGGGCAGGTCTTCCTTGGACACTATATTGTGAGTGTTTCTGGCATGCTTTATACTTTTAATGCTTTCTGTCTGAACTTTTTCCTTAATTATTATGACTAAAAGTCAGTCTTACCTCAAGATAGCATTTAAAAAACTTTAAAAGCAAAAATTCAGAAGCACTTTGTGGGGTATTGTTTATTCCCTCAACTCATATTTTTTGTTAAAAGTAATGGGAGCAGGATTGATTTTTTGTACAGCTTATTTTGAGAAAGCATAGCAAATACACCCGAACTGATGGGAAATCTGAAGTAAACCTGCAAACATAACTTCTAACTACATTATATCTTCTTTATAGATTTTGTATGTTCCTGACCCAGACTACATTTCTAGTGTGGACAGCTCCCCCTCTCTAAGTCCTATAAGTCCCCTCTCACCTACATCTTCCGAAGCAGAGCTTGACAAGGCTACAGTAAATGTAGGTATACCTGTTGTCCTTGAAAATAATTTTCCCTTACAAGATAAATGTTACAGATGCTATGCTTTCTTCTTAAACTATTCTTTCATTTTGGGGAGAAAGTACTTTACAACACCTGGAGCTGAAAAGTAAAATAGTACCTTTTTAAAGGTAAATACAAGCTTTTAATCTTTGTAAATGACAGTTTTCTATGTGAAAACTGATTTGAAGACAAGTTGTAGCAAAATACTATCCTTGCACACTGAAATCAAATATGAGTTCCTGTTGCATTTCTGTATTTGTTACCTTTCAGAACTAGTTAAACATTTGTCTCTAATCTTACTGATGTTTTTTGTAGCAATGATGCATTGGCAAGAATACTAAAAGCTAAAAGGTAAGGGCTCTCCCTGCAGAGGTGCAGGAGGGGGTTCTCTGGTTTCATTTTGCAAAACAAAGTAAAGAAAAAAAAAAAACACAAAACAAAAACCACACATGCATAAAAAAACCCCAGACAAACAAAAAACCCAAGGCTATTTCAGTGAAGGGCTAACACAGAGTTGATCATAGTTGACTTCTACTCAGTTCTACTTTTGTAGACTTTCGAATACTAAAATCGTTTAGCCATCAAAGCTGCTCTGTTATTCAGCTCAAATGTAGATTTTTTTTTTTTTTTTTGGCTAGGAGCTAGCTTTGTAAAAGCATGTCTTTCCAAGAACACTGGTGTGCTGTCAACAGAATTCCATGTGGAGAACACCAACCAGGAAGATACAGTATTGGAGCCTGAGCTTCTCTGCAATTTACGCAATTATGACCTCATTCACATGTTTCTTAATATGTCACTACTATATTTTCCCAGTTAATACTATATTTTCTCTCAAATAACAAATTTTCTTGATAGCACTTCCTGATAGTGGTCAGTCAAGCTGTCAAATGCCTACTCCAGGATTCTGTGTGCTCAAAGGTTTGAGACTTTAAGTATTTATTTGTTTATTTGCTTGCATGACCTGGGTCCAGAGAAATTTAAATATAAAGGTATTGCATTGTTGCTGAATAGTTCCCAGGCTGCATTACAAAGACTGTGATGACCCTTCTGCCGAAAAATACTATTTGGTTTTGCTATTATACCTTTACACTGACCTAGTATGCTTGTTCTCATGAGATGTCTGCTGTCATTTGTACTGAATAATTTCTTTTATGTTTTATGGCAAACTGAAGCTGTTGTAGCACAGTAGATAGACCAATTTGCCAGAATACAGTCTTCTGTATCAGTCTCAGAATGACTGTGAATGCTAGTATAGGCCTACCTATATACTACATGTTGTGGGAAGTTACTCAAGGGAAAATTGTTACTTTTACTACTAGAAATCAGAGCTCTTCCTACAATGCACTAGATCTCATGTCACACAAAATATCTCATTCTTGCTTTTGTGGATTATTTTTTTATGCTTGTTTGCATATAGTAGATAAGGACGCTTAATAATGTAAACATACCTGTAACTTATTTGGAACTTTTTTATTGACTATATGCACATAGCAGAGATAAAAGCTTGAAAATGTAGAAGAGACAAAGTAGATTAAAGTATTTTAAAAGTTAAAATCCTCTTATGCAAAGGATTTTTTCATTTAGTGTAGGCAGTTCAATGTTAGAAAAAATTTGAGTGTTAAATTTCATTTAACTGACACTTACTATATTGTTGCAGAACTGTTTTGTGCATCTCATTATATGTCATGGATCACTACAAGCAGTTCTTAAATGCTTCGGGGAAAGTCAAGCAAGAAGGCCATATGACAATATATCATAAAGTGTTTATGGAAACTTCTGTTTCTGAGGTCTTTGGAAGTACATGTAAGGAGGGAAGGGATGTTCCTAGATACAGTTTGTGAAAAGAAAGCAACAAACAGAAATCCCTTGCACTTGTCAGTGTGGACTGTGTGTCTGTGTGTGTGTTTGGTTTTGTTTTTTAGACAGCCTCTCCAGCAACACAAAAAGCACTCAACTTCTATTTCAGCAGTTAAGGCTGTGGAGGGTTTTGTTCTTCATCATAGCACCTGTTTTCTGTTTCTCTTTGCTGATTGCTATCCTTATGAATGAGATAAATACAGACATACATTCTGTAATGCTCTGTATTAATGTCTGTCTGCTTTGACTCTCCTCCAGTTTTGCAGTTTAAATTTAAGCGGGTTTCAAGGTAAAGAGGGTATGTTATTCTGTCTGTAGAATGTAAAGGGGTCGTCTCTCTGTGCTATGGTGATTGAAATCAATGAGTTCCTCCTAGAAATTGAGTAAGATGACTCACCAGCATCTGAACCTCTGTTGAGGCAAAACAGAAACTTATGATATGCTCTGTTCTTTTGTTTCTGTTTTATCAGACATTGGAGTAGCTTAACATAACCATGTGGCTACATACAAACCAGCATGTGGCTAATGTAAGATCTGCATAATCCTGTTAAGTTTTTTTTACGTTGCTACACTTAAGCTAGGATTTCAGTGTGTATGTCAATAAGTTTGTTAGTGTCAATGTGTATGTAAGAACTCAGCTTAGATTTTTAAGCCTTTCTTACGCTGCTGGGTTTTGTGAAGGGTTTCTTCATTCAGCAGCTTGCACGTATTTGACAGCATTCAATAAGCTTTACTACCTATAAAATTTAAAATCCACTTCAAAATAATACATAGTGACAAGGGTGTCGTCATTAAATTTGGAAGTCTGCCACCAGTATTATTCCCGCTTCTGTGTCGCGTGGCAATATGAATGAGAAATAGCTGGCTTATTCACAGTGGACTTGGATATCAGCTGAGGACTCTTGCAGCCACTTGCTAAATTGTGTGCATCACAAAGGTGACTACACAATTTTTAGGAGAAAGGCGAATATAGAAGGAAAACTCATCTCAAGGAAGTATACTTTCTAATTATGTCTTCATTAGCTTTTTCAGCAAAATTCAGTTCAATGTTCTAGAAGTAGTTTTGGGGTTTTTGTTTGCTTTCTAATGAAAATTGAAAGATGCAGGCAAAGGCTAAAGTAGTGCCAGAGAGATGATGAACTGAAAACAATTGTGCATAATGTTCCTGGATATGTTTAAAGGCATTTAGCTGCAATCTGTGCTAGTGAATAGAACTGAATGGAAAAGCTGAAAACCAAAGGGAACGTAGAAGTTCATATTTCTTATAAATAGTAATATTTTATTAGTAACTAAAAATAGCAATTATGTATGAAAAGGGAGTCTTTAAATGTTGGTTAAGCTCCAAAACAGGATTGCCATGACTATAAAACAGGTTTTGGTGCACTGTGTCTTCTATACATTTAGCTTTTATTTGTAAACAGTTTTTTCACTGTCTGTCCTGTCCTTGGTAGGGTCCATGTTCAATACTTTGTTGGATGTACTGTTAGACAGCAAGATCGGTAACTCTTCCTATTAACTGCCCAGGAAGGTCATAAAGGAAATCTTCTGAAAGTTATATCCAGGCGTGTGAAAGACAAAGATGGCTGGGAACAGCCAGAGTTAATTTACAAAGGGTATATCGTGCCTGACCAAGTGATTGCTTTTCTGCGGTGGCTCAGCAGATGCAGGAAGAGCAGTGCATGTTACTTGCCTTGACTAGAGCCAGGCCCCTGACACTGTCCCAAAGCAGCCTTATTACAATACTGGGGAAATGTGAACTGAATGGGTGGACTACAAGATGGGCTGAAAAAATTGGCAGGATCTTTGGGTTCAAACTGATTCAGCATTTGTGTGTGTGGTTAGGTTTTTTTTGTTGTTTGTTTTCTGTAGTGGTAAGCAGTTAAGAGTCCTTAAGGGTTCTTATTGGAGCAAATATTGTTTATAATCTGCCTATCAGTGACCTGAATGGTGGGACAGACAATGCACTGTTTGCAGGCTTGGGGCAGTGGGGCAGCAAAAATTAGGGAAAGTGGTCAGTACACTTGGAGGGAAGGACAAGGGCTACTCATCAGAGAGAGATCAAGAGTCTGGAGAGATGAAGCAAGAGAAACCTCATGAAGTTCAACAGCAGCTAAGACCTGTGTGGGACAGAAAGAGCCCCATGTGGCAGTACAGGGTGAGAGCTGGCTGGCTACGTAGCAGCTCTGCAGAAAAAGACTAAAGGCCAAGGAGAGGTTGAGGCCAGTGTCCTGGTGGAGATACTGAACAATGTCCACTTGTGATGGTGAAGGCTAATCACGTGCCAGGTGGCAGATAGCAGAGGAATACCAACAGATTAGGGAAAATGGTTATTCTTCTGTCTACGGGGCTTGTGAAGCTGCATTTGCAGTGTTGTGTCCACTTCGGGCACTTCCAGTATGAGACAAAGATTAACATGCTGCAGAGACTCCAGTGGAGAGCCGTTACGATGAACAGGGAATGGAAACACATGAAGCACAAGGACTTGCTGAGAGCTGGGGTGTTTTTTAGTCTGAAGAAGAAAATACTAATGGACAATCTGATTTCTGTGTTGTACTACTTAGTAGACAGGTTAGAGGGCGGAGAAGAGTCAAGGTCTTCAGAGGTTCATAGTGAAATGATGGGCAGCAACAGCTGCAAGTTGCTGCACAAGAGGTCCTGGTTAAACAACAGGAGAATATTTTTCACAATGAGAGGGCAGTTAAACACTGGAGTAGGTTTCTTGAAGAGGCTGTGGAATGTCCAGCCTTGAAGATTTAAACTCAACTGGAAAGGCCATGAGCAACCTGATCTAATGTAGGCTGAGGCCTGCTTTGAACACAGGATTGGACTAGCTGACCTTCCAACATAAAGTTGTGTATAATGTTATGGACTTATAACAGAATACATGTAATAGGACTTCTGTTGAAATTGGAAAATAATCCTTTCTGCGAACTCAAATTTTGCATGTGGCAGTGTACCGGATGGTTTCCTTATGTGAGTTCTGATCATTATTTTGTTGTTTATTCCCAGGTTGATTTTGAATGTCTTTGCTTGGGATTTCTTATCATGGGCTGGTTAAGCTGTGCTTCATTAGTTATATAGTGTAAGATGAAAGCAGTCCTGTAAACTACAGTGGATTTGGAATCCTTTTATATTTGCTTTCATGTCAAAGAAAAAAAAACAAAAATTACACAATGGAAAAATTTCTTAATATTGAAAAAGGCAGGTTGCCAAGTTTGCTTTTTTTTCATTTTATTTTTATTCCCTTTTAGGATCCAGATGGAGTCCAACGGAAAGAGTCAGCTGCTTCACCAGCGCATGCTTGTGTTCGTCCTACAAGAGTGGTATCATCCACCTCCGAAGAGGAGGAAGCATTTACAGAGAAATTTCTAAAAATTAATTGCAAGTACATCACTAATGGCAAGGTACTTAAATGTTCAGGTTTTACTGTTACTATATGGGACGTAAAAAATGAAGTACATTAGAATCATAGAATAGAATAATTTTGGTTGGAAAAGACCTTTTAAGTTCATCAAGTCCAACTGTTAACCTAGCACTGCCAAGTGGTTACCGTTAAATCATGTCCCTCAGCACTGCATTTACACATCTTTTAAATACCTCCAGGGTTGGTGACTCGACTGCTTCCCTGGGCAGCCTGTTCCAATGCTTGATAACCCTTTCAGTGAAGAATTTTTTCCTAATATCCAGTCTAAACCTCCCCTGGTGCAACTTGAGGCCATTTCGTCTTGTCTTATCGCTTGTTATTTGGGAGAAGAGACCGACCCCCAATTTGCTACAGCCTCCTTTCAGGTAGTTGTAGAGAGTGATAAGGTCTCCCTCAGCCTCCTTTTCTTCAGGCTAAACAACCCCAGTTCCCTCAGCTGCTCCTCATAAGACTTGTGCTCTAGACCCCTCACCAGCTTCGTTGCCCTTCTCTGAACATGCTCCAGCACCTCAATGTCTTTTTTTGTGTTGAGGGGCCCAAAACTAGACACAATATTTGAGGTGCAGCCTCACCAGTGCCGAGTACAGGGGGACAATCACTTCCCTAGTCCTGCTGCACAGAATTTGTAATACAAGCCAGAATGCTGTTGGCCTTCTTGGCCACCTGGGCACACTGCTGCCTCATATTCAGCCAGCAGTTGACCAACACCCCCAGGTTCTTTTCTGACAGGCAACTCTCCAGCCACTCTTCCCCAGGCCTGTAGCGCTGCATGGGGTTGTTGTGACCCAAGCGCAGGACTCGGCACAATTAACCTGTGACAAACTTCCCTATACCCATACTGTTGAGTGATTCTCTTGTGTTGAGGGCATGAGGTCTGTTCCTTATGCTATTATCTCTCATAAGCAGTTCTCTTTACTTACAGTAGAGAAGAACGTGCCTTAAACTATAAGGAAACATGTTGGGTACCTTCACTTCCATTTTCTTAAAGCAGAACAGTGCAAGCAGAATTAATCTCTGATTCTATAAACAAACACTTCTGTAATGGATATAATATGGTAAAAATCTAACTTTTTTTTTTCCTTTGAAGCAGTAGTTACAGTTCTCTCAGTGTCATTACACAAATGCCTTCAAGTTAGTGGCACCAAATTAACTTCTATTCATCTCATAGGTGCACAAGTCTTGCACAGATTTTTAGGGACTGAGATGATGTCAAAAGACTACCTCAGAACGCTTTAGGAAAAAACAAAATGTGTTGTTCTACCACCACGCAGAAAAATTATTAGATGGTTTAATCATGAAAAATCATGCTTTCACTCAAGCTGAATCCATGCAGAGAAACTCGGAGTACTTGTAGGACTTCCTCCTTCACCTGAAGTTTGGATATGTATATACAAATACTGCTGATTCTGTGTTGCTTAGCAATAGATTTGCAGATAAGTTACACTGATGATAAACAGATTAATCAGAATCTTTTAAAACTGCATTTATTTTTTTTTTCTGGTGGAAAGGATGGCAGATCTATGTATGTCTAGACTTGAAGCCTTTTGACATGGCAAAAGCGAAGTGTTGGAAGTTGGTGAGACAAGAACTGGAAAAGCTTTGTTACTTTGCTCTACTTTACAGTTAATTTGCTTCACTCCTTGCGTTCTGTCCCTGGGTAACTTTTTTTTAGGCTGATCCTAGACAAGTTATTACTACTTGGTTCTAGGTGCTCTGTTGCAGAGGAATTGAGGACTGTGAGCCTCTTAAAAATTGTCTGGAAAAAGTATTAAAATAGTGTTAAAATTTACAGTATATTATTTACATGCTGTAATTCCTCATCAGAATATTATGGGGCGTGTTCATAGCATCTGTCTTTGACTTGCGTTTTTACAACTGATTTTCTAAGAGCTTCAGGGGTAATTCTATTTCTGAAGAGTTGTATAATCCACAGCAGTATCAGTCCATGCACGGGGAGGTGGGTGGGGAGAGAAATGAATGCTAACTTGCTCAGATTTGAGTGCCAGATATCATAAGTTTAGCAGGTAATTTAGCCTTTGTGTCACATGTGGTAGGAATGTCCTCAGGCATGTTGTCTTAACCTCTCCTTGATACACTTCCTGATGATGCAGGATGATGAATCTTCAAAGGTTTTCTGGAGAAAGCTTACAAGATTCCTCCTCTGCTTCCCACTCTAGAAGTGATTTTGAAGCTCATAGGTAACTGTTTTATGGGGCTTCAGATGTGAAGTCTCAGTCATCACCATGACTGATGCTTGTAAACTAAAAATCTAGTGAAAGCCTATTTTTCAATGTGTTTAATTTGGCATATGCGAAAGAGCTTGCGTTAAGGTAAAACTGTCTCATTTCTCACTTTTCAAGACTGCTTATTCTGTATGTGTTTGAAGTTGGTTTTAGTCACACCTGTGACTTTCTGGACAAGCACACAGGAGTTCTGTGAAAAGCAGTCAGTGTCTGGAACCTGGAAACATCTTATGTGTAACAATATTTGGTCTCTGTTACCTGGTTATGGGTACTGTTAGAGGCAGGGTGTTGGGCACAGTTAGGAGCAGGGTGGTGTGAATATGCCACATCCTGGTCAGACAATAAATCATGTGCTTTAGAGTCACATTTTAGCTCACTGTTTATTGCGTGTGTAGGCATGCGCTTCCTTGCAGCCGCACTGTTTGGCTCTTTTGTGGAAGAGCATGCTGCTCTGTTTTTTTTATTCTTTGCACTGTTCGTTGGAGGCAGAAAAAGATATCTTAACCAGTCTGCTTGATTGAAAATTAAATTAATGAAGTGAAAAGGAGGACACTAACGAGGTTCAAAACTTCTACAAGAAGCAAAGAATAAAACTAAGTTGTTATCTTTATGGTAAAAGCTTCATAAATTGTAAATTACAGATTTTGTCCTACCCTGTGTGTTCAAGAACATAATGGAATTATTTAGAGGTAACTTCTGTTTGAAACCTGCTTGTCAGAAGTTGTCTCAAACCTTCTTAAAAATGTGTTTTATTGAACTGTCTAATGTTAGTGTTTGGGCTCACCAATGTCAAAGTTTGGCTCTAATTCTCCCATTTATAATGATTGTTCGAATTTCTATCTCAGATATTGTTTAGGATTTAGAGCTCCCACTTCCCGAGGTTTAAAGAACTCTAATGGAAAGAAGTTAAAACTGATTCAGAATTGAATATTTGCATACAGGTGCAGTTTAATCTGTTTTCAATATGCATGTTTTTGCTTACCTGGATTAATATTTCTGGACCAGCTTTAAGACTGAAGGGATTTGTTTTTAATAACCTAGTGTGTCCACATGGTTTTCAGTAATAAAGTGGCTCAGCATTTCTCCTTAAGGCCGCTAAATCTTGACTTTACCTGAATAGAAATTCACTTCATGTCTTTAGAATCAGTCTTACATACATGAAACTTGACTTCTAGAAGTGGTATTTTGGAGAGTTTTGTTCAACCAGAACTTTGTGTAAGAGTACCGTGTTGAACTACTTAGTAGCTATATGCAGAGTCTAATTTTTTACTTCAGTTTCATTGACAGAATTTTGGTTACTTTTTTTCCTCAACAACTAGTTAGAAGCATGTTCCAAGAGAAACCAGTCACTGGTTATTTGATGGAGGATGTCCTAAAAAACTGTTTCCCATGGTCCTCTGTCAGCAACTGAGCTGTTTGGTTTTTGTGTTGTTTTTCTTTCTTTCTTTCTTTCTTTTTTCTTTTTTTTTTTTTTCCCTAGGACTAGAAAACCAGGAGGTTAGAGCAAACGCTGGCAGTATATGGGAGCCACGTAGGAGTTTGTAGTATGCAAGCCATTGCCCAATCTTTTTGCTTATGCTTGTGCTCTGATTTGCTGATCTGTTTCTCTAGCCACATTATTGGTACAAATAATTTACTGAAAATATTTTGAAAATTGAATTTGCATAAAATGAAGTCAAAGAGTTGATTCTAAAATGTTAAAAATACTTGATTACCATCCAAAGCATCTGTGCTGAAGACAACAGCATGACAGAGCATGACCACAAAGGAGAAGCTGGGTTCATCTCCCTGTGTTGATATGGGTAGGTGGGGGCATAGGAAGGGCTTTACTTAGTAAACCCCCATGCTGTTCTTCACTTTGAAGAGTGTATTCACACTGAAAGTATTTTCAGCAGCTCAGCCAGGCCAGAGAGGGATCTTTGGAACTTCTCATAACTCAAATAGTTTTGAAGTTTATGTATTGTAGGAAAGCTAACATAGAAATCTATCTGATCTATAATGGCAAACCAACAAGGGAATGAAGTTTCACATAATCTTCTTTAAAGAGGATATGTAACTTTTATCTTTACTTATTGAAAACTGTGGCGTTAACTGTCAAAGCCTGGAGCTGCTTCAGCATAATGTAACGAGCAATTCTTGACCAGTTGTTGGCTAGACGCATGCATGCTTCCACTAACATGTTTTGTTTTGATGTTATCTTCTTTCTCGCACAGAATCAATAGCACTTGGTTTCTGTCTGTGCTAGAAATTCCATCTGCTGAGTAATACATGTTCCACAGGTTTTTAGGGAAGCTTTTCTCCTGGAAACAAGTTAGAAGGTGGTAAAGAGACAAGCTATTTGTTTTATAAAAGAGTCACAGAAATTGTTAGAGAAAGTGGCAGAATCACTGACATGTCTGAAAAAGAATAGTTGAAACTTGTGACCAAGCAAAATGTTTCTTTATCTGGCTGTTAGCTTTACCTAGCTACTTAGATTAACATTCAATGATCCTTGGTTAATAATAATAAAAAATGTCAGAAATATTAATGATGTTTAGTGTGTTATTAAGAATCTAATTTCTAGCCTGTAAATTTGGGGCAGCAATTCTCTAGAGAAGTATCCTGAAGTGTTCATGTAGTAACTGTGGACCTTATCAAATAATGTGAGCTGGAAATGTTGCGTTGGTCTGCCTCCTGTCATCTTTTAAATAGGTAACAGTGAAATAGGTCCTCTCTTGTTGAGGAGCTCTAAAGCCAATGTTTTCAAGATACCTGTATAATCTTTCAACTGCTTATAGTCATTGCAAAGGTTTGATCAGCTTCTTAGTCAAGTACATATAAAACCCTGATAGTTCCAAAGGTTTAATTCTCTATTTCTCTATCAGTGTAATGAATTTTAAATGGCATTACACTTTCAGTTTAATTTTTATGCTGAGTATTTACCTATTGGTGTTGAGCGTTTCTTCTAAGACAAAGATAAGCAGCTTCTAGGTTTCTAGTTGTGTCTTTGAGGCTACAGAGGTAGGCTTTAGAATCTTCCACACGTGTCAAGGACAACTGCCTGATGTACAGGTTTACAGTTTTTTCTGCCCTCAGGCGGGTTGCTGTCAGACTCTTCTAGGAAGCTTCCATTTAGAGTAGAAGGCCTCTTAAACTTGTTTTCCTTATGTAGTCGGTAGTCTTGCACGCTTCTTTGGCTGAACGTTTGCCTGCAGAAAGATTGCTTTTACTGTTTCTCAGTGTCTTGAGTCTAAACACCACAAGGTACTACGTAATTTCTTTAAACACATTCAGATTTGCCCTGGAAACAGACTTTTGTCCTGGATATGATGACATGTCTTTAAGATACTGACAACCCTGGCCTGTGTAAGTTGGTATTTTCTGAACTACTAAAAT
Source organism: Dromas ardeola (assembly GCA_013398915.1). Lineage (NCBI taxonomy): Eukaryota > Metazoa > Chordata > Aves > Charadriiformes > Dromadidae > Dromas > Dromas ardeola. The sequence goes on from VYZM01012507.1 coordinate 160,710, forward strand.
TGAGGCTGAAGCAAGATAACTGAAATGAGGAGCAGATGTGTGACTGATTCTTCATACACACTATTCTAATGTAGTGACTTCTGATGTTCAGATAAGCAATGTAAAATTTACTTAAGAAACTTGAAACTTATTTTGCAATAAAATATTCTTTAATCTGTTTTTGACTTGGACTGCCATCTGAAAAAGCCTTTTAACTTGCTTTAAAGAGCACAGATAAAGCATTGGATTTTGTGTTTGTTTAATAAAACCAGGGACCTTGTTGACATGGGTGATATGTCAATTGTGATCTCCTTTTATTGCCTCAAAAGCTTTAGCACTTCCTGTGCACTTAATTTATCAAGGAAGGTTCATAAAATAGTGAAGAAGTGAAGACAACATCTTAGTCTGGAAATGAGTTCTCCAATGAACTTGATTACTGATTGCTTCTACTGGGTAATACATAACTTTAGAAGTTGGTGTTGGAACATTTAAATCATTTGGCCGGAGCAGTCATACAACCTTACCTTTCTTTTTCTCTTCAGCCTGACTGTTCTGAAGACCTGCATGCAACATGGGGGCAGTGAAAGAATAGAATAGAATATTTCAGTTGAAAGGCACCCACTACAATCATGTAGTCCAGTTACCATCAAGGCTATGGCCTTGACTTTTTTCAGGGTCAGATCTGGAGACTCTTAATAATGACCACACATGAAAGTAGAATTTTAATGAAAGAGCTCAGATTCAGAAATTGTGCTGTTTTTTTTTTTGCATTAGGTACTAAATTTACGGAAGTAGTATTTTTGTAAAGAGAAGCAGTTGTTTTTCAGAGTAGACTCATTAACTTCTGCAGTCATGTTAAATTTGTTTTCTAGACTACAGTGGATATAACCAAATGTAGAGTTCTGTTGACAGTCATCCTTTTGGAGTTCCTTTTTCTTCTTTAAAAGTCGATTTCCACAATACAGCACTGGGAAAGAAATCATAGAATTATAGAATGGTTTGGTTTGGAAGAGACCTGAAAGATCATCTAGTTACAGGGATGGGTCATCCACAACTTCTCTGGGCAGCCTGTTTCAGTGTCTCACCACCCTCACAGTAAAGAATCTCTTCCTAATATCTAATCTGAATCTCCCCTCTTTGAGTTTAAAACTGTTACCCCTCATCTTATCGCTACACTCCCTGATAAAAAGTCCCTCCCCATCTTTCCTTTAGGCCCCCCCTTACGGGGGGAAGGCTGCTATAAGGTCTCCCTAGAGCCTTCTCTTCTCCAGGCTGAACAAACCCAGCTCTCTCAGCCTGTCTTCACAGGAGAGGTGCTCCAGCCCTCTGATCATCTTTGTGGCCCTCCTCTGGACTTGCTTGTTGGGGGCTCCAGAGCTGGACATAGTACTCCCAGTGGGGTCTCATGAGAGCAGAGTAGAGAGGCAGAATCATCTCCCTCGACCTGCTGGCCACACTTCTCTTGATGCAGCCCAGGATGCAGTTGGTTTTCTGGGCTGTGAGCACACATTGCCAGCTCATGTTGAGCTTCTCATCCACCAGCACCCCCAAGTCCTTCTCCTCAGGGCTGTTCTCAATCCATTCTGTGCCCCCTCTATATTTGTGCTCGGGGTTGCCCCAACCCAGGTGCAGGACCTTGCACTTGGCCTTGTTGAACTTTAAACGATGGTTTTGTTTGTGTCTTAAATGCCTTGGAATTATGTAAATATGCTCTGCTGACTTTAAAGTCTTTAAGCATATGCTTTGTACCCTAAAAGGCACATATAAAACCTGGCATAGGCACGGAATGACTAAGAAGCCTTAAGTACAGATGCTTGAGCTGCTTTTGAGATTGTTCAATTTTTCCATAATAGTGATACTACTGGTCATTGCTGTAGACTTTAATAGTGTTCTTGGTTTGTTTTTTATAACTTGCGGTTTTCTGCTTGCTATATGGCATCTTTGTTTTTCTATCGTGAAGGTCATCGACCATCACAGTGCTGAGAACAAATTTCTGGAATTGGGAAGGACTGTAGTTGTATTTCATGCTGATATGTCTTCTTAAAACAAAACTGAAAACAAGCAATCCTCCCCAATACACAATGCTTGTAATCGCTATGAACGTTTTATCAGTGAGCTGGATATTTATTCAGTTCCTGATAAGCTTCAGCAGCACATGAAGCAACTCTTTTGTGACTTTTTGCACAAAAGTCTTGAATGTCTTTCTAAATTTGTAGTCTTTAGGATTCAAGATGTGTTACTGAAGGATCACTATCAACCTGCTTAAAGCTAGATTTCCTTCAGTTCATAGTTTTAGCTCAAACTCTACCATTCTAACAGTTTAATGAATTTCGTTAGTGGGCAGCTGGTGTTGGCGTTCGCATGTGTTTCTAGTGCTTAAGGAGAGAAAAAAAAAAAAGCAGAGTTCAATGTGTTGTAAATTAGCGTGGTACCTGCATTGTGTAAGAACCCTACAGTATGAGTATCAACTTTCTTCAAATTTTTTTATACTAGAAGTTTAAAATCTCTTTGTGTTCATGTACTACAGCAGTATCGTGATTAAATCCATTCAAAGCTGCATCTTTAAGAATCTTTAATGTTTTTAACCTAGTTTCATTCTGTAAATGTATTTGTCCAATCAGTCAACAGGTCCATTAAGTTAGAATGACTTGTATCAGATGCTGCTGTTTCTTTTTTGTAAGGAAAAAGAAGATAAATGACAATTTTTAAGATCTGTCTTGTTTTGTTCTTTAAATAGTAGGAGGTGAGAAGACTTAAGAGTCAGATTTTAGACAATGCTTGAAGTTTTTTGCAAAACTAGCAATAAGCCCCATGGTTACCTGGAAAGGATGTATCCTTACCTCAGAGGAGCTGCCTAGGATGATATCCTCTAGAATTCAAGGGTTTATCTTTTTTTATCTTTTTTTTTTTTCCCCTCCAACTATTCAACCTAGCGATCAAATAGCTGTGAGGAACAAAACTGTTTCATTTCGGGAAAGTAGGTGGTGTTAATTTGCTTCCACAGAAAACAGTTATTCAGATAACTGCAAAACAGATGAAACTGTATAAAGTTGCTTAAATATAAAGATGCGTCAAAAACAGATTAGAAAACACCTTTTTCCAACAAAAAAAAAAAAGGAGAGTAAGCTGAAATACGAAGGAGAAAATTTACTGCTTCTTTTCCCTCTCATTTTAGGGTACGGTCAATGGTGTGCTGCTAGTGACGCCAAATAATATAATGTTTGATCCTCATAAAATGGATCCTCTGGTCCAAGAGAACGGCTGTGAAGAGTATGGCATCATGTGTCCAATGGAAGAAGTGATGTCAGCTGCTCTGTATAAGGAAATTGTGGACAGCAAAATTAAGGAGTCATTAACCATGTAAGATAGAATATTTATAAAGCTTTGAGTAAATACGAACTATAGCCATATTGCTGACCATACAAAACTAGCAAAACCACACTTTCTTCTGTGTTCCTTTTTAAGACCACCATCAAAGATTGTCTTGGAAAAACTCTTGAAAACTTGCGTTGCCTTAAGTTCTCACATTCTATATACTGTATAGAACAAATCCTGTACTATATACATGGATTCTAATTTCCTCCAATAGTCTCTTTTAAAAGTCAGTGTACAGAAAGCGGTACCACACTACTTCCTCTGCCCCTTCCCTCTATGAAAACAGTAACAGATGTGTTTGATTCTTTGGTAATTTAAAAACTGATACATAGAACAGAGAAGTCCGACTTTTAGGTGTAAATCTTTATTATTTATTATTTTCCACTTGCTTCTCAAACTCTTGTTGCTCTGATAAATTGTTGTAAGACTAATTTTCTAAGACTTGTGTACATTTTTATGGCATTAGGAGGTTTTTTTTCCCCTTTTTGGCTAGGGGAGGAACTACATATTTGCCTTTGGATGTAGCCTTGTTTGGGGTGAACAGAGTGAATTTGGATCGGTGAGCTTTAATCCCTGGTATTTAGTGTGGTAGGCATTTAAAACTGATTTTGAACAGCATTATGAAAAATCTGTTTGATCCTGTCTATTGCCTGATTTTTATACAGTCCTCAGAAATAGGATAAATTCTAACATTAAAGCCAAAAAAGGATATATAAAAAATAAATACATCATGCTGCCTTTACCTGTCAGAGCCCATAAAGCACAAACATTTGCGAACTACCTTGACCATCTAACTGCAGTTTTATTTAGGTTAAAGTGCAACCAAGGTAGGGTTGTCTATATGCATGAGAGAGTAAAGCTGTTTGCCTGATGTGTAACTCTTAAAAAATGCAACCATTTTAAGTAAGGTGTAAAGATACTCAGTAACTCTGAAAAATGCCCTTTTACAGTTCTTACAGGTAATATGCTAAGCACATCTTTCTTGATAATATTAAATATCTGGACACCCAGAAGAATTAACGCTCTTTTACCATTTTTAAGCTCAGTTTCAGCAGAGACCTGGTAGTAAACATGGTCCTGTTTGCTTCAGTAAGTCATGTGTTTCTTGAAAGAGTGACTAATGTACATATTACTATAGTAGTATTTTGGGGGCTTTTGATGTAGATTGATGATGACTTCAGCATGATTGCTTTCTGGAAGTTTATTTTCCAGATTGAATTCTTAATAGTTGCTCATAGTTCCTACTTCAGTTGATGTACAGTGCAAGTAGCGAGATTATGAAAATTAGATGAGACTCTTTAATCTACCGATTTGAATCATAATATTGCAGTTGCAAAACAAATCTATTTCCTAGCATGTTTCATTTCTTAATGACTCAGTGTTGACCTACAAATTTACCTTCCATGCCCTGTTGATTTTTGTGCTCTTATAGCACATGCATTTTCTGTTTTGTTCATAATATAAATGCATATGGAATGAAAACATGTGATAGTAAAAGGTCACACTGTGCGTTCAGAGCCCTGTATGTCCAATTTGATGTATCTTTTTTTTGTCAGCTTCATAAACTGTTACATGGAACACTAACTTTTAGTGGTTGCTTTGGTCCCAGCACTTTTGTATCTTAACCTCATCAAAATTTGAGGTATGTTTGTAAATTTTGGGGAAAATAAAATTCAAATTTCTTAAGCCTGTAACTAGAACCCAACAGCTACAGCTAGATCTGATAAGACTTGCGTGTCTTGAGATATTTGAAACTTAAATCATGTTTTCCCACTATTTGTTTTTTTTTTCCTATTCCGCTGTTATTATTAAACCTCTTCCTCTCCCAATTTTGTCAACTGTCAAACCTGTTTAAACTTGGAAAAACAATCTGAATACTGAAAATAAGATTATTGTGATCAGTTTCCATTATATCAAAGCTGATGGATTCATTGGTTCTTAAAATATGTCATGTTTATAATTTCTATATATGAGCCACAATCTATGCTGAAACTGGAAAAAAATGTGTCTGAAAACCGACAGATTTTTTTATGGATTTCATGAACCCTAGGTTGTGCTGTCAAAAAGTACCTATTACCAGCATAATCATGAAAAATTAAGGAAACAGGCCAGTCTGATAGGTGATAAACCTTAAACTCTAATCCACATGCTTTGTAAGCAAAATTACTACATCAATACAAGTTTAATATCAGCTTCATGTTAACATTTGGGTAAGAGGGTACATATGTTTTTCAGACATCCTGAATCTTGCAATGTTTTGGTAATGTCAGTAATATGACCTAACTGAATAAAAAGTGTTGTAGAAATGTGGAGTGGAAATTAAGGTACAAGCTGCTTAAAAGCATTTGATAAGAAGTAATGGAAGATGTTACATGCTTGTAATAGCAAGGGAGTCGGCATTGAGAACTCTAGTCAAAAGTATGTTTACACATGAGAAACCCTTTATGAAGGTTGTGTACTGGTCAGTTTTTTTGACAACACTGGAAAATTGTGGGTAATATAGCTATAGTTGAGCATGTTCACAGTCCCCTTGTAGTCCTCCTCTTTAATCCTTCTCTTCTATAACTCGTAGAATGTCTGGTTAGCTTATTCTGAAAGACAGGTTTGAATAAGATTATTTTCTTGGGGGGAAAAAAATGTTCTTCTTTTATGCTTGTTTTTTTCTTACACTATTTATGAACATTTGATTTCTGTCCTTTTAATTGTTCAGTTGTACCAAGTAGTTTAGGATTTATTTTGCCTAACTGCCTCAAAGTTAGGTACCTGACTGGTAAAGGCACTAATCGCTGTTGGGTATTTCCAGTAGGCAGAATGGTAAGGTCTACCTTGATGGTTCCTGTTGTTCTGCCTTGACTAGCTTAGGTAGGTTAGACCAGATGATTTCTGACACTCGTTTCTTACCAGTGAGCTAGGTGTCAACTTTATAATAGGGTGGAATAGGTCTATACAATTGTACTGGCCTCTTTGGTAGACAAAGTTTAAAGGATTTTGGAGGTGTTCTACCTTTAGAAATTGTGGTTGTGTGTACCTTTTTGTTGTTCTTCCCCTGTTTTTTATTTTATTTTTATCCTTTAAACATCTCAAACAATCTTGTTGGTTTCATAGGAGAGCTTCTACTTGCGAAAGTCATGTCCTGAAGTTGGGAAGTCCTGTCTCTGTCATGCTGGCAAAAGGCTTACCATAAGCTTACCATTACAAGAACGTATTTTATGCTTGTTTCTTATTATTGATGCTCTGGATTAAGTGTTTTTAGTTTGTTTGGTTTTTTTTAAAGCACCTTTAAATTTTTTTCAGCATTAAATAAAACTTACTAAAGAAAAGAGCTTGACAGAAAAGGCACCTTCTCTATAATAACCTTCTTATTTGCTCAACAGAGATGTAGAACAGCTGTCTGTAAGGGAACTTTGCCATGCCAAGAAAGCTGCAAAGAGCAATACAGATGAAATGGATTCCAGGGTTCAGGATACGGGAAATGACAGTGCTAGCACTGCCCCACGGAGTACAGAGGAGTCTCTTTCAGAAGATGTCTTCACGGAATCAGAACTCTCTCCGATACGTGAGGAACTCGTTTCCTCAGATGAGCTTCGACAAGACAAATCTTCTGGAGCATCATCAGAATCTGTCCAAACAATAAACCAGACTAGTGCTGAATGTTTAACAATCATTTCAGACTCAAATGAAGCTGCCAGTGACTTAAAACCCAGTGCCGAAATTATTGTAAATGTTAAACAGCTTGGTACCCACAGCTTAAGTTCAGAAAGTGCTGAAACGACTATAAAGGGGGGGCAAGAACCTGGTGAAAATACTGCAGATGTTCTCCAGCAGTCTTTGCAAGGATCTCATGGTAGTGAAGAGCATCACAAAGCGGCAAAAGTGGGCATCAATCAAGATTCCTCACTAAGGAAAGAACCAGAAGGAGAGAGTAAGACAGGAGAGGAACATCCCTGTTGTGAAGATACCACAGAATCTCAAAAGAAAGAGAAAACTAGCAAAGGAAGAGTAGTGAGAGAGCGAACGCGAGACTCGGAGACAGAAGTTGAGGAACTCCGCAAACTCTGGAAGACCCACACTATGCAACAAACCAAACAACAAAGAGAAAACATGCAACAGGATTCACAAAAAGAAATTAGTCAGAAAACTCTGACTGTGGGAGATGGGCAATTAGAAGGTGAGTCAGTATTTACGTTGTCAGCCTTCAGATTTACAATGTATCTCCCTCCAGCTCATGATAATTCTTGTTTTTTATTCTGTAGAACACATCTCCCCATATATTGCTTGTATTTCTCATTGGCTTGAAGATATGCTTAAGTTGCACCTTATATAAGCCAGTTGGGAAAAATTGCTGAGGAAACCGAAAACACAGACACTTTTGTTACTGTCATTCTTCCTCGCTGAAATTATATTTATGTTAATATTGAAACACAGTATCTTTGTAGGGGAGATTTAAGTGAGCTTGTAAAACAAGATCCATGATGCATTGGTCACTGTAGAGCTCAAAATTAAAAATGTTCCTTAGCAATCAGCTAGCTGTCACTTAAATTTTGATCCCAGTGTACAGGTGTATGAATGAATTTCAGGGAATGAATTTCATCTTATTTATAGCATGTCCACCTTGTGGTTAAGCTTTATGATGTGAACAACAAACGCTGGAGGCTTAATACTGTTTGATACTTTCAGAACGTTGTTTCACTTGCATCGTCATACTTCCATGCTGACTAGAACAAGGTTTAGCATAGAAAAAGCATATGTCAGGATAAATAAAAGCTAGATGGTAAAAAACTAATGCTATGAATATGGGGAACAACCAGGCTTATTTCTTGAGTACCTTTACTCCTCTGCAAAGATCAGGCCCTAGGATTATTAGTTGGAAGTTATCTTGAAAGTCTATTGAAGTTACTCAATTCATATTACATAAAAAAGTCATGTCTTTTTAAAGTAACTTAAAGATTTCTGTATGTACTTAATTTCGCTTTTTAAAAAATTCATAGCTAGCTTTCCTGGTGCCTTACCATCTTCCTAGTGGAGATAAACTAGTAGTTTTAATTATGCAAGATTTTCGGGCCCAGAAAGAAAACATATCTATAATGCCTGTCACTAACTAATAGCTTATATGTGAAATGCATTTGAAGGTCAAATTCTTTATGTTAATAATTAAAAGTTGAGACTGTGTTGAATAGAGAGGTATATTCCTCAGTTGATAGAAATTCATCTTACACTTCAGAATCTGATATGATAATTTTTTGGTGGTGTTTTCTCCTTCTGTTAAGGAAGTAACTCAATTTTCAAATTTGAAGCAGATAATTAGTTGCATCATTCTGTGATAAGTTTGGCTTTTATGCCTTAAATATTAGAGGAAATCCTCTGGCAAAAATGTCAGCTAGTAAGTACTTGCTTACTTTTTTTTTTCCTGCTAGTACTTACTTTTTGTGACTTTTAAATGCAAGCACAAGTGTTCTTTGCCACAATTGCTGCTTTTCACAGAACAGTAGGGGTTGGAAGGGACCTCTGAAGATCATCTAGTCCAACCCCCTGCCAAAGCAGGGTCACCCAGAGCAGGCTGCATAAGAACGCATCTAGGTGGGTTTTGAATGTCTCCAGAGATGGAGACTCCACCACCTCTCTGGGCAGCCTGTTCCAGTGCTCTGCCACCCTCAAAGTAAAAGGTGAATTACAATTGAATTACAAATGAGTATTATTTATAATTCAGTTGTATTAAATGCTTTAGTTTCATTGTTGTTTTTTTAAAAGATTGTATCATTGAGGGACACTGCAGGTTTTTCATGCAGGATGATCTGTACAGTCACAAAATATATACATATATAATCAAAAAAGTGTCTGTATACAGTCAAACAGGTGCTGGCTAGAAACCTTCTGCACATGGTGTTACAGCTCACTGAAGGTTGTGGGAGTAAAATAGAAAAATCATTTAAAAAAAAAAAAGGAAGCAAAGGTTACTGTTTGGAGATTTGTGCCAATGACTTCAGTCCAACTTCAGTTGGAATTATTGTATGTTTCTTGTTCTTGCATGTTGTATTAGCAGGATGCAAATAAAACAGTGAATTATTAATTAGTATTTCTCAATTTAAATAGAATTTGTGAAGCTTCTGCTTTCTTTGTCTACAGGCAAGTTTAATTAGAGCCAAGGTAAAAACATAGATTTATTGTTTAACTCGTGAAGGTCACCAAAGGCTAAATATGACAGGTCTATTAGATCACCAAAAAATTGAAACACTGTAAACACTGTCTAATATCCTGTCTATCAGACTAAAGCTCTGAAGTAGTTGTACTGGGAGTTTTGTATCGTTAAATTACTTAGATAGGTCTCTGTCTCCTGCATATAGTAAGGACTTCACTGAATTTCTTCTGAGTTTTGAGCATCTAGGTTTTTGGGAGCTACCATTTGTTGATTTTCATATAGCTCAAATGTTTTGGAGTTCGGAATTAATGATCTACTTGTTCTGAATGTTGAACAGGTGATGCAATACAAGTTGATAACTATAATAGTCTAGAAGAGCTAAAAAGGCCTCCCTTGGAATTTTTTTTTTAAATGCACAGGAATCATATTCTCCTCTATTTTTACAGACACTTAGGTTAACCACTGGACTGAAATAGAAGCTAGATGTACTTGATACTTAGAAGAAATTATACTGGTCTGCAGCTTTGTGTGTATAAGCAAGCTGAAATTCATTAAAGATAACATGTCTGCTGCTTAGTTAGCTGGATATTGGAGAAGATAAAGGAGAAAAAAAAAAGGCATCACACACAATAGCCAGCACTAAAAATTTTTTCCTGATGAATTCCGTATCAAATATACAAAAATGTATTGGAGAACACACCAAAAAAAGAGCGTGTTAAATAGCCCTTTTGAGATTTGGGGACAGGGCTAAATTGGTTGTTTTCATTCTTGGCTAACTGGAACTAAATCTCACTTGTTTTTTTTTTAAGGTATGATACAAATCCCAATTCTCTGAGCTCTATGTCAGAGAAGTTCTAAACTGCTCCAACTGAAGGACCAAAATCCCAAATATCAGATCATTTTAAGAATACTTCTCTAACACTGCCACAGAGTTCATGTGCCAGTCCTACGACACAGGGTCTTTGTTTATTTTGGGTTTGTTTTGGATGGTTTTATATGATAGTTAACCTTTGAGCACACAGATTTATAAAATACTTCCAAATCATTATGGCTATTCTACCATACTGTGTACTGCAGGTGTAAATCTAAAATATTGTAACTGAAAATTAGGAGATGCACATTTAAATATTTACTGAAAAAAAATATTATTTTGTGAAACAATGCTATTCTAAACTTTGTGGTGAAAATCTGACAGAGAAAACATACAGTAGAGATGTTTATAGATCCATAAGTTGATGTTTTCTGTACATGTAGTCTATATGTAGTCTGCATAGACACTGAAGGAGAACTTCAGCTGTAAAGAAGAGATGAATGTTCTAGAAAATAGGAACATATCTGTATGTACATGTAACGCAAGAGGTAGGCTAAATCTTTTGTTGTCATAGGTGATCATAAGAACTCTAAACTTACGTTTTCATTCCTTGCTTTAATAAGTCTCTTGTGGCTGGAATTCTTGTTCTAGGATTTGGGCAATTAATCAAACGAAGAAACAACTTTGAGAAGGCGTTTTCCTTTACCTTATGCTGACTTGACAATGCAGACCTTGAGGGCAATCATAGAATTCTATTAGTTCAATTAAATATACTACTGGAGGGAAAAATCCCACACTGCAACATCCAGTATACTTCATCCTGAAGTGGTGTTCATACCTTTGAAGTATTTGATAGAGCTAGCAAATTAAAATTAATCTCAATCTTCTTTAGTAGTGCCAGAACTCTTTATTTTTTTAAATTAAAAGTAACTAATGAACAGGTTTGACATGTGTGAATCAGGTCTAAGTACTTGTTTAACACTGTCATTTGCATGTATATGGAGTATCTCTTTAACAGTGGGAGGGATATCTCATTCAGTGTTGAGGGCTATGCATTGAGAATACTTTCTGAAATGGTGAAACTGTCAGAATGTGATCTGAGATTGGAAGCAGAAAAGAATGTTATAATTACTCAAATGTGTTGTACTCTGAAGTTAGTTCTGCTGATGCAATTTATGTAACAAAAAAAAAGGACAGGTAACTATTACTACCTATGTTACCTCATCTCCTATTACTTATGTATATATGTACATCCTTTATACCTGTATTGCCTAATACAGAATTGCCTAATAATTTTGTGAAGATCTTTTGTACATTGTGGATAGCTTACTTTTTCTTTACTAATAGGGTCTTCTCTTCCAAAAGAAAAAAGACGACATCGATCTCACAAGTTTCTGCGTCTCAGGGTTGGAAAACCCATGAGAAAAACGTTTGTTTCCCAAGCAAGTGCATCAATGCAGCAGTATGCACAGAGGGATAAAAAACATGAGTACTGGTTTGCAGTTCCACAAGAAAGGTAAGAAGCGGGTAGACACTAAAAATCAACACTTTCCAATAGGTCTTTCAGCTTTATATATTTTTTTTTTATGCACCATGGCAAGTTTTGTCAGTGACTGTCTGTAAAGCAACAAAAAAAAAAAGGATCAACAGCTGAGGATATTGATGATTGGCTTGTACTTAACACTGGAATACCTCGTTACCATTGTGAAGTTTTACTGACTTACTTGGGTTACTTGCAGGTTCAGCCCGTAGTTTCTCTTGGTATTATTTAGGCTTGTGTTTCTAGCAAGTGAATAATGAAAGAAAGATTCAAGCAATGGTGTCTGGTGAAGGAAGTGAGTTCTGCAACAAAGTTTTTATTGTCATTATCAGTGTTTCCTATTATTTGGAAACTTTCTAAAGTTCTCTCTACTTCTTAAAGCTCTGAGTTCAGAAGAGCTAGCGGGGGTTCTTTTGTCTTATCTTTATGTATGGAATGTAAAACTCTTGCAGGAAGCAACTTAAACATATCTACTGGAAAAGTATCTAAATTTGTTGCAGTGATTCAAAGACATGACATGTCCATGCTCACTCACTGGTAAAGTCTTGAATTCTTAAATGATCTCTACTGCTAGGAAACTGACTGATTTTCAAGTTGAATGTGATTTTTGGGGGTATTGGTAACCTTGTCAGAAGAGGGGGGGTAAAAAGAAGGAAACAACAACAAAAAACTATCAGCTATCATCTTGTATAAATACCTACACACAATGATCAAGTCACTTTTCCATCTTTTCTTTTGAGCTGAATGGCATAGAATGTCCAGTTGGGGCACTGCAGTTGAGGACAGATATGGATCAATTGGAGAGAGTCCAGAGGAAAACAGCAAGACTAATTAATGCCTAGAAAGTGTAACATATAAAGAAAATTAGAAGTAAGTGGGGTTCTTTAATCTAAAGGAGAAAAAGGTTGATTACAAACATAAAATCATTTCATACTTAAAAGTTGTCTACAATAAAAAAGGCAGTAGTCTTTTTTTTTTTTTTTT
>VYZM01012507.1:173570-201056 GCA_013398915.1 Dromas ardeola
GTGTAATGGACTGAAATTACGTCAGACTATTTGAGTTTTCCAGCAAGGAGAATTGAGTCTATGCTAGCACATCACTAACCTGCTTTTAAACATCACCCCCGCGACCCCTAAGTGGTGGAGATTATGCATTTTCTTGAGACAAATGCCTGTCACGTTGATTCCGGTACAGCTAATCCTGTCTGGACCAAGTGACCTCTTGTGGTTATGTTCAACTCCAATGTTCTTATTCTATTGATATCATATTTCATTTGAAAACAGATAAATGTTTCACATACGGCGATGATGTCTTGGTCAGCTGATTAAAACGATTACTGACTCTTTGGTTGAATTTCTAATGTAGCAGAGCAAGCACTTATCTTCAGCATCAAGCAAAACTTATCACTAAGAAATAGTTCTTAGTTTACAGTTTGTATCTGATCTCCTTGGAAATTACTCCACCTATGCAGGGTTTTTCTCTCTAACTGCATGGGGAATTAGTAATCTGCTCTTTATCCATCCAAAGTGTGCCCTATATTTTTATACACAAAAAGTCACATGTGGTGGCAGTGGGATGTTTATTTTCTGAATTTGGTGTTAGCAGAGTAGCACTCAGCAACGTTTTGGTCAAAATACCTAGTGTTTAACCCAGTTGTCTTTTGTCACCTAGTGGTAAGAAAGAGAAATGTAGGTACCTGACAAACGTGCATTATTTCAGTGTTCTTAATCTCAAATGAGTCAGTCTGGGAAGGAGTGTCTCAGAGTTCCTTAAATACCAAGTTTTATTTGCTTTTTTAACTGCTATAATTATACACAATTTCAAGTTCTTAAAAAGTCAAAATCAGGATATTTTTTTTTCAATTGATACCTTGTTCAACGCATGAGGAGTCTGCAGCTTTGTGTTCTGACTGTCATAGAACTTATCTAGCCTTATGAATCTGAAACGTTTTCGTATCTCTTATTGTCAGAGAAAGATTTCCCCCCTTTTTTTTTTTTTCCCCTTTCATAAATGTTATCCAGGAACCCTAATTTTAATAAGGGTGGCTTGGAATAACTGACCCTGTTGAGAGACTATTATTACATACCTGTGTGCTGCATCCTTGAAGATTGTAGCTGCAGTTTGAGACTCTGCTCTGTATCTTTTGCAGTTCTTCCAGTATTCAGTTTTGCAGGAATTTAGTAAGGGGAGGGGCGGGGGGAGAATCCAAATACTGTCTTCATGCTAATCCAGTCTGCAGATTCACTGTAGCAAATATCTCTGAAGAGGGAAATAAGGAATATTCAAGCTCTTGGTAACCAGAGCCATAAAGCTCTAGCTCTGAAGCTGTCTTTTCCACGATGAAGAGACACTAGTGGATTCATTGCATTTTTCTAAGTGCTCCATCTGCGCACCTACAGGAAATGCTTAAACAGTATAGATTGTCAGCGATTAGGATTGGAAATAACTTTCTTCTGGGAATTTGGATTTTCTGTTCTTCCAAACTGGAGAAACCATGCCATTTGTGGCAGATAACTTAAAAGGCAGTAACTTGGAATCTTGGTACTTGCTGCAGTACTGCAGTTAGAGTGGTCTGTAGTTTATGATCTAGCTATATATATGCACTATATATGCCCATTTTCAGCCTACTTCCTCCTATCTGTAGTAATTCTCACAGTCTGTGTAATTTTGATTATATGTCTTGGAGTGTTCAGCTTTTCTTCAGGGGTGGGGAAAACACACATGCAGACACTTTTAAATTCCAATTTTGCTTATATTTTTATGTAACTCCTTTAAAATAAAATAATAAAAAAACTTAGTGTTTTATTTTGGAAGTTATTTCAATTGTAAATAGAGGTTTCCAATGGGACACAGGTGGTTGAAGGAACTGTACTTGTATATGCAATTGCCATCTTGTTTCCTGTTTTTCCTCCAGTGTCAGCTTCATATAATTGAAAAGAAAAAAACCCAAACGCTTAACTAGTTTTTTTTTTTCTAATATCTAGTAAAACTTGAAATAGTAAGTATTTTAATTTTAACCTTAAATACCTCATAATTATTAGACATGACCCAAAAGATGACAAACTTACCGTATTTTTCTTTTCTGTATCATTACTTCACTTCTCTAGGACAGATCACTTGTATGTCTTCTTTATCCAGTGGAGTCCAGAGATATATACAGAAGATACTGGGGAATCTCTTCGGGAACCTGGATTTATAGTGGTAAAAAAGAAGGAAGAGACTGAAACTAGTGAAGAAACTACTACTGAAGATGCTGCTAAAGAGTGGGAGGTAAGGAAGAACAGTGTCAAAGATTTTTTTTTTTAATACTTTCATAGGAATGTAGTTAAAATAGTGTTAAATACTTTCCAATAAGAAAAACAAAGCAATGTGTGTTATTAGTCTGCTTACTACGATCATGACTGTTTAATTTATGCCATCCTACTGCTTTGCTCTAACATCAGTTCAGGACAACATTTCACAACTACAAGTCATTTTTGTATGGAGCAAATTGTAACTTAAAACTCAGAGTTGAAAGGAATGCAAGTACAGCGAAGAAGTGGCAACTGTGATGAAGCAGACTTAGTTTTCAGTCAAGTAAACTGACGGTTTTCTGATATTTAATATTTCTGATATTAAGTACTTATTGGTAAGTCTCAAAAACAGGGACGAGATAACAAAAAGGGAAAGTTAATCTATTAAAGACATGTTTTTCCAATAATCCAGTAATTAACTTCTCAGTTATAACTTCTTTATACATTAAGATGCTGTTGCATGGGTTTTAGTAATATACTGTAACTGGAACTCTCTTGTTATTTTTTATAACAAACACATTTCTTCTATGTGAATCTGTGTCCACTGCGTTTCTATGGACACATCTTTACATGTCTACGTGGTTTTGTTCTGTAGTGTACATACAGTTAAAGCACTTGTAGTCTTGTGCATTCAAGTGTCAGTCAAAAGTTTGATGATTCTTGTCATATATATATATATTGTAGAAGTATCTCATCAGCACTGTTTAACTTGACTCTCAGGACAGCAATTGCAATTTCTGGCTGTAAGACTGATTTTTTTTCCTTTTTCTTCCCCCTGCCCTGCAATGGAGCATGTTGAAATTAAGGAAGTCTATACTTGTGTTTTATGTGGAGTGTAAAAGAAATTTTAAAAAACTGCAATAGTCTAACTACAGGTAATAGTTTTCTTCTTAGCTCCAAAACTTACAATCATAGTAGAACTCTGACTTCAAACTTCTCACTTACTTAGCCGAAGCATTAGGCTGTGGTTATAGAACACTATCTGCAGCTCAGTGATTTTTGTATTGGTCATTTTTAAGACATTGTAATTAGTATCATAAAAGCATGTCTTTTGAATATGCACATTTTCAATATATATACTGCTCAAATATTTTTACCAGCAATGTATTTTGGTGTTGACTCTTGCTCAAAGCCATTTATAAGTATTTGATGTTCTAAAATTCGTCCTTTTGGAACACGGGGATCAGTGGCAAGTTATCAATATTATGGTTTTAGGCACAGTATGTCTCTTCTGATGAGCTCTTCAGTAACTTTGCACCTTAACGTAATTACAGAATGGTTTCCACAGAAAATAGTACAAATTTATCTTCAGGATTAAATGTTGTAAGTTTTTAGGAGTTACTTCTGAAGACAGTAGAGACAGTACTTTTCTTACATGTATTAAAAGCTGTAAGTTACTTACTACAGAATAAGGTCATGCCTTAAGCCTTTATTTAGGTCTTCTCTGGAAATAATTGTAGAATACATATTTCTAAAATACTGCTATTTCCATATGTGTTACGTGAAAATTATGTCAAGTTTAGTTCTCTTAAGATTACCAAATAATTTTCTGGATTTAAAAGTTAGTGCGATTAGTGAGATAACTTTTTTAAAAAAAATATGTTATGCAAGTACAAGAAATATGCTAATGTGGTCTTCTGTGCATTTAAATTGAGTAATGTGACTTCTTATGACTGACTTCTAGCACAAATCTGAAAGCTGTTAAAAACTAACTTTTTAAATCAGAAATGTTTGACAGTACCAGATGGTTCGACCTGTCATTACATACAATTGCATTTTAGTGGCTTTTAACATATGTGCCAGAACTTATCAGTACATACAGGGAATGTTGTCATACCCATTATTCCCATTGAATTTCAGTCATTATTTTCAACCGGCATACTTCCTTACTTTAACCCAACAAGCTTTTTCTCCATCAGTTCTTGATCCAGGTGTAATCTAAGGTAGCACGTGAACAGTATCATTGGAACCTTTGTGGGTATTGGGATGAAAAATAGGCTGCCACCTTCAGAACGCAGTGATGGGAAAACTCAGGGTGGAAGGGAAGTGGAGAGCAAACTCTCGATGTGCAAATGCAACACAAAGTACTGTTGATCTACCAAAAGAGGAAGCTAGTGGAGGTGCTTTCTTTTCCAAAAAGTGTTCTCTCTGCTATTGCTGTACGATATCTTAAAACTGGAGAAATGGGGAAGAGGGGTTAATGGGTAACCGAGGTGTGGTGCTCTGAGACAGCTTTTGCTTCTGTGATAGTTCTATGTTAACACATTCAGCTACAGCTTTTTATCAAGAGACTTAAGGAAGTACTCTGCTTTTTTTTTTTCTTTAGTGGAAAAGGAATTATGAGAAGGAACAAGCAAAAGCAAAGACCAGTAACATGTGAAAGAAGTAGTAGGGGTGGGTTTATAAGTTTGTGGGTTTTTTTTTAATGAATCAATTAATAGGACTGAACTCCTACTCTGAACTTACTCCATTTTTTCATCTGCTTATGCTTTCTTCTTCTACCTATATACAGAGTAGTCTATTTCCTATCAGCCTTTTCCCTGAAGTAATCCAGTAGATGTAACATCATCTGGTCTAGTGGCAACGAGAAAAACTTCACGGTGAGGGTGACAGAGCAGTGGAACAGGCTGCCCAGGGAGGTTGTGGAGTCCCCTTCTCTGGAGACTTTCAAGGCCCATCTGGATGCAGTCCTGAGTAATGTGCTCTAGGCAATCCTGCTTTAGCAGGGGAGTTGGACTAGATGATCTCTAGAGGTCCCTTCCAACTCTGAAATTCCTTGAAAGAGACCAAGAATCCTGCCATCATGTTAAACACTAATTTGATCAAATACTGCACTGTATGAAGTGTCCAAAAAAAGTAAAATCCAGGGAATCCTTTAGTTGACTCTTCTTGTATTATATGCTACACACTTAATATATAACTGACTTATTAGAAATTACCATGAACTTACTACGATCTGACATTACCATCAGTAAAGGTGGCTAATTTGTAGTTGTCACTTACTTAGAGTTTAAAACAAGCTCTGTGTGGAGTACCTTGTAGCTCCTGTCGCTGCTGATGTTCCTCAATATCTGCCTTCCTGAGAGGCCTCTGCCTGTCCCATTGGCAAAGCTCTCTTTTTAGAGACATACTTTTTCACTTAAGATCAGTCCATGATAAAGACTTGTCTCTGGTGTCCACTGGATGGGAATAGACAAGAATTTTATTTTATGTATTATGTAAGAAATGAAACTGTGCTGCTTGTTTTTCAGTGTTGTTACCCTCCTATCCGTTTTCCTTAAATATCTCTTTTACCTTGTACTTAGGTGCCTGGGCATACGCCAAGGAAGAGACTGGTTTGGGTTGTGTGGGGTTTTTAGTTTGGTTGGTTTGTTTTGGTTTTTTTTTACCATCTGTACTGAGCACTGGGGGTATAGAGATATATTTATCACGGTATTCTTTTTTTTTTTTTTACTTAGATTGTGTAGGTTCAAGTGCGAATGGTTTTCTTTATCTGTTAGCACAAATAATTAATACTGTTTAGAAACCTGTGTGTTGATAAACAAATGCTTTTTGCAAAGCATATTCTGTACTTGCATCTAAATGTGGCAAGATTTGTCAGCGAGCTGACTGTTTCTGTTGTGGAGTACCTTGGAAACAACTTCCATTGGTACTTTAAGGTCTAATTTGTTTCCTTTTTAAGTTCAAGTTCTGTATATATAGTAATGTGTATAGAAAATGATGATGCAGTGTTAAGGTGCTTGCTGTTAGATAGCTGCTGATGCATTAACATTACTTTGGTGCCAATTAGTACCCCAGATTGAAAGCATTAAGGAGTTGTCACCTGGTGCTGGTAAACGCGTGGTAGCACACTATTTGAAAGCAGGGTCCTCAAGCACTGCTAATAGAATTGGTCCTATGCTTGAAGAAGTTTAAAATGAGTGAAAGGAAAAACTGTGTGAATCTTCTTACAATCTCCAAATCCTGGTTGAGAAGTGAGTTTTCAAGAAGCACAGCTATTTCCTATTTCTATAAAACAACTGCTAATAGTTTCTTAGGGCTGCATAAAAGATTGCTTTTCTAAAGTAAGAGTTGTTGACGTTCCCTGTAAAGGATAAATGTTACTCTATTGTATATACATTGAATATTTAAAAAAAAAATAAATTATGAACCACACTTGATCATAGAACAACTTGAAGAAAGATTATAATAAGTGCTGCCCAGTATACATTATTTTGTATAACCTTTTTTGCAGGCTTTTTAACTTTTCTAATTTAGAAAAAAAAAATCTGCACTCTTAAATTAAAAAAAAAAAAAAAGGCTGGGGGGTGGGACATGGGAGTGGGAAGTGATATCTGATTCATCAATCCCAGAAATTTCAGTTAGCTGGTTATTCTACTACCGTTTTCCTAAAATGGATTGTAAAACCGTAACAGGCTTGTTTTCACTGCTGTTGCTATATGAAGTGGCAGGTGGTATTTTGAAGTTGACTGTTGCAGGAAAAAGACATGGAAAACAAGTACTCACGTAAAATGTCATTAACCATATCAGATGGTTAGGTAAATCAACTTTCCACTGAACTTGTGTGCACATAAAGTGTGCTGATAAGCTCCAGTATTTTTCTACAGAAGTTGGCATGCACATGTAAATAATCCATTAAAATCTTTAGAGAATTGGTTTATCGTATCTGGGGAGTAAGGACAACGGAAACCAATTTTCCAAGCAAGACTTTTACTGCTGTAATAATGCTAGATACAAAGGAAATTGCCGTGCTCTAACCCAGGGAGGAGGGCATAAGAGGGGAAACAAGGGAAATGACTACTTGCATAAGAAACATCAGTACATAAAGGAGAAATGACACAATTGTGCTTTCCCATGTGAGTTTTATCATAAAATTTTTGCACCTTCTATTTGTACCTAACTAAAGGACTAGTTGATCTCTTGGGGGGAGGGGAGGGAGAGAAGGAAAAGAAATTATAGAGATCAGAATACCTTAATTTGCTTATTTAATGCTTCATCTGTTGGCCTGTGAAGCTAATTCTCAAAGCTAATGACATTCCTTGAACAATAAAGGGACTCAATCTGTTGTAGTCTTTAAGTAGTTAACATTTTTGATAGGAAGCTGGAAAACTGGGTTGCACCATTATGTTGACTGTATGTGTATAAATGCACTTTTTATTTCTGTATGTGATCGTAACTTATTGATACAGACTGCTAATCTGTCTTTAGATTCCAGATTTGAATCTAGAACAACCAAACCAGTAGCTATGTAAGGTACTACAGCTATTAAGTGTCTTTATGATCATGCAATATTGGAAATACAGGATTTATGCTGACGGATCAGATCTCTGGTCATCAGGCAGAGTATTGATGCAAAAAAAAAAAAAATATTACTGACTGTGGCTACAGCTAAATATTTCAGAGGGATTAAAGAAATTTCAGCTTGGGCACTTGTGAAGAAATTGGTTAAGGACATCAGTTCCTACTTAAACCTGAAACCTGTTAAGGAAATGGAAGAATTGCCCTGTACTAGAATAATTCTTAATTATTTAAAGTGTTGATTCTTCCGTCCTTCCCTTCCCCCCACTTCCCCCTGTCATTTGATCTTATTTATTGTTATTATTCAGCACTGAGTCATACTCAGGTCCACATAAATCTAAATACTCATCCACAAGATATTTGAAAACAGGAAATTTCTTGTCTTAGGACCTGCAAGCTGGTCTTAAAGTAGTTGGAAGCTCATCTGTTTTATTGTTTATGTTAGCTTTTCAATTATTTGAACAATACAGAAAATCAGTTTGAACTAAAGCTGTCTAGAAATTAACTTCCAAAACGAAGCATGAGTTGGTAGATATTTGCAAATTACTTTTCCCAGATTCACTGGATCGTGTTCTGGACTTGCATTTCATAAACATTACCTTTGTTTTTTGCATATTAAATTTCTGTAGAAAATATAGATGCAATATTTCTGGAAAGCAGTACTCTGTAGTAACTCACTTGTCAAACTGAATTTCAGTCGTAACTAGCTATGGTTTTAAAATGTTTACTAGATCAAGCCATTAGTTGCAAATGAAGTTCTGCCTCCCTGAAATGGTATTTGAGTTAGACACTCAACAGTTCAATATTAACAAAACTGTTAACTTCTGGAGTGCCTAGAAATTCTGTTTCTATGTATTTGTAGGAACATGAAGGTCACAAACAGTGATTGTGACTCCTGGTCAGGTAACATCTGAAGTAGGTTTTTCAAGATTGCAGTATTGGATGTAGGTGCTTAAGTTCTTTATTGGATCTGGACTGTAACTTGCAACTCTTCTATATTAAAATGGGCATTTCAGTTTCAGTATGCACTGCTGTCTTAAGTTTTTGTATTCTTATTAATGTTTTGTTTCTAAATTTATTCCTACACTTCAGTGCTCAGATGCTAGTGAAACAGCTGCGTGTTGTGTCTTACATTTTAAATTGTGATATGATCATAACGCTGTATGACAAGCTGGATGATACTGGATCAGCAGACAGAAGAAGCAGCCTGGAAGTTGTAGGCTTCTTGAACGAAACACTGCACACAGCGTGTAAAGATGCGTAATCACATTTACAGTCCTCAAAATAAGAATATTTTTCCAATATGTTTCTTGAAAGGTTGTCTCTTTATGGTAGTATATGGGATATACAAGCTAGATCATTGCTTGGGTTTTACATCATGTGTTGTCTGTTAAGAAATTGGACGTGTCGCTATGCACATGTTGCTGTGCGTTAACATGTTAGCATCTTTAGTAGGCTTTGCTTTTGTACCAGAGGATGAAAGTCTCTTAAATTTCAGCAGTTATGTGCCATACTTAGAAATGTTTCTGTTAAATTATGTTTTGTGATAGAAGAAAGAGACTCTGGTGCCCATTGACATAATGCAATGCCCTTTGTAGAGACTGGTAACTTTTATTCTTGCTTTTGCGATTACCTTGAGCAAATATTGTACGCTGTCAACTTCATGCATGGGAAATTTCTTGCTTTGCTGTATTTCCTCTACTTAATCTATTTGGAGTCTATTTATAACTTGTAAGTGAAAATTTGGATGTTTTCATTACTTGGAGCTGTCCTGTAGTTGAAATCATGAATGTGGAATTGTACCTGATGGTTATTTCATGTATTTAAGAGAGAGAACTGGGGCAGTCCCTCTGCTAAGAGTTGAAGCGCAGTCATTCAACTAAAAAGCTTGTGCTTTTGAGACTCTTAATGGCTTTCATCGTACCTTTGAAAATTCCAAGGAAAACTTTGTGGATGGAAAAATGCTGCTTTTTTTCCCCCCTTCCCCTAAGCTTTTGAAAGGAAACAAAGGATGACTTCTCAAATTAGACTTCCTTTCTTATGGAAACATTATCAGCCAACTAAGAAGCTATGCCTGTCCCTGCTGTATTGGGTACCACAGGAGGTGCCTTTTGTACTGTTCAGTGTGGTTCTTGCAGTGGTAAAGGGGGAAGGGACCAGACCTCAGTTAGCTGAAATCCCGTGTTAGCTTCACCTGCAACAATTTTTACAAAGATCCAGTTGTTCTAGAAGACAAAGTAGTAGTTTTGCATAGGAGCCTATGCATTTTGCATATAGGAGCCTATAGCCATAGGAGTTTTGCATTTGTTTCGTTTTTTAATTATTATTTTTCAACTGCATTCTAACTTCATTACTCCTAAACTTGGCACTCTTCTTAGTCATCTGAAGGGATTTTTGTACCGAATAAAACTTGTCTGCCTCTTATTAAAGATAAACCAGACCTTAATTTAGCTGACTTTTGTATGCCTTATATCATCACAATATGAAACTGCCTTTCTTTCACCTAGTGGATTCCTTCCAAAGATGACAGTTTAGGTGGCCTGAGCATCTTAGGTGTCTTCCTAATTTTGAAGTTCTTGGCAACTTATATCCTAAAACTGTAATACAAGGAGTAAATATACGGGATGTACATCTCTTATCAGAGATGTAAAATGCCATTCAAAATTTAAAAAAGATTGTAAAACTATAAGAGTTTATAATTCTAGAGTTGTTTTCTGTCATATTACACTAATGTGTATGGAAAGTATTCTATTTTAAACACTAGTGAGATAGCTTTCAGTTTTTTCTTTTAGGCTCTTTGGTGATGGGAGTTTTTATTATAATCTGTGAAACAGGCCTGTTAGATGCCTGTAATTAAATAGAAATCTCACCTCTTCAAAAATACATTCTAACAAGTAGATAGGCTACTGAAAGTGAAAGTAATGTCATTGCTTATTGATTTGTTTGTTCCCAGGCAAACCAATACAACAGCATAAAAACAAGCTTTCTTCTTGTCAGTCAAAAATGCAAATGACATATGAATTGCATTGAGGCACTGGAGTTATGTGGAGTTTATATGGCACTGGAGTTCCTGTGACTTACGTTTTTCTCAATTTTCAGGGCTGCTTCTGAAATTGGGAGTATTAAATTCTGAGAATAATCTTGTTTTATACATATGCCTTATATATAATCTTAGATGCTTGGGGATGCTTATTTTCAGTGCACCACACTTGTGACTTTTGATCACAAAACCCGGTTACCTACACAGCCACTTCATGTGGAATCAACAGCAAGTTCTAAATAAACTGAGTAATTATGCTGCCCCCTCCCCCCCCGCCCCCCCTGGCCCCCAGTATCTGTCTGGGGTAACCTTCCTCCCTTAAGAGGGAAGGAGCAGGGGAAATAATTACTTTTTACTAGTGTAATATTTCTCAAAAAGCATGCATATTAAATATAGGGATTGTAGAATTCAACATCACAACTTTTCTGTTGCTGTGGTATCAGGACATTGTGTTAGCTACTAGGTGAAACAAAATAATGCCATCTGATCAAACTGCAAAGATGTTCTTTCACCCCCAGCATCGACTCTTCCTGCTGGAGTTTAGAGAGGGTTACCATACTTACTGCCTTGTTTCTAGGTTGTGAGATCTTGTCAGCTGATAACTTTAAATCCGATATGGCACAAAGTATAAACTGGATAACTGATTTGGAGTGCAAATAAGTTACTTCAGAAGTTGTACCTGTATTTGTTGGTATTCTCCTTTTCCTCTGCTGATACTTTAAGACAGTTTATTAGAAGAAACAACGTCTTGATTAACAATTACTGAAAGGACTGTGCATCTGCTGTGAACGTTGATTGTGTAGAGATACTTAGCTTGGTTACGATCTAACAATGACAATAACAAGATGATCATTCAGGGTAATTAGATAGGTGGTGTTTTGCTCTGTTGGCTGGGTAGCAAATCGGTGCATGCTCCTAGGTTTTGCTGCTGTTCTGCACGTATGTTGGGTCTGAGCCGGTGCTCCTCTCTAGAATCTTTTTAATTAAGAACTTTTACGGCAAGACAGATGCTAATTAGCAACAAGATAGGAGGTTCTGATTCAAATTAACAGATCAGTAGTATAACCCACAAATGCGCAAAAGAGTAAAAGGGCAGTTTGTTTTACTTACCTTTTAAGGGATGCTCCTGGGGTCAGGCTTTTTGTGTGGGCTTCTTTCTCTGGTTAGTAGAAATATATCTTCCACCGGTTTGGAAAAAAGACTGTTAAGGGGCTGGGGTCGATGGAGGTCAGTCACAAGAGAAAGCTTTTGCAACTTTTAGGACTGCGCTGTCTCATGGTGGTGCCCAGGCTCTCCTGACCTGCTTCCCCCCCACCCCAGCAGCCCCCCCCAGCTGCTGGAGCTGCTGCTGCTGCTGAAGGCAGAGCATCAAAACAGACTGGCAGGAGGTCTGACAGAGAGAGTTACCAGTGCATTTATTCCCCTTAAACTTTGCAGCTGTAATTAAGTGAAAAAGTGAATTGTCAGATCTAACAAAGAAGTTTATTGCTCTCTTTTATTTCAAGCAAGTTTTTAAAATCCTTTTGAGAAGCTCTGGGAGTAGACAGTTTTGTTTAGAGAGAAGCTAAAAACTTCCAAATAAGCTCTTGGAATTGTTTGAGGTTAAATGTTCTAAAATAAAAAAATTGTGTGATGGCTCAAATTCTTTTCTTCCTCCCCCAGTTTTGGAGAAACAATGTGTTGGTTAGCGTTAGGGAGGAGTTTGTTTTATCTGAGGCGGAAAAAATGTGGGGGGAAGACGGCTAAAATAGGCTGTGGGGAGTTAGTTGTGTGGCTAGCTTTTGCTTTTTTTGACTTAGAAGTCACATGTCCAGAGATAGTTTGATATTTTTTTTTCTGCATATTCTCCATTCTTTTAAGATTTGACAAACTTTGGGGGGTGGGGGTGGGGGGCTGTAGCTTGTAGTATTTTTTTTATATATTGATTGTAAATGTCTCATTTGAAACAGTTTTAAGGCTGCTCATTTTTTGTTCTTGTTTTACCTCAATATTAGCTCGCTTGTTATTTAAAAAAAAAAACCAACCACAAATAAATGGGCATATGGTTTATTGTTTGAATCTTACACTATTTGACTGTGTTTCTAGTGTATTAGTGTATGTTTGAGTTTCCTAAATCCCAGCTTTCAATGTCCCAGTGATAAAAATGTTCTTGGTCATCAACTTAACAATTCTCGTAAGTTGGAACAAATTGATTTTCAGAGTTCTCAGCTCCTGAGAAAGGTTTTACTGAGAAGAAAAACACTTTATCCATCCGAATTATGTTGATTTAGATGCTAATGCAAGGTGAGACGCTCCAGCACACGGTCTGCAGTATAGTTAGGTACAAGTTCTGGCACTGATTTTTCTCTGCTTGGGCATCCTGGCTTTTAGATCACAGCGCAACAACACGAGTGAGCAATGTCTTAATGCTGTTTCGATGCTGCCTGCTGCTACCCTGGCCTATTTAATACTTTTACCCAGGACTCTCAGCACTGGATGTTTTTTTGGGGGGTGGGGGTTAAAAAAGCCTCCAAGTGCTCCTACAAGGAAATTCTCAAAGGGTGGCTGTGTGTATCACTATTGCACACGCCTATTTAAACAAACATCCTTCCTTAAGAAAAAAAAATATTCATGATTCCACAAATACTTTATTGCTGGGACTAGCATTTAACCCATACAGCAAGTTTAGTTTATAGACAAAAGGATTAATTTTCTTTTTGTAGGTTACAAAGCTGAAAATCCTGTGTGGCTAACACCTCCTGAATGCTTTAAAACCCTTTTTTAAAGAGAGTATTTTTTAAAAATTTCCACTGACCACTTTTTTTTTTAACTGGTTCTGGACTCTAAAAAAAAAAAACTGACAGGGTTTATATACAGTTGTCAACAAACTTATTTTAATGTTGAGTGCAAATTTTTTACCATTAGAACTTGTTTATGAACAGCAGCAATGTAACAGGATATTGCGAGCAGTTCTTGAGGATTTTTTTCATATTCTTCAGTATTGCATAAGAAAAATCAAGTTGTTCTGTATCTTTAAATATTTTAGGCGTTTTAACAAACTAGTGCTCTGCAACCACACTTGAATACAGGAAACCTTTCTTCTTCTGTGCCGTCATCATTTGCGATACATCCCCCTACTGTACACCCGCTCATTTGTTCCCGGCCGTGTCAGTCAAATGTGTGCGTCTAGCAAACTATCCTGTCACTGTCGTGGGGCTCTGCCTGTGCCTGGAGCTGACAGCAGGTACAGAGAATGCTTTCAAACAGCCTTGAATGATTTTTTTCTTATTATTATTTATTTATTTTTTAGTTCTTTTTTAGTTTCTTTTTATTTTTAGAAGGGGAAATGTCTCGTCTCTGGTATGGGAAGAAGGGAAGAAAGCACCAGCCAGTTAATCATAAATACGCTCTGGTAATTTTCAGTGTAGTACGTTCATTTCTGTTATTGCATTCTTGTAATGTTGTGGTGCAGAGACAGTTGCTGGAAACTTACATTTTGAATGTGTAAACAGGATGCTAAGTCACAAATTTGCATTACTTTTAGGTGCATAACCTAATTGCTGGTATTCCATTAGCATTAGGTGAGGGAAACTACTTTGAGCATTAAGGGGTTCACCAGCTTTAGGGTGGTTTGCCCCCCTTTTGAGTAATGGATTTTTCTCAACAAAAATGTGATTTATAGCTAAATACCGTGAACAGTAATTTGCATTGGCATTTAATTAGAAAAGTGTAAATCCCCTGAGTTACCGTTTGATTATACCATCTCAGAAGTCATGCAGCCGTAGGAAGGTCTGATAATACTTCTAAATTGATGGAGCTGAGTATGCTGTAGTTCCACTCTCACACTTATAATGAAGGGGGGGACACCAATACCACTGTTTTTACAGTTTATTAGATTTATGTAAGTAACTGTGGTGTTTTTTCAATGTTGTTTTACCCCAAAGGACTTAAATTTATAGCAGTACGTAAAGGAAACGGTTCTCAGTGAGACTTACAAAACAGTAACATCTTGGGGATAGGGAGGAAGTGATCTTGACAATGAAAATATACTTGTTGTGCTTTTACCAGCTTGTAGATCTGGAAGATATTTTCCATTCAGACACTGCCTGTGACAGGCTTTTTTTTCAAGAGTTACAGATCTCTGGGTTTTGGTGCACACTACTTTCAGAGGTGCTGTCGACTTCGGTTTTTATTTTGATCTTTTTTTGTAGCCAGGTTACTTGCAGAATATAAAATTGTCAAGTGGCAACAACTGGGTTTGTAAACATGTGTTCCTAACTAACAAAATATCTTCGAAATAATAGGCTCTTAATTTTCTTCTATGGCAATGGAATATAGAGTGGAGATGTAATTCCTAAATTAACTCAAATGTAATTTGAGCATACCCTGTAGCAGTGTAAAAGAGCAGTTTACCAAGAGTGTATTCTTCAATATATATCTATATATCTACATATATAGATATATCTTAACCAGCTAATTAAAGTTGTAGTATCCCTTGTTATAATTATTTCCCTTAGGACCAACACTTCATTTTAGCCAAACTCCAACTATGCTAATAAAAGCAATAGTTACCAGCTCTTAAGGAGAGGTTGAACTGAAGTAGACTGTATGAGAATCTTCTTTGCTGTAGAGAGGTAGAGAAGAGGTTATTTTAATGCATAAAGCAAGTCAAATCAGAAAAAAAGGGTATAAAGTATCTACAGACAGGAGTATTTTTAAAATGTTGCTATGTCGACAAGACATGCTCTGTTCTCGAAGTCGGGTTTTTTCCTTCAATGAATGATCATAAAGCTAATGGGCAAGTATAACCTTCTTGCAGAAAGGAGGGAAGGAGTGTTGGTACCACTACTTCTGTGTTATGCAAGACAAAGTGGGAAGCATATTAAAGAGACTGGCAGCATATATGAAGTACGTAAAGTTTTTTTTGACTAAATGTTTCGTTAGTGGTTGTTCTGAAATTCGGATGAAAACTCATCTGACATGAAATAACAAAATTGCTGGACCAAATGGAGTGATATAATAAAATGAGAATGCTTGCTTGAAGCAACTAAGTCACCCTGGATTATTTACCTGAAAGGCCTTTGTTGTTTTGATGGTGGTAGAGTAATTTTGGGTTGAGCGTTCTAGGGGTTCGATATTTTCTAAGGATAAGAGATGAAAATTTTGGTGACTAGCCAATGCATTATGCTCCCCTTTCAAAAAGCCAGTAATGTTGGCTTCCAGCTTTTTTTGTAAATTAGTGGTATTTACTGTGTCTCTTTATTGTACTGCAACACAAGAGATGCCAGTAAGTGTCTAGAATGTCAAAAATGCAGGCAACCATTCTTTCTGTCAAAGCACTTTAAACAAAAGACATCAGACAATGCGAGAGAACAAAAGGTGGATTGCTTCTTTAGGAATGCATTTCCAAATGCTTTGCAGAGCTTCAATAGGCAGCGTAGCCGAAGGGGACAAAACCACCAAAAACTTATCTTTGGCATTTATATTCTTAAAATATTATGCAGAGGGAATTAAAGTGGTGTTGGTTTTAATAGCTTGAATTATTTGAGACTTGCACAGCTTCTGAGATTCTTGATTTATTGGTTAACTGTAGTTGGTATGCTAATGGCTGTAGTTCTTTGGCTATTATGGAGATATAATAGGGGCTTACATGTGAAAGATGAGAATTTAGTACTTCATCCCGGTGGATGGCAAAACTGCAAGGTTGCATCAGTCCAATAATACTGCTACAAAGATCTTTTTAAAGTCAGCTTTCCATACTAATATTTGGTTTAGTGTAAAGGAGTGAACTGATGAGCTTTAAAAATGAAAAAGCAAGAGTACAATCCAGTACTCCTTACACTGATCGCTAAGCCTAGAACCTTTCCTTGATGACAGATATTTACCATACCCACTGTCCTAAATAATTAGGGGGTTTATGCATTATACCTCGACTAGATTTTCCATTTAATTATTAGGTGTTATGTTGCTTACATTTTTAATAATGATGAAATATTAGGCCTCACTACAAATGCAGGCAAAGTACAGCAGCAGATGAACATTTGAAAAGGTTGATTATAAGTTGAAAGAAGACAAATGAGTAGTAGAGGCTTACATTTTCTCTGTATGTTTTCAGTGGTCCCTTTTTCCGATTAAAATAAGAGAAACATTTCCATATTGGGCTGTGATTCAGTTACCTACTTCTAAGCATGTGTGGCACTTTCTTGTCACCTGAGAGAATCTGTGCATGGCAGTAGCAGAAGGGAGATGTGACCTTGCTCAGCCTGCCTTCTCATGGAGCGGCAGCTTGAGGTCAGGCACCAGGTGCTGTGGTTTCAGCAGCTGAGCCCCTGGTTTCTCTGCTTGATAGTGCTGAAACTTCCTTAAACTGTTTTGCAAGAGAGCGGGGTTTTATTGGTAATGCTGCTACAGATCTTTTTTTTTTTTTTCTTTTTTTTTCTTTGGACAAAATGAGTCAAGTTGCCTGACCTGCCTCTTTAAGAGTGTAGTTTTCATAAATCTAATTCCTAGTTCTTTGCACAAACATCCTGAACTTTGTTTAATGATTGCCCATGTTAAATTTAATTCTCTTGCTGGCATTATCATATCTCTCAAATTAGTGATTTCTCATATCTCGAAAAAATAGCTTGTTATAAAGCTTTCCATACTCGGTGTAACACTTTGTGTGCTGCAGGCTTTGATTGCTTTCTTCTCAAGTTCATTTATTCTGGTTATTGCAGATATTTTAATTTATCTTCAGTGTATGTTAATTACGGCTTGGTACAGTTGCTGTGGGCTTAGAGCACTTTGAGGCAGATACTTAACAGTCCATCCTGTGGGGGCGATACCCATCCCAGGGAGAACGTTGCTGTCACTTAATGTACTCAGCTTTTCTGTCCCTGCCCTGGGAAACACCTTGGTGTGCGGGGCAGTTCTGAGACGGCCAGTGTTAAAGGTACTGAAAGAGAGACAGACCTTTAGTGCCAGCCGGTTCAGGGGACTGCTGTGATTCCCCGGTCCCTCTCCTCTGCTTAAAATGGCTAACTCTCGTACCTTCCCTTCCTTGTCAGCAGTAGAGTGGCAGGGAGCTGAATTGGCTGAAAACCACACGAGACAGAAAGTGGTTAGCTTTGCAGCCACGCTCATTAAAAATGAAACAAATTAAATTAGGCTTAGCTTTTTTCAGAATGATACCTTGTAACCGTTTATCTGATGTGGTAAACTCCATGAATTAATGCATTATTGTCATGTAATCGGTATGCCCCAAATAATCTTATTTGCGATGGGGAAGGCTGCTTCTTCAATATTGCCTTCTCTCAAGCAGTGTCTAACATTTTGGGAGGAAAGTAAATTTGTCTGAAAAATAAAAGTTAACATTTTCTCTTAAAATATTCATAACAGCATTCAGTTCACAAATGCACCTTTCATTTTTATTGGAAGATATTTACATCCTGTAGAAAGGGATCCTTTCTTCCCCCTCCCTGTTTACTGATGAATTGGAGATGGACTGATGTTTTGCAGTAACTTTGTAAATGGCCTGACAAAATTAACATTGGCATTTATTTTTTCAATTAAGTATGCTGGAACTTTAAAAGTGAAACTTTTTTGACTCTCAAGATACAGTCTTTGTGAAGCTTGCAGTTCACCTGATCTTACACAGATGTATTAAGATGCAAAATAAAATTGTTCAGCTTTCATTCCCTCTCTCAATATTTGTTTTTTATTTCATATTCACAGTTAGTCATGAGGGTATAGATAACTTATGTCGAAGACAACCACTTATACCGTTACGCTTGTTCCATTCTTATCTTTCAGAAGCGCTGTTCAGCTCTGATAAGACCCTCCCTTTCCCTAAGGAGGAAACAGTTCCAGCTACTTGTTAACTCTGAAAGTTTAGCTGTACTTGGCTTTGTGAAAGCAGCAGAGGAATGCTGCAATCGTGTAAGCAGTTCTCATGTTTACAGCTGGGTATAGCAGATTGATGTGACCAGTGGCTGAAAGGGCTGATGTGTCACCGCCTCTGTGGCAAACTGTCTTTCTTGGACATTCAGACAATTGAAAACACAGTTACATGTATATTGTTGAAGGACAAATAAGTTCCATATTAGGAATTTTGATTTCTGTTTTGCTCATTGTGAGTGCCGGCATAGCTTGCAAGAGTAGGTAACTCTGACATACTTCCAGAAAAACAAGGTTTAGAAACGTGAGTTTCTCCAAAAGGAGAATCCTAAACCTCTTGATTGGTTGAATCATTACTATGCAAACCCTCAGTTTTGACTTAACTGCATTAAATATTAAAACTGTTGTGTGTTCTGCTACGTGGTTAACTCAAATACATGTGGTGTGGAGAGTCAAGCTGAAAGGCATTCACACTACTAGAGTCATGTGACTCATCCCATGTTTTCTCATCAATGTTGCTATTATGAATAGAGCTGGTAGTATTAGATCTCTAAGGATATTGTCATTTCATGTCATTTCAAACTTGATTAGCCCTTGAAATTGTCCTGTGGTAGACTGTTCCAAGTCCCTAAGCAGAATCATTTTTTCCCTGAAGCACACTAATCTCCTGGCTATACGCATGTTTGTAGGGCTACAAAGATGATTCAGGGACTAGAACATCTCTCTTATGAAGAAAGGCTGGGGGACTTGGATCTTCTTAGTTTGGAAAAAAGACGACTGAGGGGGGATCTTATCAATGCTTATAAATACTTAAAGGGTGGGTGTCAGGAGGATGGGGCCAGGCTCTTTTCAGTGGTGCCCAGTGACAGGACAAGAGGTAATGGGCACAAATTTGAACACAGGAAATTCCATCTAAGCATGAGGAGGAACTTCTTTACTTTGAGGGTGGCAGAGCCCTGGAACAGGCTGCCCAGAGAGGTGGTAGAGTCTCTGTCTCTGGAGACATTCAAAACCTGCCTGGACGCGTTCCTGTGCAACCTGCTCTAAGGTGACCCTGCTCTGGCAGGGGGTTTGGACTAGATCATCTCCAGAGGTCCCTTCCAACCCCTAGCATTCTGTGATTGTTCGTTTTGGTCTATTCCAACTAGTGCCCAGATCAGGTTTGTTTAGCTATTTTTCTCTCCTCTCCTCCTGCATTCTTTTCAAAGCAGAATATAACTAGAGAGAGAACAGAGTCTCCTTCAGGAACACTTCCTGATCCTCAAAAAGTAGCTTTGGGTATCAAGGAAACTGGATACTAATATAGCACAGTGAAGAGAACGCAGTAAATAAAGCACCTAGCAAACTCACATAGGTAGGCCTGCACTTTAATCCTGGACAGAATACTTAGATCACTACAATCCTGGGCGATTTGGCAATTTCTGTGTAAGGATATAAACTGTATTGAAATTTGAAAGCCTTGTCTTATACCTTAAGGACTTAAACGTGAGAACTTGTCCAAGTTGGCCCAGGACTGGGCTCAGTGAAACTTCAAAAGCCTCCAAGGATGGAGGTGCTGCAACCTCCCTGGGAAGCCTGTTCCAGTCCTTACCCATCAGTAGCATCAACCCTTTCATCCCAGTGGTCCAGCCACTTTTTTCAGCCTTGTTCTTCACACGTTTGATGCATAACTGACTTGATTGCAAGGTTACTATAGGATAGACTCAAAAGCCTTGGTGAAATACAGGTAAATGGCATCCTCTGCTACCTGCCCAAAAAAGAAAGAGTTTTATTACACAGAAACATTCTGTACTGAAAACCAGTCCAGTATGATGCATGCAAAACTGCATTTGTCTTTCATGAATGAAAGACCTTGCTTTCCAGGTATTTCTAATGCCATGTGAAAAACTAACGAAGTTCTGTGTTTAAGAATGAAAGTTAAAAGTGGAATAAGGTAGAAAGTAGCTCCTGGAATCAGGAGAACAGACAGCTGATGTAGGGGCATGACGGGGGGGGAATCACTGGTTTATTTAGCTTGGTGAAATAGAATAGAGGATTAATGTGACGACAAGTAAGGAAAATGAAGAAATCTTGATGGAAGAGGAAACAGCATAAGCAGACTATGAATTAAACCGCATTATAAAACAGAATAAACTTCTAACTAGTGATACTACTAACATTTCAAAACAGCGCTCTCAATCTTGCAGGGTCAAAATTCTAGATGTTTTCAAGATACATCTTGACCAATTCCTCAATGAAGTTTTAGAAGGTAGTTGCTAGTAGGCCAATCAGACATACCTGACTTCATTAATAAATGGGCTACGGAATCCTATGTAATCTTGTCCACTGCAAAGCAAAAATAAAGCATGTTGGCCTAAACCATAAGCATTTTAGAGAAGGTCAGGAACGGTATCTGTGCTGTTGAGGCGTATCTTAAGGTACTCGTTTAAAGCCTAGTTCAGTGATGAGTGGATAACCTTGATACAGTTTGTCTCGTGGTTTACTCATAGAATTTAATATGGACTGTATACTTAAAATAAGCACTGGCTTTGAGAGGGTGGATTCCTTGCCCTTCATTTTCCTGCGGATAGTTTGACATTCTGTGACATGCTATTTGTGATGTTTGTCACTGCATACCAGTGCTCTGCCACTATGCTAGCTTTTGTTCACAGAACAGGTGTAAAGATGTAATTTTATGGTGTGCAACAGGTTCAGGATGCCAAGGAGCTATTATTGTGTACATACCTGGATAAGTATTCATGTTTCCGTCAGGTAAGAAATTTATCAAAATACCTTGTGCATACTGTTCTGAGGATGCAGGTGCCCTCGCGGCATATGAAAAGGGGTGTCAGATCTTGTTCACTGAGCAAAAGGGTCGATGAGCAGTACCCAGGTGCACGATGGTGATAGAGTATGTGTTTGACAAGTCGAAGGCGAGATGCCGTTGCCTATAAAACTGTCTACATTCCAGTACGTGAAACAGCAGCTATAAAAACTGTCTACATTCCAGTATGTGAAACAGCAGCTATATAATGGTGTTGGAGATGATGAGGTTTTTGTTGGGGTGGGTTTTTGGGGAGTTTTGGGTTTTGGGGGGGGTTTTGTTTTTTTGGGATTTTTTTTGTTTGTTGGTTTGGGGTGTTTTTTTCCAAGAATCTCCTTAAGTAACCACACATTTGTGGCCCGTTGTGAATTAACTACTGTCTGTCATGTGATAGCAGCTGAACTTAAGGAAGCAACAAGGCTAAAGGGTCCTCACATTATTGCTTTTCGTGATTACATTTATAAGGTCCTGGGGTGAACGATGTAATTTGCAATGAACTGTCATAGCAAATAAAAGGATAAAACTGCACTATCATTATAAGCTTGAGTGGAATACTGTTAAAACTTTGCATATAGCTACTTGACTCCGAGAATGCGCAAACCAATACAATTTACAACAATTTTCTTGACTTTTTTTTTAAGAGAATAGTAGAAAATGGTGGAAATAAATTTGAGTGCTAGTAATTACTGATTACTCAGTAATAAAACTGGATGTCACAAGTATTCCTTTTTCCTTGCCTTGCAGTTGCATGGGGTAGAGTGAACCATCGCTGCTCGAGAGCCAGTCATGCATGACTCTGGGCTCTGTACTCAGGACAGTGGCGACTATCTGGCCAAACTCCTTGTAGTAGGGGCAGGTAGATGGGGAGCTGCTGGACTTGTGGTTATCTTCCTTTGCACTGTGGTAGGCTCTAGAAGTTTTTAATACACTCTTACTACACGGGACATCCATTTAATCTCTCCACCAGCCGTTTTAAGATGCTTTCATACAAATGATGATTTTGAGTCGTTCTCAAAATCACGTTATTTGCTGTAGTTACATCAAAATGACTGTTGTAGTCCTTTATCCAGCTTGTTGCACCAGAGCAGCATGTTCTAGAGCTTTCTGACTAAAGGCTTCCTGGCTGTACACCTGCTGCTAAAGTGGAGGTGCCGTTTGGAGTGAATGTGTTGGCAAATGAGCAGCTCCTGAAGCTTTTGAGGTGAATGGAAAGTCCAGGATAAAGATATTGTGGGGTGGTATTGGTGAGTTATTAAACTTTAGTCCTGCTACCTTGTCTTTAACTCTATCTTCACTGCCAGATAGAAGAGTCAGAACCTACTGAGAAGCCTGAGGTTTGCGTCTAGTCTTTATCCAGGAAAGCAAACCGGGTTCACAGGATTCATTAATCTGGGTGTAAAGAGTGCTTGAGAGGACTTTGGGCTGAAGAGTTTGGGTTTAGGCATACAACTCAGATTGACTTCTAATATAGCATCCTGATTCTGGTAACTTTATATGCTCCTTTATCAGCTCTGTATTCATCCTAGAGCAGTGAGCTGTATCTTAACTGCTAGTGCCATTAGTGTTTAATTTGTGATTTTGCTGTGTCTACTCATATGTCTAAAATCACCTACATGTGCATTGTCCTTGCAGAAACAAACATCTTTTAGCACTTCTTGTTTGTTTGTTATCATTGCACATTTTCCCTTCATTACTATCCTCCACTTTTTCCTTTCTTACCTTTTACTTTTCTTCAACTGTCAGTGGAATTATTGTCTTCCTGTCTCCATATTCAGGTAGTGTCAGTGGCTGAGTATCACCGCAGGATCGATGCTCTAAATAGCGAAGAACTGCGCACACTCTGCAGACGTCTCCAGGTGCCCTCTTCAGTAGTTTAAACCCCATCTCCAGATACTAAAACATCTTTCTTTGTAGTGTCTTTGATCAGGGCAAGTCCTGCATTCAGTGGGTTTGTCTTGTCTACAGCACTACAAGGATCCAGCAGAAAATTCCTTTGTTTTGGATGTATTTAATTGTGAAATGCCATGGTGGAATCAGTAATTTTATGATGGAATTATTACTTCCACTTTTTTCAAACAGGAATTTTCTGTTAGAATTTGAAAATCTGTTCTCAGTACTGCTTGACGTGGAGTGATGTGTTTTAACTTCTGCTGTAGGCTGGTGTGTTGTGCTAGATAGAAGCTTTCCTAAAAAGAATGCAAAACAGGTGAAGAATCCAAAACCTTGTTGCATGGGAGTTTAATTTTATATAGGAATCTCTCATCAAGAATCAGTACTTGGCAAGTATGAAGCTTCACAACTTCTGTGGAATAGGTAAGTATTTTTCCCATTATACGAGCAGGTAATTGAGGCAGTTCAACACGGCAAAGGTCGTACACATGGAGCTGGTAATGGGAAACTCTCGGTTCCGAAAACAGTACTTCGGTTTGGATTTTTGAAGGCTTACTGATATGGATTTAAACTGATGTTTGCATTCTCTTTAGGTGTTTCTTAGTTCTTTGCCAATTATAAAACTGTTAGTTGCTGTGTATTTCATATGTAACTTACTGATGGAAAGCATTGCTTAGAACTCCTTAGAAGACTTGAGTATTTTGTTTTCCTGTAGTAATTGGCTGCTCAAATTGTAAAACCTTTCCGTTCTGTTTTTTTTACTTTGATCTTGGCTTTTTTCCACCTATTATCATAATACACATAAGAAAATATTTTCTTAACTCTTTTTATTTCTGATTATTTAATAATCAGTAATTAATTGCTTTAAAATGTTTTGTAAGTAGTACAGTTACATAAATCAATAATGAGCTGCACTTTTATAGGAAAATTGGAAATTTTCCAAAAAAAACTTTCATTCCCACTTGAGAATGAAAGAATTCTGTTTCTGGCAAGTGGGGGTGGAGAAATCCTTGTATTAATATCCTATAAATGCAAGAGCTCTTTCCAAACACCTTTCACCTGGAATGTCCAAACTCAAGGTTTAGGCTGACTTGAAAAATCTGATGTGGTGGCCTAGAGCCTATAAACCCTCTGTTCTGAGGCCATTTGAGAGTTTGTGGTGTAAACTTGTGGCAGTTATTAACCTCAGAAGCCCCTGGAATCTGACTACAGCTCAGTTTGCGCTCTCGAAGTTTAGCAGGAGATAAATTAGCAAGTTTTGAAACTACACTGTGTTCTGTCCGACAGACACCTTTGAACGGACACATGTCTTTATCTGCTTCTACAACGCAGTGTTCTTCCTAGAAGACAGTTGCTTTAGTGTAATAATAATTAAAAAAAGGCAAAAAAAATCCAACCAAAAAAATCCCAGACCAACCAAACAAAAACCCCACAACCCCCCACTTTAATCCAAATTATTCATCTTTTGCATGGTGCACTTAATCAGAATTAAAGAATAACAAAGGGAATAAGCTTTCTGCTGTACACTTCAACAATGCTGAACTCTTACGGAGTTGACGCAGTAGTATATGCTGGATGAAAGGCATTTAAGGTGGAAAAGGCTGGACTACGAAATAACATGTTTTATAGATAGAACTCTGTAATGCAGTCTGTAGTTCATCCTTTTGTACATGAAACTGTATGGATAAATGGGTATACTTTTTTGTTGTGATATGGGAATCAGTGCATAGTTAATATTGACAATGCTTGTTACCGTCCATTGAAAAATGGAAGGCTTGAGTTCTTTGCTTGCTTGATACTCGCTTTCTTTAAGCGCACCTTTTGTTAAGAATTAGTATCACAATTAAGTTATTGTATATATAATGTACTTTGACTTTATAATATATATTGTATATATAATGTACTTTGACTTTATAAGCCTATTTTTAAGTGACAAGAGGTTGTGATAGTGACTTTTTTCGTAGTTCTTGAGAGATAGGAAAGGGATATCCTTTTTTTTTTTTTTGGCTCAGGTGGCTGTATTTGTTGGCGTATTCCTGTCTGTATTTCAGAGTTGTCTTTGATTTGGCTTTTCTTTTGTTAACTAAGAAAGTTCTTTTCACAAAAGTTTGGCAAAGTTTATTATGGTGGTATTTTGAAACACCATAGCTGTATCCTGTATGTTTAGAGTATGAGGTATGTGGCAAACACTGGTTATTACTCGAGTTCACAGGTGTGAACTGGCAGGCATTTTCTTGAAATCTCAGGTCTCAGGCTTTAAATAGTTTGGACAGTCTGACTTTCAGTGAAACTTGGTTCAAGCTGATAAATTATTCAGGTGCACTCATTCTTGTTAAGATTACTTTTTTTTTTCTTTAGCAAGTCTCTCAACATTCTAATAAGTCTTGCTGCAGTGGCTTAAGTTACAAACTTTCTTCACTTTGTGTTACTCCTCTATCAGATTTCACTGTCCACACAGCAAGTTTCAAATACCCCTGTAGGAAGATTTATAGAAGGAAACCTGTTTGGGTCTCAGCTAGTCTAGTTCTCAAGACATGGCACTTGAACTTGAAAGTGCCAGTGAATATGGACTGGAGTAAGAAGCTATTGTGAAATATGGTATCTGGTGAGAAGTTCTGTGGCCTTCTGCCACTTCCACTAAATGGTGATCTATAGCAGCTCAGTGGGCTAGGTGTATGGGTCAGGTATTTTAAACTATGACAGGATCTTTGTGCATAATGCATCTTCACCAGACCTCAGAGCTCACTATGCAGCTTAAGTATTATTGGTGCTTTCCCCTTCCCACCCTCTCCATTCTTTCTTCTTTGACTCCCATCAGATCAGTACTCCAGCAGAGCAGCGTATGGAGCTGCAATATTCCTAAGGCTCCATTCAGGTGGTTTACTCAAAATACTTGACAGCAGTCTTTCCACATGTCTACTACATATCTGAAAACTTTCACAAGTACTCTAAAAGAGTATTGATTCAGAAACTACTGAGAAATGTCCATGTTGAAGTTTCAAATCCTATTTTGTCTGGGTTTTTTTTATTTACACGTAATATGAATACCATGTTAGTACTAAAATGCAAGAACTTTGTAAGCTGACCTCTGGAAAGCGTTCTGAGTCCTTCAGCTGTGTATGAGGACTCTTCTTGTTTTGTTGTTTTAGTATAAAACCATAGCTTTCTTCTGAGTAGGTGTCTGTGTAATTTATTGTTAGCATATAATTGAGTACCGGCATGCTATTGGAAGCAGTGGAAATCTTGGTCAGATCAAACCTAATGGATTTCTTAACTTTTGAAGGAGTTGCATAAGAAATCGGTAACTGCATGATTTTTAACCTGCAAAGTTTATTTTCCCTGCTAATAGAATTGTGAATACTTATTTTCTTGTTGTTCTTTTTGTAGATAACAACAAGAGAAGATATCAATTCCAAACAGGCAACAAATATCAAAACAGACCTGGAGCCTGAAGCATTCCGGCCAAATCTTAGTGATCCCAGTGAACTACTACAGCCAGAACAAATTGAAAAGGTATTAACTTATATATGTTATTTCTTAGTATTGTACATTAATGTATCACAAATGCTATGACCATACTGTAAAACACACCAGTAGGAAGACCTTGCGTAGTATTAAATAGAACACAGTAGAAACATTTAGGTTGGAAAAAGACCCTTAAGATTATAGAATCCAACTGTAAACCTAACACTGCCAAGTCCACCACTAAACCACGTCCCTGAGTGCCACAGCCACACATCTTCTAAATACCTCCAGGGATGGTGACTCAGTCACTTCCCGGGGCAGCCTGTTCCAATGCTTGATAACCCGTTCGGTGAAGAAACTTTTCCTAATATCAAGTCTAAACTTCCTCTGGCACAAGTTGAGGCCGTTTCCTCTCATCCTATCCTATCTGGGAAAAGGGATTGACACCACATTGCTACAACCTCCTTTCAGGTAATTGTAGGGAGCGATGAGATCTCCCGTGAGTCTCCTTTTCTCCAGGCTAAACAATTCCAGTTCCCTCAGCCACTCCTCATAAGACTTGTGCTCTAGACCCCTCATGAGCTTTGTTGCCCTTCTCTGGACTCGCTCCAGCACCTCAGTGTCTTTCCTGTGGTGAGGGGCCCAAAACTGGACACAGTGTTTGAGGTGCGACCTCACCAGAGCCGAGTACAGGGGGATGATCACTTCCCTAGTCCTGCTGGCCACACTATTCCTGATACAGGCCTTCTTGGCCACCCAGGCGCACTGCCGGCTCATGTTCAGCTGGCTGTTGATCAATACACCTAGGTCCTTTTCTGCTGGGCAGTATTCCAGCCACTCTTCCCCAAGCCTGTAGCATTGCATG
>VYZM01012507.1:201319-320377 GCA_013398915.1 Dromas ardeola
TTCAAGCCATGAGCAGCCAGTTTCTCCAGGAGAGTGCTATGGGAAACTGTGCCAAAGGCTTTACCAAAGTCTAGGTAGACAACATCCACAGCCTTTCCTTCATCCACTAGGCAGGTCACCTTGTCATAGAAGATGATCAGGCAGAAGGTCAGGCAGGACCTATGCTGACTGGACCTGATCTCCTGGTTGTCCTGTACATGCTATGTGTTGGCACTCAAGATGTTTTGCTCCGTAACCTTCCCCAGCACTGAGGTCAGACTGACAGGTCTGTAGTTCCCGAGATCCTCCTTCCTGCCCTTCTCGTAGATGGACGTCACATTTGCTAACCTCCAGTCAACTGGGACCTCCCCGGTTTGCCAGGACTGCTGATAAATGGTGGAAAGTGACTTGGTGAGCACTTCCACCAGCTCCCTCAGTACCCTTGGGTGGATCCCGTCTGGCCCATAGACTCGTATATGTCTAAGTGCACAAGGCCAATACAGTTCATAGCTAAAATGTTGCTTTCTTTCTTACTATAACTTTATATATACGGTACTAGTGTGTGTCTTTGCCCTTTTTTCATTCTTCCTTAAAAACAGCTTGGCTTTCACTGCAGTTCTTGCTGTCCAGTCCAAAGTCATCTCATTAAATGTGTATATTATAGGTTTGGATTAAAGCTGACTGCATTCAAAGGTGCATGAACAGGAGACCAGGCTTCCTTTATTCTTTAGCTTGTTACCTGTTGGCTTGAGTGATCTATTTTCCCCAGTACTGAGACATAGTATTGTTATGCAAGAATAACTATGTGGTTTTACTGTCTTGAGATAAACCTTTTGGAGACCTTACCAAACACGTGTTCTTCAGTTGGTAAACCATTCTTCTCCTGCACGTCACTGCTTTCTTAACATAATCTGCTTTCATTTATATGTGTTAAATTCTTAAAAATAGTAAAAAATACATATTACATAAGAGGGTTGTCATTATCTTGTTAACAGCTCACAAAGTCTCTTCCACCACGGACCATTGGATATCCATGGACCCTTGTCTACAGTACTGCAAAGCATGGCATGAGCTTGAAGACTTTGTATCGAACTATGCTGGGATTAGACACACCTGTGCTGTTGGTTATCAAGGACAGTGATGGACAGGTAGGAAAATGTTTGTTTTGAGGTAGGGGACCCACCAAGAAAAATGTTTGAGGAGTATAAAGGAATAGCTGACACTTCAGTCCATCATGGGAGATAAAATTGTGTGCATCAAGCTGGTTTTCTCCTTGGTAGTCACGTAGAGGCTTTTAAAAATGTGTTTGACTGTCAGGCAATGCTCTGACATACTGCATTTCTAGGAAATACTTTAATGATAAAAGTTTGCTCTCACAACGCACGAGTCTCATAATAACCAATTACTGAGTTTACTTCTAATATCCTTTTTTTAATGCACTTAAAACATGAGAAATATAGTCTCTAAAACTTCCTGATACCAGAAGGTCTTGTTGAGTTGGAATGTCCTTGCCAGCTGTGGCCAGTGCTTCTTCAGTACATTCTGTGGCTGCAGCCAATTATCTCTCTCCTACTCAAGAACTGTGGGATCTTTGCTGCATAATTAGTTTTTGTTCCATGACACTCTGTAATTGTGCTCTATTCTCCTTTGACTGGGGTATGAATTCAATAAAGTGGATCACATCTCACTGTTTGAAAAGCAAACATCCTCTCTTGAATATTCTAATAACAGGTGAACATTACAGGCAGCATGAGACTGTTTCTTCCTTTCTGAAACTTCAGTGCTCTCCCATGGAAACAAGTTACCCCTGTTAAGAAGAAGAAACAGAACGACTGCAAAATCTGTAGCATTTACTTCACTTATCTGTCCTGCTTTAGTAACCGCTCTTTTTATTTTCAGGAAGCATGAGCTCATATCATTCAGGGGGGCTGAAAACTGTAAATGAAGGGTATGTTTTCTAATTAAAGTCATAACTTGGTTTTTTCCTTCTGTTTCCTGCCTTGGGGATCCTTTTAAGAAGAAAAATCTCTTCTAAATCTCTGCTAGTAGAGCACTTTTTTCCAGAAGTTCTTTAAAAGGGAATTCTTTCTTCATTTATGATTCTATGATTTATTTTTAATCTTGAAGATAAAAACTATTCAATAGACTTGAGATGTCTCAACAGACCCATCAGCCTCTTAAAATGTACTTTGGTAACTTTCCTTCTCTGATTCCAGTATTAGCTTTTCAAGATGAATTTGTAAGATATCTACTTCCTAGTACCTGATTATCTGGCCCAGTAAGAAAATGTCCCTTTTCTGATAGGACTGTCTTGCCACCAGCATGTAATATTGTTCTGTTGCTGAAAATATTCAGATTATCTCAACTTGCATGTCCACAAAGTATCAGCGTTGCCAATGAAAACAGGGAGTTCATAGACATGCCATGGTGGTTTGTTTTTTTTTTTTGTGAAACAAACCATAACAAATCTCAGTTTACAGGCTCATGACCAGGAACGTGTGTAGAAATGTTCATTGGACTTTTGGGACAAGTAGCCACTGAACTTACCTTTCAGAGTGTATGCCAGATCTTATCTAGGTTCCACACAAGAGTGAGTGAAATCCATATGTGTTCACTGAGCAACATATGCCACAGAAGGAAAGGGTCAGACAAATTTTATGTGCTCGGTCCTTCACCAATGTAGTGAGAGTGGTATTTTCAGTAGTTTTGTGTCTCAAGCTATTAATGAGAGGCACCTTTGAATTTGACAGCAGAAAATTAGTTTTATACTATCTTTCTGTTCAAAATCCATGGAAATTCAGTGGAGAGTCTTTCTCCTCTTGATGCAAGGATCTACAATCATGAAAAATAAGACAATGGTAGCATGCCCTTTGATGGTAATCAATCAGGGTCATACATTTTTTTAAGAAGCTATTAATTTTTTGAAAGAGGTTAATTTAACTTTAATACCTTGTAGCTTCCTGGGATATAGTCCTATAAAACCGCATTCCGTGACTGAAAAAGAATCTGAGTGCTTCTTTATAGGAGAGTGTATCCAGAAATAGCTCGTTAGCAGTATGCTAAGATAAATACTATTTATGCCCTTCCAGAATGCGTTTTAAGAGAGACCAGGTGTTGTCCTATTTTATGCTCCAAGATCACTGCCTGTTATCTAAGCTATCTAGCTCAGAGAAGATCCAGAATTATGACTAGATAGTTTCTCGCCATTTGCTGAGCGTACCTTCTCAGTCCTTTTTGGCATTGCTTGTTCTGACCACTTTGTAGCTTCTATGTTTGTGAAAGATACTGGTTTTGTCTTATCCTCAGTTGAGGTACTTTTCCTTCAAACTAGAATTAATTTATTTCCTGGGGTACTTCCGCTTAGACCCTGTTCTTTGTTGTGCATGTTTACGAAGACAGCCTTTATCTGGTGTTGACAGTAAGTTGAGTAAGGAGTAAGTGTACCTTGTAATTTTTCATAATATGGTTTGTTAAGGGCTGCTAAGCCTCACTGTATATTTTTTCCTTTCTTCCAAAATCTTCACCAATCTTGATTTCCTTTTAAAATAAATTAGCAATTTTACTTAGAGGGCTGTAAAAAAACACAAACAGCCAAAACACTCAGCTTTCATAAACTAAAGCATTATTTGTGTAGAAGTTTGAATGTTGTCTAGTTGAAAGTTGGAACCTGAAGCTACCTAAATTGCCTGCTGTAGTCAATTCTAGGAGATAGTCTAACAAAGGTGCCCAGGAAATCTGTAGATATCTACATTACTATTGTTATGGACTGTCTCTCTATCTACTGATCTGTGCTTCTGTCAGTGAAGACACCAAGCTCTGGTGTCCACTCTGACAGCCATTTAGAAAGGAATTAACACCTAAATCCTGAACATGAGTCACTAAACAAATGGTGGTATAGAAGTGGAATTAATGGCAGTTAACCACTCCAAGGACTGTTTAATTTTATAGTGAGTCATTCTTCCGATTGTATTATATACACTGCAAAAGCATGAGACTTGGAGCCTGGAATTTAGGAATTTTAAGTACCCACCCTAACAACTAGCCACAACAATCTGATCTCATGCAGAAGCCCTATAGACATAATTTCTGAAAGGACGGAAATAACCGTTGGGAAGAAAATTGCTCTTTTGCTGTAAAGCTCGATTCTTTTAATGTTGCTTATAGCAGCAATGTGATCTTTCACGACCCAGACTTGTTGATGGAAGCGTACAGAATGTGTACATAAAGAGGTTGTGGAGTACTGATTTGTGGCGGTACTCAAAGCTTAACTGGACAAGACAGAGTCAACCCAATATATCTTTAGAAGTAGTCATCCTTTGAGTAGGGAACTGTGTGAGAGACTAAGGTTCTTTATAACTTAAGTTATTCTAGAATTAGAAATAAAATACTCTTGTATCTGTATGTGAAGCAAACTTCAAACTCTTTAAGTAAAGGATGTAAGGTTTTCCATACAGTTAGGATGTACTAGCTTTGCATTTTACTGGTATACAAATAACAACCCTGAGATGATCTGAGACAAAGACTGAAATAAGTGTTGTTTGGAAAGCTCTTACCTGTGTAGAGGCTGAACTGAGATACTTCAGGATTGGCACAAGTCTTTCACAGAAGGTTAATTCCTCTCAAGGAATGT
Source organism: Dromas ardeola (assembly GCA_013398915.1). NCBI lineage: Eukaryota > Metazoa > Chordata > Aves > Charadriiformes > Dromadidae > Dromas > Dromas ardeola. The sequence goes on from VYZM01012507.1 coordinate 205,929, forward strand.
CAGCTGTTAATGAAATCTTGTATTTACTCAATTTTTTTTTACTTATGTTTACTTACTTGATGTAATGTCAGCCCTGAGGGTATTGATCTGAACTAAGACATGTCATAGGTACCAGAATGTAGCTAGCAGGACTGCTCTCCAAAGAATAACTTGAGCTCTTAAAGGAAGCTCAGATCAGAAACTCGGATAGTTTGAAGACAGTTTGATGCTACATATAAACTAAGAAATAATTAGAAGGTGTCAATGGCTTCCCATTGCTGTGAAGTTGCTAGAAAATGTTCATGTATTTACTTAAACATAGTTTTCTTTATTTCAGCAGCCCGTTTTTGTTCTGTTCATGAATCAAACTTTATTTGAATTCGACATGGATTTTTACCCTAAAAGATGCCCTACTTAAGTTTAGTTACCTGCATACAGTAAGCACAGTCGAAGGTTGCAAAATGTGTGACAGAAAAGTTAACACCAGGTTTCTGAAGTCTAACCTACGGCCCTGGACACTTGAAATCACAAGAAGGAAAAAATGTCTCACCTGTTCTGCTTTTTAGAGATTACATATGCAAAGGTAACAAAAAAAGGAAAACACGAAACAAAAAAAACAGAGTACTCTCTTCTGCAGAACTCCAGCAATAAACCGAATAGACTACAGCAATTGTGTGTTTTTTCTGACTCTTTCATCTTTAATTTTTAACATTAACAGTTACAGTTAGTGGAACATGTTCAGGTAAAAATGGAATACTGTCTTGAAGTTCAAATCCTGTTGTTGCAGAAAGTATGTATGAAGTCAGGGTTGGAGGTAATTGGTTTTGTGACACTTTGTGACGTTTTGTGACGTCACGTGTATGCTCAAAGGTAATTCTCTTCACTTAAGGAACAGTTTTATATATGAGTAAAGTATCTTGTTAGTGTAATGATATTACATAATATAAATAAATAAAGTATTAATAATATAAGGAAGCTTCTGTAGGTGTTACGACTTTAAGGAAGTTTGGAATGTAAGTCCTACCTCTCTTCTGCTCTGTAACAATGGGGTCTCAATGGTGACTGCTAAAATGTGCAGTACTACTTGCATCAAATTACTTTGTTTGCTGTTGTGCATACTTTTTTCAAAATTCTTAAAAGTTTATTGCAAGAGATTAGTGCTTGAATTCAAGAAAAAGATTTCAGAACATCACTATTGGCATGATTGATCTGTTAGACTTAAGATACAGTTTGATGTGGATTAACAGGATGTTTGAAGATAATTATCGCTGATATTCTTTAGAAGACTAGCAATTTTTTTTCTCTTAACCAGTTGGTGGAAGATGATGTATTGAGGGCAGGAGTGTATTTTGTTTCCTAATGAGCACATCTTTTTTTTTTTTTTTTTTTTTTTTTTTTTTTTTTTTTTACATGACTACTTTCAGGTTTGCTATCTTCTATTTCAGTTGAACTTTCTGAACAAGAAACTTTCTGGATGACATAAAATTCTACTGTTAGAATATTCCTTATTTCTCAAGTTGCTCTGAACTGGTAATTCAAAATTGAGCTGGGGCAGTCTTTATTAGATGCTTGATAGCTGCATATAATCCCTGAGTTCCTGATCTGCAGTTCCCACTCACCTCGTTTTGCGTCTGTTACCAGCTACTGTAGAGCTCAACATGGAAAGGAATGCTTGGAATACCTACCTACAGCCAAGGAGTTTCTTAGGATGGGCAGAAGAAAATAGTTTCTACTTTATATGCTGAACATAATCCAAGTCAGGAGACCAGCTTTAATGTCTCACTCTTACCAGTCCCATGCTTCCCAAACTCACTTTAATGTGAAACTTCATTTTGGTGGTGGTTTTTTTTTTCTTTCACGTACAGACAAACGAGACTGTGCTAGTGGAGTGCTTTGGTATTTGCATCTAGGCTGCTCTTGCAGATGTTGAAACCAGCTTCTTACTAGCAACAGAAATACTGATTTTGGGAGGGTTGTACTTCATGGGGTATAGTTGATTTTGCACAACAATGCAGGGCTTTTTTTCTAGTTGTTCTGGTTCCCAAGAAATTTATACTACTTGAATGAGACTTAAAAATCCAATAATCAGTCCTTAGACCTTTTTAACTACTGTTGTAATGTTCTTTCTCCTGAATATTATAAATACTTTTACTACCCAGCAAAGGCTTAGTTAGAATCTGTCTCTGTTGTAAGACAGGGTAACCAATGCTTACCTGTTATTTGGGTTGGAAGGAATAAATGGCATGAAAAATAACAATTTAGTTACAACTAGGAACTTGCTGAAAATAGCATAGTTGAAGTGGAAGAAGAGCTACATATGGAGGAGCATAACCTTTTGATTTGCTATTTTAAAAATTGTTTCTGAGAATTTGCTGAATTCAGTTTTATCCCTTTTTTTTTACTGTGTTCACTTTTCATTGAGAAAGAGTCCTATTACCTTTTTTTATTGGGTTTTTGTTTTGTTTGTTTGTTTTGTAATTGTGCCACAAAGCACCATACCGTATCTCATTCAATGTGCTTGGAACTGTGATACCATGTAAGGCTTATCCTGTAGTGTATTCCAAATCTGGCACTATTGGCAACCTGATTGTTTATAAGTTACTGTCATTAGAGATTCTCAGATGCTGTGTAGTTTTTCTTAAGTATTTTCTCTTGCATATTTTTGCTTGAAGGTTTTTGGTGCACTAGCATCCGAACCATTTAAAGTGAGTGATGGCTTTTATGGCACTGGGGAGACCTTTATGTTCACTTTTTCTCCAGAGTTTGAGGTAAGTAGTAATAACTTTGTATGCTTTGGTTTTTCTCCCCTCCCATATGCATTATCTTAAAATACTTACTGACTAAATCAGTAAATAATCTGAAAAATTCTTTGAGTTGGCCACAAAAATGTCATCATACTATTTTTTCCACAGTGGTGGACATAAGTGCACGGTAAATCAGTCGTGTTTGCATCGAGGATAACTTAGTCAACCTGATTGTTCCATTGTACTGAAAATTTTTCTACTCTTCTAAATTCTGCCAGATACCTGACAGAAAATTCACAAACGACATATTTTCAAGGAGCATATCATCTGACCTTAGTGTATTTTCTTGGTATTCCTCATTGTGTAGAAGTTTTAGTATTCTAAGACCACCTATTTTGGAATGGTCTTATTTTAAATAGTATAAAATGTAAGAAAACTTTTGTCTGCATGTATCTATACCCTGAATTTCCTGCGTAAACTTGATAACTTCATTAAATAAGCCTGTAGCCACCCATAGTTTGTCTTTACTGATGTTCCCTTTTGCCCAAACAAAAAGTTCAAATATTTTAACTTGCTAGTATGTTTTGTTCTCTTTTTTTTTTTCCATTAGGTTTTCAAATGGACAGGAGACAACATGTTCTTCATTAAAGGAGACATGGACTCCCTTGCTTTTGGTGGAGGAGGGTAAGTTCTTATTTCTTTTTGTCATTAGAGTCTGTTAAAAGTGTGTACCTCTGCACACATTTGAAAAGAGAATTTGGAATTGAATCCATTGTGATAGCTCAGGACTCAACAGTTACCAGCCAAAAAAGAATTAGTATGTCAGATACTTAGCTTGCCATGGTGAGGAAACTTTTTTGTCTTCAGTATAGTGTGCCACCAAGTTTCAGCCCTGCAAGGTTATGATGCCTTGCGTGCTCTGCTGGCACATGTGTCTTGCTATATTCACAATGGACACAAGATATTATGATAAATGTGAAAAAATTAGATAGCAGATAAATGTGAAAATTATGTGTAACTAGAAGAGGCTTGAATTGAAACTGTACCATCCCAAGACGTGCCAGTGTCTTCAGGAACTATATGTTGTCTCCCCCCTTTTTTTTCCTCCATGCAAGTCCATAAGCTTCTGGGATGTTTCCCTTATTCGTTACCGGCATTCTCCTCGCATATAAGAGTACTGCTATGCCTTTTTCTTAGTACAAATGGAAGGGGCTGAAAACTGAGGAATTCTGGTTAGCTTTTTATTACAGAATATCTGAAAAAGGAATATTCCCAAATTAATAATAAATAGTTAAAAAAAAATAAAATCTTTGCTGCTTCAAATTTATCAACAGCTATGAGTTACTTGTGTTGAAAAAGAATTCTGTAATTTCTCCTCATTCCTGAATTCTGAATGAGCTTAATACTTACTCCCTCAGTCTTTTGCTTTAACACATTGTCTGTCTTGCAGAGGGGAGTTTGCTCTTTGGCTCGATGGTGATCTCTACCATGGAAGAAGTCATTCATGTAAAACATTTGGGAATCATACACTTTCTAAGCAAGAAGACTTCACTATTCAAGACATAGAAATATGGGCTTTTGAATGAGTATTTAATTATTTCTACAGGGTATTGTCCCAAACCTGGCATGAATCAGTGCAGCTCAAAAATCCCTAGGAGCAATATAATGCACCGTTTTACCTTTCTGATTTTTTTTGTAAGTTTTCAGCGTGGCCATCTCGTTATTTTTAAATAGCAGACTTTTTTTTTCCATGCTCTCACATCTGTAATATACTGTCCTACTTTTTCTAAGCTGTAGACACTCTTACGAAATATAGACCATGTGGACTAAAAATTAACATCAGTTACTTTAAGCCTTGCAGCCTACAAAATTTTCATATCCTTTTTACAGTTGCCTCCCAGGTTTCCCACACACACCTTTCTGCAATCCCGCTAGGGGGCTGCTTCGTTGAATATAGGTTATTATTTTTGTATTCAAATTATGTCTATGAATGAAGTTGCCCTCTGTGAACCTGTATAAGAAGAAAGCTGCGTGTGGGTATTTGGCAGCAGTACTGTAGAAATTGGTCCGGACCAATGATGGATTAATTCATATGGTGCCACAAGGAGATGAGAAGCCTAGCATTCCTTCTTAGCACATACCAGTACACACATGGCGAAGTTAGAAGATATCCAAAGTCAACAGTGCCACTTGTCTTGTTTATTGTTCATGTTTAGAAAAAAGTCCGTTGATACATGTTCTTGCTGCATGCTGATTGTATTAATGAGTGTTTTGCATATGCTGTTAATGATCTGCAGGTTTGGGACAAAGACTGATAATATTGGGCTACATGGCAAGGACTTCTGAAATATTAAGGGAATGTAAGAATATGGTAGTTCTACAAAATCAAAAGGCTGAAGCAAGCAAAACTCAGTGAACAATTTGTAGCTATAGTAGGGCATTAAAAGTACAGAAACAGATGCATCTTTCTTCAACATAAAGTGTCAGATATATACTGTTATACTGTTGTAGCCGTGTAGCACATCAACTCCAAGAATATAGCTTATTCCTGTCCAAAGAAAAAAATAGTTGTGACGTTTTTGAGTGGGTCTATGTTGTAAATTTACAGTTAGCACCAGCTCTGATTAAAATGAGGTAATGTACTATAGGTAGACAATATTGTAATTCCGTAGACTCGTGGAATATGCAAACTTACTGTCATGTGACCTCAAAAAAAAAAATGACAGGCTAGAATACAGTTCCAGTAGCTCTTGTCCACTTTTGTAAGAAAATTGATAAGCCGTTGTGGCAATAACAGCTCAACAAAACTGTTTGTTTCAAAGCTTTTATTCTATGTTCTGCAAAAACAAAACAAACAAACAAAAGAAAACAAAAAAAATTTGCTGTTAAGTGTGACAGTGACTGACTTTGTGCTGAAATTTCAGCTATTTCAGATGAACATTGTATATTATCTTGTAAATTAATGTTTAAAGTAGTTTTGTTATTATAGAAAAGTGTTGATTGACGGGTTGCTTATAGCACTTTAAATTATTCTAGAAATGGAATAAAAGCCAAATGGGTTGGCTTAAGTAGATGTAGTTGTATATTATTTCAAAATATTTACATCTCTGGAAAGTTTTAAAAACTTATTTGAAGACAGTTTACTGCTATGGTAATGAGAAAGGGCAGATGTTTCATCTATAATATGCTAATGTTCCATATGACTAGAAATACAGGGCTTTGTTTCCTGTCTCTATGTATAGTTCTTTAACCTTATTAGAACTTAGTACAATGTGTAGACTAAATGTTTACAAAATAAGGAACTGTAAATAAATTGAAATGGCTTTTCTCCCCTTTGGTCTTCCACAGCAGTATTATTGTCTTTGTGGAGTTAAGACTGATTATTACAACAACAACAAAAAAAATCCTGTAACGGATTTTAAGTACTATAAGGTCACAGTGATGTATAGCAAATAAATCTAAATATATGTAAAAATAAACTTGAGTTGGAGTTTATTTAGAAGCTGGAGTTTACTTAGAACCACAGATGCGGATTATTGCTGTTCATTTAATAACTTTACTGAATATGTAGGATGCATTTGCTCATCCTTTTGGGGATTTCCGGTTTTTGAAAGCCCAATGGGAAGCGGTGAGAGTGAAATACGCTGTCCTCAGCCATTTTCAGGGGTGGGGGCGGGGAGCATCTCAGATTATTTTTGCTGACAAGTCCCATTAATTCAAGTGCTTAGTCTCTATCCCAAGCTCATATTGGAAATAAAGCTTATTTTACACTTTAAATGCTACTGTGAAGAATTTTATAAAGAAACATGCTTGGAAAAATTTCATAAAAGCACAGAAAATTTTCAGTAGCTGAATGTCTCTCAGTATTGGGCCAATCTTGGAAAGGCACACGGGGAAAAACAAGTGGAAATCAAGAACAATGTAGTAAGCAGTACAGTAGCAATCACGCTTGTATACATTCTAAATTAATTAAGGAATAGGAAGACATTTGATTTGAAGTATAAGTGACTGGGGTAACACTTGGTGATGCAACTAGCTGTGTAAAGGGTCTACGGAGAGCAATGCGTGTCTATTAATGAAAGACCATGAATTTTGTTAACCAAAGGTGTAGTTAACTTCTGTATGACACACATAAAAGACTTTATAGATGAGATCAAAGGCACGGTCTTGATATACCTCCTGCCTTCCATTCAATGTGACTTTTCTGCAGTATAATTCCTTTCCATCTTTCCTGACGAGGTTTGCTTATACGATTGTAAAGAGTTGAGGTTTGACGTACACTGAAGGCTTTGAGCTACATTTTGAAATGGTTCAGTGCTAGAAGACTGTGTCTCAGCATACAGTACTCGGATGTATTCATTGACTAACTTGATGTTTTGCTCGGATACCTGGAATTCTTTATCACATCATCTTTCATCTCTAAATCTTATTTATGTTACCGACTGCTTTTGTATAATCTGCAAAAGGATGTGATTTCTCACGTATGGCTTTTGCTTGTATCCTCCTGCTCACCTAGATATACTACATTAGGGGTTGTTTTTTTTTGTATGACAGTTATCACGTCTGCATAAAATCCGGTCTTTGAAGAGGAGTAAAAACATTTACTACTCACTCAGTTTCAAATTAAAAAAGATCAGTCTTGATTTGGATACTCCCCAGTATTCCTCATTCAGAACTTGAATCTTAAATCTCACTTTTATGCCCTTCCTTGGTAAATGAACACATCATCAGGGTGTTTTACTATTGACACAGCAATAGGGAACTCAGTTGAGGGAATAAACCTCTACTCTCTCTGCCCTTCAGAGTATGTGCTACTGCAGTATGAAGTAGAGCTATACTGACGTGCTGGAGCAGAGAGTCCAGCTGAGTGAATGGTCTATACTTATTTTTGCTGTAGCACGTACAGACCACAGTGGTCCTGCAGGCTGTCCCGCTGTCCCACTGCAGTATCACCAGCGTCAGGTCTGTTTAAGTTCTGCTTTTGCTGTCCTGCTCATCTGACAAGCTTTGTAATCCTCGCTGAGTTTCTGTTGTAGTAGTTACGCTGCTAGTAGTACGCTGCTGTTGAACACTCCACCGCTTTTCAGTGTGCCCTGTGGTGGCAGGACTGACTTCAGTTGAGATGTTGGTGTGGCGCAATGTGTACATAGTGGCTGAAGTAGCTCTGGCAACAGGACTTGCCAATACTTGTTCTGTGATCAGTGATGATTGAACATTTCACCACAAATGTTATACTTTCCCCTACAGCTAATTTTATATTAGTAGCCTTCCCTTTTTTTAAAAAAAATAATGAGCTGTAATACTGAACCCTGACTGTGCAGAAACGATTTAAAGAAGGAATTACTGCCATGGAGGAGGGAGCTGATTTCCAGTGGGTGGGATACACATCCAGTGAACCATCCATGCGCTTCAAGCCATTGCAGCAACTGTTGTGAGACTTGAAAAAATAGAAAGGTGTGAAAGTCTAATTTATTTCTTCTCACATAAATTCCACGCTGTAATTTAATCATGAAAGGTACATTAGGAATATAGAAAATGGACCTTGCAGTTCCTACTAAAGAAGGCGAGACAAGTTTTTCAATACCAAGGAAGGAGCTCTGCTTTCTTAGCAAACTACACAACCCTTGCAAGAGCAACACAAGCCTCAAACAGGAAAATGAGAGAAATGGTACTTATCAGAAGGAAATCTGTTTCAAATAAAACATTTTGGGGGTGAATACAGTATTTAAGAAAACAATGTGCTAAGCTATCATGAGAGTAACTAAGAGTTGCTTATTCTTCAGCTGAAAAGTCAAGGGGTTTATGCAGCGATTGAGCGACGGGACACAGCTTGATGCAAGCAAGACGTCGATTTATTGTGTGCAACCATTCCTTTATATATACTTACATCGGCTACATGTTTTAAACAGATTGGTCCTTTTGAACATCCACAGCTCGCGCAGCTGCATCTGATTGGTCAGTGATATACTATCACGCTAACAAACATATCTTATCTTTGAGGAGACAGTTCTTAACACCTCTTTTAGCCGGGCACCTGGAACTTGCTTATCTCGATGTTGCAACATTTGATAAGTTCCTGCCCTCAGGTTCTTGTTTAGTCCTTTTATGGCCATGACTACCTTCAGTTTCCCATGGTTTATGGCCTACAAGTCCCAACACGTCCCCGCCTATTAATTGCGCAGCACTCGGGGCTCTGCTCTTCAGGCCCCGTCCCACAGGTTTATTTCTGAAACAAGTCAGAAGAAGGAAAGCAGGCCTTAAATAATATCTACGAAGGCTGCTTTAATCAAGCAGTTTCTGAGCTTTATCATCTTACTACTTTAAGTTGAACATTTAAATTCGGCAGAGGTCACGCTAGTTTCACAGGAATCCAACAGTTGCAGTATAATAGAAGAGTCAGACTGCGTAATTTATGGAGTACTTTTGTTCAGTTTTTTAATTATTTCAGATTTATTTTCTCCACCTACTTTCCATGGATAAACTTGTCGCATATTTATGTAAAAAAAGTTATCAAACAGTTGGCCTACATGAAACACTTCCATGCATCATAAATTATGTCAGTATTTAATATTTCTCTTGCACAAAAACTGTAAATATTTTTCATGCTTTCAGAAACCTCTGCATGGTACTACTGACTCAAAGGTAAATGATGGTGGACAGTACGAGACAAATCACTAGTCATAGCACATGCGTGGTTTTCTTATCCATTGGAAATAAGATATTTTGAGTGGAAAAATGGAAAAAGTTGGGGGGGTTGTTGCGTAAAGTTTGTAACATTGCATTAGGATGACTATGAGGAAGGCTTAAGAAGTTATCTGCAGTGAGCTGTAGATTTATGATGTATATTAGTGAGTATATTCTTACACTTAAGGTTTTAAAGGCAAGGAGAGATTTGAAGAGGACTTGTGAGCTTGAAGGTTAGTCTTTTTTCCCTTCAAATGTCAATTCATCTGATGTTACCTTTACATATAATCTTATTTTTATTCTATGGTAAGTATAAATTGGATATTCCAATATGCAAGAAGACATTGGTTAAACAATATGTTGTTTTTTCAAGAAGCAGAGTGCCAGTGGTCCATCCTGTTGCTGAATGTGTTTAAATCAAAGTCAAAGAAGTTCAGTTCTCTCTGCTACATTCCATAAAGGAGAAAACAGGAAGGTTCCCTACCTCCTCTTTCACTGAACTACAGTTCAGCAGCGAATTTTGCCCTGCAGCTTAGGTCTGTCCTTGCCCCCAGTATTAGCATACGCATTACGTGAAACTGTTAAAGCGTAGGCTTGTCCACAGTGACTTCTGGTGGACATACAGGAGCCTGCAGAAAAGTCAAAAGTCAGTAATCTGTTACTCACAAGTGCTTAAGTGGATGAAACTTTTATGAATCTCAGCATTCATACAACATACACAAGTCTATGGGGTCGGATGGGATCCACCCAAGGGTACTGAGGGAGCTGGCAGAAGCGCTTACCAAGTCCCTTTCCACCATTTATCAGCAGTCCTGGCAAACCGGGGAGGTCCCAGTTGACTGGAGGTTAGCAAATGTGACACCCGTCCACAAGAAGGGCCCGAAGGAAGGAGGATCCAGGGAACTGTCAGTCTGACCTCGGTGCTGGGGAAGGTTATGGAACAGATTATTCTGTGTGCCATTATGCAGAACATAAAGGACAACCAGAAGATCAGGCCCAGTCAGCATAGGTTCATGAAAGGCAGGTCTGCTTGACTAACCAGATCTTCTTTTACAAGGTGATCCGCTTAGTGGATGAGGGAAAGGCTGTGGATGTTGTTTACGTGGACTTTAGTAAAGCTTTTGATACAGTTTCCCACAGCATTCTCCTGGAGAAACTGGCTGCCCATGGCTTGGATGGGAGTACTCTGTGCTGGGTAAAAAATTGTCTGGAGGGCCGGGCCCAAAGACTTGTGGTGAATGGATTTAAATCTACTTGGTGGCTGGTCACAAGTGGTGTTCACCAGGGGTCAGTATTGGGCCAGTTCTGTTTAATATCTTTATCAATGATCTGGACGAGGGGATCCAGTGCACCCTCAGTAAGTTTGCAGACAACACCAAGCTGGGTGGGAGTGTTGATCTGCTTGAGGGTAGGAAGGCTCTACAGAGGGACCTGGACAGGCTGGATCGATGGGCTTAGGCCAATGGTATGCGGTTCAATAAGGTAAAGTGCCAGGTCCTGCACTTGGGTCACAACAACCCCACATGCAATGCTACAGGCTTGGGGAAGAGTGGCTGGAATACTGCCCAGCAGAAAAGGACCTGGGCGTATTGATCAACAGACAGCTGAACATGAGCCGGCAGTGTGCCCGGGTGGCCAGGAAGGCTAACCGTACCCTGGCCTGTATCAGGAATAGTGTGGCCAGCAGGACTAGGGAAGTGACCATCCCCCTGTACTCGGCTCTGGTGAGGTCGCACCTCAAACACTGTGTCCAGTTTTGGGCCCCTCACCACAGGAAAGACACTGAGGTGCTGGAGCGAGTCCAGAGAAGGGCAACAAAGCTCATGAGGGGTCTAGAGCACAAGTCTTATGAGGAGTGGCTGAGGGAACTGGAATTGTTTAGCCTGGAGAAAAGGAGGCTCATGGGAGGCCTTATCGCTCTGTACGACTACCTGAAAGGAGGGTGTAGAGAGGTGGCGGTTGGTCTCTTCTCCCAAGTAACAAGGGATAGGAGAAGAGGAAACAGCCTCAAGTTGCACCAGGGGATGTTTAGACTGTATATTAGGAAAAATTTCTTCATAGAAAGGGTTATCAAGCATTGGAAGAGGCTACCCATGGAAGCGGTGGAATCACTATCCCTGGCGGCATTTAGAAGATGGGTAGAGTAGTGCTCAGAGATATGGTTTAGTGGCGTTTTTGTCAGTGTTAGGTTGGTGGTTGGACTTGATGATCTGGAAGGTCCCTTCCAACCTAGACAATTCTATGATTCTGTGATTAGCTATGGTGCAGATATGCCTAAATTTCAGTTACTAATGACTGGGTCAGGAGCAATTGTTTCCTCCAAAGTAAGTTCTTAACTTGCCCTAATGAATCTGGAGGAAGGTGATTGCATTTGAGAATGCCAGAAGTTTATTCAGTCCAAGTCAGGTGTCTGCCTCCCTGCATCATATGGGGCAAGAGCAGTAAAATGCCAGAGTTAAATCTGCTTGTGATCCAGTCAGCTCAGCCTTTTTTTGTCAGTAGGCTTGTAACGGGGCAGAGATGGCTCTCACATGAATGAAAATTGTTGGCAACAATTGCTTCCTTCCTTTTGTGTAACGATTTCTTCATTCCAAGCAGTGCTCAGCAGGTAGAAGAGGTACTCCAACTTCCATGTTCCTATTGAACAGGTAGGAAGAAGTGGAAAAACTCTGCAGTTTCTACAGGCTAATTTGTCGGCTCAAGGCCTAAGCCAGGAAGGTTTTTTTCATTCCTACTTCAGCAGTACATGCCTCATTCTTTTCCGGATGTTTCCCTGAAGGGGAAGTAGTAGATGGCATAGACTTCATATCAAAGCACAAGCTCTTATTACATGTTCTAAACATGCATAACACTGAAACGCACCTCTTGGTGGTATACTACGGTTTGAGTGTTTCAGTACAAAAATCTATCACTCCTGCTGTCTCAGGTCACTGAATGAAAGTAGCTGTATATGATTTCTCATACAATGGTGAGGTGCTCCTGGGCTTTGTCACACAAGAACATAACACTTGAAAAAGAAAATCTCTGGTGAACTCTACCTCTGCTGTGTTGTCCTGTGGTGGGATGAGAGTTCTCGTGAGCAGAAATATGTAAGTCACTTAACATTTAGGTGCCTTTAGTATGTATTCTTTGTACAGGTATTTTGTATAACAACTGTTTCGTTTCCACGTACTCTGAAATCTTGTTCTGGTGCTTTGGACAAGGAAGGAGGCTTTCACAGGGAAATATTTTAACTGCCTGTGAACAGGAGAATGTAGTTATATTTTGAAACAACTTATTGATGTTTTACTTCACAGAATATGTTCGCATATTTCTTCTCTAGTGTGTGGGAGAAATAAACCAAAAAATAATCAATTAAGGGTTTTATTTATAGTTCATGTATTCCTTTGACAACAAAATTTCCTCAAGACAATTTAGACAGCTGTAAAAGTAATTATATAAAGATGTAAAGAATAAGGTAAGAATATACAGGTAAATATACTGATATGTAAATGTTACACTTAGAGGTCAGTTTTGCTGGTCAACTTGAGTAATCTGAGAGATCTCAATAAAATGTTAAGTAAGTTCCACTGTATCCATCTGATTTGTTTGCTTCCTTAGGTTCACAACATATAACTGTGCCTAAAATATTAATAATTTACATAATATCATAATAATAAGTTTTTGTATCACTAACTTATAAAATATTTGATTTATGTGTTCATTGGAGCCTCAAACTGGAGTACTTGTACTCTCATAATAAGACAGCAATAATTGTTTTATCACAGAGACAAGATGTTCATACACCTTTTCTGCTGTAAGAAGATATTTGCTCTTTCAGTTTGAAAGAATCGTACAGGGAATAAAACCATTTCTTTTTCATTATGCAAATTACTTGCTCAGGCATCTTGCTCCGAAATGAATGCCTTTCACGTGGAACGCATTTTTACCAGGATAGCTATTTTTACAGTAGTAGTTTAGAGAAATGGTGATCTATATCATCTAGTAAGCATTATAGACCTTACAGAGGTCTCAGATTTGCACATTAATACAAACACAGTTTTAAGACCTAGAAGTATTAGTTAATTAGCATTTACTCCTCTTCAGCAGCACACCTGGACTGAAGAAGATTGTTTCAATGATATCAAAATGCTTCAAATTGCAAATGCTGTAAAATTAGGCCAGTGTTTCTGTGTAATGTGAAACACCGTTGTCCTTAAAGTTAGTTGCTTTGAGTTATGAACACTGTTTCTGTATCTTTTTTCACAGAGGTACACAGAGGAAGATGCTGATTGTAGCCACTTTTTAACTATACACGATAGTACAAGTACCTGACAGGTTTTTGTATGTTACGTTGTTTTCCCCTCTATTTACAAGAACTGTATTTACATAGATAAACAGATGGTACGTTGCACACCCTTGTATAGGAGGTATTTTCTATGTGGATATCTATTCAAAACATTTTTGTGCATTACTTTCTATTGGGTGTTTTCTCTCCAACATCCATAACTCTTAATATGAAACTAATAAATTAGTTATATAAATACACTCAATAAAAAAAACCTCATTTATAAAAAGAAGGGTTTTGTCTCAGTTTGTACATGATATATAAGAGAAAGTTGTATCAATAGTTGCCACAAGATAATACTGCAGTAGTATTTGCATGTCCTGTTTGTAAAGGAAACAAATGTGGTATCCTTGATTCTGTGTGCAAATAAAACTATTTTTAGATGCATTTAAAGAAATTAATTAGGAAATATGCACACAGGATCTCTTTCACAGGTCAAAAACTTGGTCTGAGTTTATATTGTCATTCAGCTTCTGATCTGGCATGGTTTATATTCCTGATATCCCAGTTTAAATAGTTGGGTAGATCTTGACTGTAAGAACAAGTTAAAATTGGAATTCACTTGTAACTACTTACATTGCTATGGGTTTTTATAGTCAGCTGCTTAGATTCAATATAGATTTTTCTCTTTATTTTTCATGTGGTAATTAATTGAAATGTCCTGCAAGCCCTCCACATACAGAGAAAAATCCATTTGGATGCTTACGTTATCGTGCAGTAGTTATAAAATACATATTCAGAAAAATGCTCAATGTCTTTTCTGTGTGGGTGAATGGGGGCAAGCTTGTATTCAAAATGTGCAAACACTAATTGCAAGGGAGACGTGGAGAAGGGTTTTCCAAAAGTAGTTTATCTTGTTGTAGCATGCTTATTTTAATAAAGTAATTATGACATTATCATCCCTTCCTTGCCACAACATTTCTCCCTCGAAGTCCACCAGCCCATGTTTCCTGGCTCTCATGAGAATCCCAACAACCTTATCTGAAATACGAACGTATCTCTCAAAGAGTTCCCCAAAAGTGACTTGGATCTTGCCGTCAGGCCGTGGTTTAGCCATTGATTCAATGATGAAACACATGTCCCTAATCTCCCGGTGGATGTGGGCCTCGGCTCTCTTGGCTCTTTCGGCAGTTTTGGTTCCTTCCTTTGGATGACCGTAGCCTTCATCTCCTTTGTGCAGGCGTGTGGACATGGCCAGCTCATGGTCAAATTCCTCGCTGAAGGGATTCAGCTTCTGTGTTATGATGTGTTGGTCGGCCCATTCTTGCCACCTGTCCTTCAGGCTGTTAACGGGGCTGTATTTCCTGTGGGCTTTGGTGCTGGCTTCTTCGCTGAACCTGCTTGCGCTGCAAGAAACAAAAAAGGGCATTTCAGCTTTGCATTTCATCGTCGAATTACACAGTTCTATTACTAATTTCTTCTATTAACTTGGTTACCATGTTTTTCCAGGCGAGATGCTCACCACCAGATGGCATGAGTTCACTACTTCTAAATTAGTTCTCTGGGGGCTTTTAGTCCATGTTCCAGCTGCACTCAAAAGCAAATTCGCCGATCACAGCTTAATCTCATCTACATTACCACCCTCCAGCCTAGATTTGAACCTATTTTGACAAACGTTTGCTCAGAATGACTTAATGCTGTAGGGGGAAGAAATGGTGTGTTGCTGATTACCTTCACTTTCTATAGCTTTGGTCAGTCACGCGGATCCCCATTTCTAGAGCCTGAAATCTGCCTGCCCTGATGTTACAGATGACAATAGCTGTAAGTGTAGGGACTGGGTCCTCAGCTGTTCTTGACTGAAAAACAGAAGGTAGTGTCTATAAAAATCTGTCCCCTGAAATAGATGTCGATGTTTAAAAATCTAATAGAGTGCGGTAGGTCTGCCTATGCTTATGTGTTTGGAGCATGGTTCTAAACAACTGCTGAAGTCCAAAATTCACATTCCCACTGGCAGGGCACAAGCCTGAAAGAAATTTAGAACTACTGATATTTTTGTCAAGGTCAAAGGATGAGGAAAGACCTTCAGAGGTCTTATTGATTGTTTTTGTGTGTGTGTGTGTCTGCATAGCAACATCATATTGCTGGATGACTCCAGGCAGAAAAATTGCTGACCCTCTTTCCTCTAGTGGCCAATCTCTCTCACGCGTTGTGGGGGAGCTATAGATAGCCTGAGCTAGTCTTTGTGCTGGCCACATCCTGTCGTTGTGTCTGTACAGAGCTCGGCTGGGGAGTCTGTTGTGCTGTGGCTGTGCCAAAGTAATTTGTTTTCTAATATTTTTATTCCCCAGAAGGCTGCTCTGAAACCTCCCCAGTAATGTCAGCTGAATATTAACAGTAACACCAGAGAACCAAAATACAGTTAGTAAAACAGTGCAGAGGACTGCAAACCTGCAGAAATTTTTGTTTCCCTGCTGTTTGGGCATTGCTTTGTTTTCTACTAAGCTTGTTGGAAGAGAGAATAAGAATGGCAGAGATGTCCCCAGTTCAGGTTTGTGCACCAGAAGGATGCCAGTACTGGGTTGCATTCTAGTGTTAGAGCAAGAACTGCAGACGCTTAGTGCTGGGGATAGAAGAAGGAGTAAGAGAGCAGGGCCATACTTTTAGCTGTGGAATTGTCATTAGCTTGGCTTAGCTGTATTGAGAAACTGTGTTTAAAAAGCTCCAAAATACTCTTCCCAACAATATGGTGAAAAGAATCAGAAGAATTGAGCCAAATAAATGCACCTTTCATGTGTGTTGTGACTGCAGAGCATCCTAGGAATAGCCAGTCTGTATGTACCCGTGGTTTTGTGCAATTAAATGATTAACAGGTAGGTGTTGGCAGGAAAGCGTTGAAATATATCAGTGGGGTAAAGCTAGGCAATTTTGTTTCCCAATGATAAACAAAATCCTCCTGTATATGAGCTGTTGTTGTCCAGAGAAAAGGAAAGCTGTGATCCTTTGCCCCTTGCCCTGAACTCTGGCTTCATTGCCCAGAGGAACTGTGGGCACAGGGTTTGGGTACGCAAAGCAATTTGTCTCCTGAAACTTACAGATCTCCCAAAAGCCATAGAAATCTGAAGCTCAGATTGATTGCTTGCCCAGCTTTTCATGTGGGAAGGTATCAGTGAAGGGCTGGGGGAAATGGATGACGACCCTAGGTGAATCAAAATTGCTTAGAAGTGATACCAACAGTCTCGGTGGAGCTGACGAGCAGATCCCATCATGGAGATCTTATCCCTCAGCCACAGCCAGCTGTTCCCCTTCTCTCCGAGGGCCATAACCCCTGAGAAAGGCCTATAGCTTCATTTCCCCAGGTTGAGGGGAAACAAGACAGTGAGTGAGATAGCATAACTCTGTAAAGGCTTCATTACCGCTTTTTATTAAACAGTGTAGTAAGTATTCTCTCCTTTTCCTACTGAAACCTTTAATTCTCTTTTCTAGCTGAATACTATTACCACCTTCCTTATCTGAATTTTCTTCTCAGTGGCTGAGCAAAACACCATCTTATCTATCCTTTTGCTTTTATCGTGCCCTGTGTGGGTTTGGAAAAACCTTACTGTTACTATCATTTTTTTGTAATGCATCTTCTAATTTAACCATTTCTGGTGGCCAAAGTGCAATTTTCCCCATTGTTTAGCTTAATGACAAGGTAACGCTGTAAAGTGTACGCGTGTAGAAGGTTAATGACAGGTTAACACTGTAAAGTGTACACATGTAGAAGGTTTTTTTTTTTCATGTTTGCGCAGCACGTACGCAGTGGATTGCAGATCCAAAATGAAGGTTGTGAGCGTTAACCCACTGTAAGAAGTGCTTTATCTGTAACAATTAAATAAGTTAACCTGTTAATCGGAATGATCACCCTAAATGCATTCTGAACGTGTAGGAGAACATTGTCCATGTTCCACGTTCCTTGCAATCCTTCGTGTAGGGGAAGAGTATGGATCCCTTTTTAATATTCTTAGTTTCATATCACTATTGCACCCTTTTGGCTCCTAACCAGGAACAAAACAGTATTTCCTGTAGGCATTAATGTGCCTTTTGCTAAGGAAGCAACCTCACTCCAGTAAAAATTGCAGCCAGAAACTATGAAGGTGCTGATGCGAAGAAAAAACCCCCCGGTACTGATGCTTTTTTCCTGGAATATAGAGAGGAAAATGGGAGATCTGCTTTAATAACCATGTATTTATGGCCTTTTTGAAGAAGATTAAGCCACGCTGACAAGTTCATAAAAGTAGCAGGAACAAAATAGTGTATTCTGAGGCTATAAAATAAATTTAAAAAAATATGTAGTTAAAAATTCCAGTCGTGATAACAGCCCTATAGGTGCAGAAAATGACTTTTGTGACAGATTTCAGTGGAGAGAGCACTGTAAGTAACATGGAGGGTGTTATTTCAATCATTTGCACCTCAGTAAACATGGCTAATAATTTTGTTTTTCCTAGGTAGCAGCACTAAAATTAGGCATATGGGGAAAATTTATGTTAAGTCTAACAGAAAGATTGCTATTTTTTTTCTACTGTAGCATTCTGAAGTGATCAATTTCTTTTAATTGTGGTTATTTAGAGATAATATGTGCTGCGAATGTATCCTCTTTCCCCACTGTATGTGCGAAATCTTTGTTTTGAGGTCCTGACTTCTGTCAAAGGACAGTGCAGGTGGTCTCTCCCAAAAGCAGGGGCCACAAGCTTTCAAGGTTGCCAGAGAGCTTTTGTCAGTTTGTCTATTAACCCTTTGCTCCTTGTGGGAGATGCCTGGTCTGCTGTATAGCAAAGCAGCCTTCTAAGCCCCAATCTGAATAGTTACAATAACGGTGTGTGTTCGGACAGCTGTGCTAAACAATACTGTATGGTTGAAATCCATTACTATGTTAGTCGTAGTCTGATGTTAGTCATGGTGAACAGCCGTTAGTAGTGAGGTATAAAACCCAAGCCGTGGGAACGGTATAGCCTGCCTGCCTGCAGAAGGAGCAAGAAGTCTTTTGGCGTTTTCATCAGTGCTAGTCCCAGTTTTTCATTTCTGAAATGGCGATTAGGATGTGGTATGGGCACACTGGCCCTGATCCTCCGATTCCTGCTGCCTTGCTCATCCTTTACACACAAGCTAATGGGTGGGTGGAAACCCTGCCTTCCCGTCTCAGGTTGCCTCCTGCTCGGCTCGCACTCGTGTTGTGGATGCAGAGTAGAAGCAGTGGAGACTCAGGCCCCACCACGGGATGGCTTCTGATAGACACCACCTCCTGGTGCCAGCCTCTTCCCTCCCTGCGGGCTCGGGCAGATGAGTTCTGCCAGACCCTGCCGTGGTCCAGGTTTCACCTCCAGCTGCCCTCCCTGCCCAGCGAAGCCGGTGGGCAACGCGTGTGCTTGGCCTCGGCTCAGTGCACCCTGGCATCATCGCAATTTTACAGCTAGATGTGAAGTTTTACACCGAAACAGTTCAGGCTCAACCACACTTTCCTTTCTGCTGCCTTTGTTCTGAGGAATTACCAAGTTTGTAAAACAGAGGACCAGAGCAAGCAGCGTGTTGTGTCTGTAACAGCTGCCTACAGTTCCCATCTTGCAGCGCTGGACATACGGATCTTTTAATCTCTTACTGGCAAAAGGGTGATGAATTAGTTTGGCATCTGCCCATTGGCAGGTCTGGCCACAGCACAACTCTTTATAGCTGCCTTCTGGAAGGGCACTTCTGCTGGAGATCTCTGGGAAAAGAAAACTAGAGAATTTCCACCAGCCTCTGCTGTTCCTCTGCTCTTCTGGGAGACTTCCCAAGGACTGCGTGGCTATGGCTGAACTCTGCTTGTGTACTACCTGGGCTCCAAATTTAATATGTGCCTGCTGTTGTGTAGTAATCTTCAAGCATGAGCCTCTTACTGAAGGAAGTATTACTCGAATCTGTGTGATGTGATGAATTTGCTACTTAATTCAAAGTTTTAGGTAGAACCTGTAATAACTTCGTAGGTAAGTAACAGATTCTGCTTCCTTTTTTCTTCACACCGTTTACAGGCATAAGGAAGTCTGTACGTCAGGAACTTCTACTTCCACAACATGTTCAATGAACTTCCCCCTCCCTGCCCCTTATGACAACATACCCAAAGAGAGACCTTGAATTTGAAGAGAATCTATTGGTGATCCAAATGTTCTTTTTTGTCAAATTATTTATAACATATAGTATGATTCAAATCAATTCTGCAGATGTTGAGGCAGGCTAGATGCTTTCTAATGTATTTTTGGGGTCCCAACTCCCGTGAAAATTTCCGTTCTTTGACTTGATGAATTCCAAATCCATGGAAAGCTTCCAAAGAGAAGCAGGGAACCCAGCTTTTGTTAAGATGTACTTAAAAGTCATTCCTGTAACATCTATTTTGGACATTCTCTGCAAATTACTCCTGAGAATATTCACAATTTATACTAAGCAATATGATGAGTAAATATTTGGAAATATTATTTGTCAAGTTTATTGCTTTGGGCTTAACATTTGCTGAAACAAATTAATAGCTGTGGGCTTTTGATGAGGCAAAAATTGTTATCCTGAAATATGGACTAAAGTATTAAGAAGTAAGTAGTGATTTTGATGAACCAGTAAGTCCAGTGTGAAAATTAAATGTAATTAACATTACCCAAATGTAGCTTCCTGTGTCTATTATGTATATAGCACATAAAACCCAAGGCTATAGTCAGATGTTGTTGACTAAATATTTAAGCACAGAGAGATATGCGAAAGGTTTCCTGGATTTTTTTTTTTTCATTTCCTTCAAGAGTAACAGTTTCTCTTTGACCATTTTTCCCCCCAGCTTCTTTATGGAAACCTGTACCTCTCCCAGGGTCTGCTGACTATTTGTGATAACGTAATAAAGATGTTTTACTTACAAAGATGGCACAGGTCGTTTGATCCTCACAGCTGTCACCTCTCCGTCACTGTCTTCTTGCTCGAGTTTGTCCTCTGCCTCCCCATAGCCACTGTCCTCTGCATCCAGGCTGTCGTCATGACACTTCAGCAGTAGTTCTTCCTTAGCCCCCTCTTTGTCCTCTTGTTCCACCTGTTTCCAGCCCTTGGTCAGCTCTGATACCACATTTGAACACTTTCTCCTTATGGTTGGAGATAATTTGCCACTAAGAATTTTGTCAATAGCACTTGATTCTTCTTTGAGCTTGGTCATCTCCGAGCTACTATTGTTATTCTCATATCTTTCACTGAGGAGGCTAACATCCCCTCCTCGTTCGTAGGCTTTGCTTACAACTGTTTTGGTCACCTCTTTGCTTTTAATGTTGAACTTTTTGAGGGCTTCATCTGATTCCCTTGAATTTCTTTCAGCATCTCTTATTGTCACTGATTCCTTTGCTGAGGATTTTTCGTCATCTTTTCCTTGGTCCCTCTTGACAGATGGAATTGGCCATTTTTTGAAGGATCTTTCTTGTACAGGCTGAGCTGATGAGTCTTCTTTGGGGGGGACCCATCCAGAGGGCTCTTGGGCTTGCTTTACGTGGTGGTCAGATGCCCACTGCTGCCAGCCTCGTGCCAGGCTGAAGACTAGGCTGGCCATTCGGATCTTGTGGACAGCCCTTTTTGCAGGAGTAGTGCTCGGCTTCTCTTCAGTAGCCATGTCGCTGTCTGCTGCCATGCTGGCTTTTCCTCTTCTTATGCTAAGCACCTTCTGAATGAACTTCCTGAAGTGAATAATGTCCCGCGAAGAGAGCTACAGAGATTTAAATAGAAGCAGGAGCAGTTTGTGCCCATGGAAAATATGTGAAACACTTCTCACAAAGATATAGTATCCTCACTGTTACAGAGGTCTTTTTTTAAAACACAGGGTTGCATTTCATCACAGCAGATGAATGATGCATGATGTAAAGAGGGTGACACAGACCTGCACTGGAAATAGTGGGAAATTAACAGCTCCTTTCGTCCCCCTTGCCTGGCACTGCTCTGTTCTCAATTTGTTGGCCAGGGTCTTGTTCTTCTGGAAGTGCAGAACTTGGGTTAGGGATATGGAACAGGGTGCCTGAAACTGCTAAATGTGAAGTGCTGTCAGTTGCTGACACCTTTGCCCAGAGCAGAGACACCTCATCATCACAAGTAAATAGTGGCCCTCGTCATGGAGCGTAAAGCCAGAAGCAGGCTATGAATGAGGAATTTTTAGATGCGTTTTTCTAAAAAGATTTTAGGTGATTTCTTCTTATTGCTCTCATGTCCAAGGAAATCCAGGTTTGTTAATTTTTTAAAAGGTATTTATGTGCTCTGCTCCCAGTCATTATCTATTAATGTCCATCTGTTTAGAATGTACCTTCGGGGGGGGGTGGGAACACTACCGTGTTCGGTGTCAGCGCTAAAAAGAAGAGAATCACTATCTCTAGTCCGAGGATTAATATAATAAGTCTGACTCCATCAGATGGATGAATGATCTCCTAGCTTTAGGATTTTGAAAAAATAAAGTATTTTTTCAAGGAAGTTGTATGTAAAACTTGGTGTTTATTTGTATGCTATTTACAGAATAGTTTTGTTTAGTATGTACAGTATAGAAAAAAAAAATCAAATTTCCTAGGAAACTTTGTGATTTCTTTGTTCCGGAGGACTTCCTGGAGGGTGTTCATGTTTGAATCTGTAAATCGTTTAGTGAATTGATACATTGATTGTTACATAATAATAAACAGACATTATCTGAGATACAGTCGTGTGGTATCTTATTTCTTAGTATAATGTTTCCTAAATAGGAACGGAAAATGGCATTGCTTTTTCCATCCATCATACCTTGCAGCTTACAGGATGACCTGTGGCACTTGCCATGTGGCTCTCTGAGGCACACTGAACTTCAAGGAATTCTGTTGGCTTCATTGGTGTTACACCAGAGATAAATATGGACTCTTGGTACCCTGCCTGTTTCTCTTCTCTCTATTAAAGGCTGGGCTGTTTGAAGTAGGTTAGATCATATCTAGCCCTTGTGTAATAATATAAGACGATATCATACCTTTGTCTTCTAGGCAGAATTCCTCATTAATCTGTGGAGTCATTTCCTCTTCAAAACTGATGACATAATGTAAGTTAGTGTTGCTATTTGATATTTACTCATACTTTTATTTTAGAAAGAAATGTGTCACCTCTGTATACTGTACAATCTCAGCTATTACCAACTGCATCATAACAGTGAAATGGCATTGTGAGGTATACTGATGCAACTTGATCAAGAAGTATGTGTTACCAAACATTTATTTTAGTGTCTTTTTAAGGCTCATCAGGAATGGGAGCTTCTTGTGTTTAAAAAGTACACATGTGCCTGCATGCATGCTCAAAGGGTGGTGCGTGTTCCCTAATATACAAGGAAGATGTAAGTGAAAGAAGAGAATAATGCTCATGAAGAGTGTGATGCTACCTCATTACATCACTCCCTATGATTTCTTGAGTGTAAGGTTGGCCGAGGCTTTAGGAATGAGCTGGAAGCTAAATACAGAGGTAAGGAGTGGGGCCAGGGGAAGAGTCCAGTGAAACGTAAATGAAAAAACTGCGGAAGGACAATCATGGAGTGTAAGACCAATAGGGACCCCTGTCCTAAGGTAGGATCAGCTCTGCCTGCATTTGTTCAGGTTCCTGTTTTACCTGTTCTTAAAGACTACCAGCAGTAGATACTCCCCACTCATTCTGGCTAGGCAATCTATTCCAGGATTAACTGGGTTAAATAAAACCTGTTCTGATGTCTTACCTCCACCTCTGTCACAGCACTTTAAGCCTCTATCACTGTCAAGAACAGACAAATCCCACCCTTTCTGAGGCAACTTGTCTGTGCAAAGACTTCTGTATTCCTCCACAATCTTCTAAACGACCTCACTTGTTCCTAAATTTTCTTCTGTTTTGTGATCCCTGATCACGCTCTGGATTCCCTGCACTAGGTCCACATCTTTCTTCAAGTGTGATGCCCAAAATGGGGATCATATTCTGATTTAAGATTGCCTATACTGATTAAAAGGAACAGAAGTCTTGTACATTGGCTCCTGGTTCATATTCTACTTGTAATCCCCAAAGTTTCCAAAGACTTTCCTGCTAAATGGCTATCTGTGTTCACAGAGCTGGCCGTTCCTTCTTATGCGATCACCTTCGTTGTTATTAAATTGTGTTCTGATTTGTTCAGATGACTTTTTCAATTTCTTGTGAATAATTTGATTTTTAATCCCTGTTCCAGTGTTCTTGCAACTCAATTCATATTTCGTAAATGTACTGTTTATTCCACTTTTGGAATCACATGTGAAAACAGCAGGTAAGTATAAAGTAGACCCAGTTAACAAGCACGTTCAGTTTGATGGAGAGCTGTTGCTCGGGTTTTACAGGTATTTTTATACTATTCCAATGCATTTTGCATATGAGATCAAAATCAATAACTTGACCAATGTAATGATACTGCTACTCCTGCCCATCTGTGGGGATTGGACCAAATGACCTCTGGTGGTCCCTACCAACCTCAACCGTTCTGTGATTCTGTGATCTTCCAAAGGCTGCTGCTTTCCTGTAAAAAGAATTAAGATTGATCTAATGTAATTTGTCAAATCAAAATTGCTTGTAACTGTCCTGGTTACAAAGGCTTCTGCTAGGTTTATTACTGTAATTACTGTTGAGGTTCTTGGACACTTTTACTCTCATACCGTCTTTGCAAGTAGTTGTATTGAAATTCGCGGTACTAATAAAGAATTACATTCCTGAGGAATGTTTGGATACTACAGCGCATTTCAAAGAACTTCTCAATAGAGAGACTCCTTTTTTCTAACGGACTTGACCTTGGTGTACTGGACATAGTCCCACAGACTCAATGCTTACATAATTTAGATAAATGATGACAAAAACTTATGGACTAATGAAAAAATACCAAGATTGCAGTTCTAAACTACTATTAAATCCATGTTGTACGACAATATGTTAAACAAATGTTTAGTTTAAATTGGTCACGATTTTAAGCTGAAGTTATAATATCACAGACTTCTCCAAAGTGCCAGTGAAACTTTAATGTAATTATTCTGAGGATAACTAAATTTCTGATGCTTAATTTTAGGGTGTACAATGATGTTGCCTTGAAAGTGTTTAATGGTGTCTTATTTTATATGGTGATGTTCCCAGCAAGAAGTTAATCATAAGAAAAATATAAATAAAGTCTGAGTCATCCAGTCAGATTCATACTTTGAGGGTTGCTTACTTTACATGTTTTACTGCAGTTAGAGTAGAATTTATTACTTCATGGTTTTAAATTTTTATTCTTAGTGGAAGAACAGCCCAAGGCTACGCCTAAATTTCTGTGCCTGATCTCCCTACTGACGCTTCTAAAAGCCAATAGCCAGCCGTTAGGGCATGGGTATGTTTCAGGCTGGCTGAGCCTGGACCACGTTTTCTATGTGTCTTCCACACCTCCCAAGGTCACAAGGTGTGCTCTAATGTGCAACAAGGCTTGGTGCGGGTGACTGTTACAGACTTTCAAAAGTTCAAAACCTGCGCTGGAAGTCAGAGTTGAGGGACAATTTATGGCAGAAGGTATAGAGGAGAAATAGCAACTGGAGAAAATAAATAAAAGAGTGGGCTTGAAACTGAGATCGAAAGTTATAAACTCTCTTTTTCTTGCCCCTGGCTTCATACAGTTCTGGGATTTAATCTCTTTGACATCTTGAGACAAATCTGCTCATGTTCCTAGAATGTTTATGCTGCTTTTGGATTGCTGCATTTCACTTAATACCTCTGATTTCCTGAATGCAAAGTTATGAAGGACCACCTGAGAGGTTGCTGACATCAGTGTTAAAAGTTGAGATTTTTTTTGTTGTGTGTCTTCCCCCCACCCCACCCCCCCCCGATGGATTGTTCTCTGTATAGTTATATACTGTTTAAAAATCCTTTTATTTTCTCTTTTATACTGTGGAATATTATCAGTCTCTGAGAGACCAGTTTGTCATTAATTTTCAATTTTTTATATATTTTTTAGGATGCCTAATTTTAAAAGTAGAACTGTATCCTTCATCCATTGCTTTAGCTTGTCAGACATTGATATAAGTTATTCAATGTTTCTGATGCCTTAAAACAAGGAATTTAATTTTCAACCAATTGTAAGTGGACGAAAGATGCTGTTCTCCTCCTCAGAGTTAGTGGTGAATAACAAGAACAATCTGTGTTTCATGGTAAAGTATAACCAGCTGCCATTATCAATAGGAACCTCAAGACTGAATTTTCTTTTCATCAAGACACTGTTAAAGTACATTGTGTCAGAACATCATACGTTGCCAGTGACCACAGCAAACCTGGGCAAAGGGTTAGAGTTCTGGATTTCCTTATTTTTAGAGTTCATGTCAAACATATCACTTCTAACAATAGCAATGAGCAACTGTGTCTCATTCA
Source organism: Dromas ardeola (assembly GCA_013398915.1). NCBI lineage: Eukaryota > Metazoa > Chordata > Aves > Charadriiformes > Dromadidae > Dromas > Dromas ardeola. Next base: position 231,996 of record VYZM01012507.1, read on the forward strand.
GTGTGCAGTTTCACGTACAATCCAGGTGACCAAGTGCTAAGAAATGGACCGATCCCGAGCCTTTGGACTGGGTCCTCTCTCACCATTAGCAGAAAGCAGTCTACGCATTTGTTGGTGCAGTTTCTTGTGTTTGCTTCTGATATATAGCCATAGTGTTTTTTGCTGAAACTCTGTTGTATTGAGTAAACTACCCCTGTGTAATTAACAGGGAATCTTGAATCTGCATTTAATTGTATGTCAGTTCAGAATTCAACTATATGAGAGATTGGGGCTTATCCATGACTTATCATGACAGCTTTGCTTTATGAAGAAAATATACCCAACAAACTGCCAAGAAAACCCTGGTCAGAACCAGGGTTGAAAGACTCTTAGTTGTGGCAGGGTAGTGGGGGGAGAGGGAAGACCCACCACCCAGTAGCAGCAACTATAGCTAATGAATTGTAGAGCATAACCCCAGAGCTCCTCTCACTCTAGGTGAGATGGAATTGAATGCAAGCCAGCCAAATAACAGAAAACAGCACCATAGAATCTGAACTGGCTGAACATGAGAATTCAGGTATCTTTGGTAGAGAGACCTGGTTGTTAGAGCTGAGAGAAACCCAACTCGGGATGCAAAGATGCATCTATGTATTTTCAAGTTCCTATGCAAGCCCTGCTACTGAAATGACAAAACTCTTCGCTGTCTTGAATATCTTACTCCTCTGAAGTTGTCTTCAGTTTACAGAAGACCAAAACCAAGATTCGGACACAGTGCCTTAAAGCACTTTGGCTCACACTTCCTATTTTTGCATATAGTGACCACTGCTTTCCTTGGGAGTTAGATCCATGCAAGGAATCTATGCATTTTAATCAAATTTATACAGAAAAAGAAAGTAGAGGTAAGCTCGGATGCTTTTAGTCCCATTGTACCTTCAAGCATAAATACCTCTTTTATCTGAATATCTCTAGGGAGTGAACAGAAACAAGGAACAAGCAGTAATGAAGCAATTTCATTTAAAATTGTAAGCAAACATTTGCAGGAAATCATTTGCATTAGGTGTTCAGTTCTACTTGCCTTATGAGGGAATTTCTGAAGATCATGAAAACAAGATAGGCTTTAAAAGATACCTACAAATATGTTGCTATTCAAATTTATATTGATCATATCTCTTTGTCAGTGAACGGTTATACTTTTCTGATAAGGGAATTATTTACTATTATGAGCAATTTAATTTTGTGGTTCCAACTTGCTGACGTATCTTAGTTTACAGTTTACCAAGAAATAGTTTTATGGCTTTGAGAATATGAGATTATTGGCTGCTATTGAAACCTGACCCTGAGCAGAACATTGGATACAAGGAATTTAAAGTCTTCACATAACTTTGCAATACGAGACAGACAGGAGCCATACCAGAATAGGAGAACCTGAAATCAGACACCTAGATGTAATATGATAGATGATAAATGTATTTTAAACATCTACAAGAAAGAAATAGCAAGTGGAAAAAAAAAAAAAGAACAGTTCTATATAGACAAAATATGTTACTAAACCAGAGATAAGAGCTATAATCAAATCACCATCTTCCAGGTATTAATAAGGCAGTGTTCCCATGCATTATGGCTTTTATTTTTTACTGTTAAAATTAACTGCATGTCTCTGTTTATTGGTGTTTCTTAGATTTCAAGGTAGCAAATGTGAGGGGAAAAAAGAATTTTCACAATTTTTCAAAAGTTTTTCCTTTCAGAGACATTGTCTTCTGGTTAATTAGAGCAGTACAGAGCAGAATTGAATAAATAACTTTGTAAATGTTTGCCTTACCAGCAGTCTGTTTAAAGTGGATTTACTTCCAGGTATTATTGGGTGTGCAGTGTGTTGTTCTCCTGTATTATTGTTATAGTCTGTCAGTTTTGTTTAAAATCTGATGATACAGAGTATAAAACGTACACAATTGTTCTTTTGTTGCACATAGTTGACCTACCAGTGCTATTTGAAGGATTGTTGAAAATTTACATTTAACTTCTAACACAGTTGCTAACTACTGTCATTATATTGTAAGTCTTGCAATTTAAAAAATAAATCTTATTTTCTGAATTCATAATTTGAGGAGAGAGCAGAAAACAGACTGGAAGTTTTAGGAGACATGTCTTAATGCAGAAAAACCTACACATAGAAAGAAAAAAATAGAGAAAAATAGAGTCTGTATATAAAATAAATTCAATATTTTCTGATCTGCTTTAAAGCGTTGTAAAGTGAACTGAGGAAAAAGGCTTATCTCAGTATATTTTCAGTATTTTATTGTGATTTTTTTTTTAATATGCACTGGGGGAAATACCTTGAATTAGGAAAATATTGCATTTTTTTTTTAATCTACCAATTAGCTAAAGCAATTAGCATATTTTCAATGCCTCAGTCAAAATCATACTCAGCTCTGCTGTTATTCCATATCCTTAAAGGTCCTGACACAAAAGATTGTTTGAAACAAGTGATGTTATGGCCCAGATCCGGACACGACCACGGTAGAAAACAGGAATCATCTTGACTAGTTCATCACGATGTTTCTCGCGGTACAGGGGATCTCATTTTAAAAGGGATACCGATATACCGGAGCTGTGAACTGTGGCTGTGATTCTTGACCTTTGGGTAACGCAAACGAAGTCTCCCGAGTGCTGTCGGCTCTGCCCACTCCCCCCGCTATTGCATTCCACAGCAACAGGCAGGACATACCGTTATTTATTAGTTCTCACTTAACCACCAACTGCTTTAACAGCATGCAGCTGTGTTATTGTTGGTAGCGGTAGACCCCGAACTTTGCTTGTCTTTAACGGAGTGAAAGTCCTGCGGCCAGTCTACGGGAGGGGCGCTGCCCTGTGAAGTGACTTGCGTGAGCCCGGTTGACATTCGGTGTCAAGAAGTAAGTGATGGGAATTGCCGGGAGACCAGGTGGTATTTACGCTGCCGTATGGGTATTTCCATGGCTCGCGCCTGGGCTTCAATTGCCAGTGAAGTTAGAGCTGAGATTCCCAAGACTCTTTTGGCGTCAGTTTTGATAAAAAACTTCAAAAACATGTTAGACTGAGTTACGTGGCTACCTCATTTCTAAACTACTCTTCAGACACCTTCCTTTTTTCCTTACATTATGTAAGAGTGATTAGTGGGCCATGATTAAGATGTAAAGTTCTTTGCAAGAAGGAGATGAGAACAGAGTAGGATCTTGAGGTCTGTGCCCCACAGGCATTATTTAAAACTGCCCATCATTTGATTTGCAGTATGGGAGCAAGCTATACCTTCTTTTTGGATACAAGGCTATGTAATTGCTGGTAGCAGCACCCAAACTGGACTGAAATGTTCTGGGAGGGGGTCACAGGTATATAAACTCAATTTTCTCATTAGCTTCATGTGCTAATTGTGTGGCTTCCTCATGCTCTACTTAAGCACAAGGACAGGTATGCTTATTAATCCAGCGAATGACTTAGTGTTTTAAAATACAGATCAGGGTATTAACAGAGATTTGGAGGGAAAAATTGACACCCACCCCCTTTTCTTGAATGAACCAAGTCAACTTCCCTCACAAGTGTCAGCAGCCATTTGAGCACAGAAAATTTGAGGAGGTGGTGAGTTTTCAAGAGTGGCTTTTGATTTTTGAAAATGCATGGCTGGTCGGCTAGAGATGTTTTGCTTCTCAGACAGGTAAACTCTTTCTCGCTCTCATTGGACTGGACCTTTCTAGCTCATTCCCTGCATCAGTAGCTACTGCTGACTTAATCCGATGTTGTATATCACAGGAGATGATTAGGAGTGGGATTTGACTGAACAGTAACAAATTCAGTATTATTTAACAGCCCCAGAATGCTGCCTCAGCTTCTTAAAAAGAGAAAGGAGAAGCACATGTTTGCATTTGAAGTGTGTTATGGTACTCACATCACTTGACTGGGTATGGTAATTTTGGGGCTACTGCATTTGCCTTTTTTTCACTGCAGAGCCTGTTAAGGTTTGTGGCAGAGGCCAATGGATCTGTCCCTGAGGGCTGAACAGGTTTTCCAATATAATAGCAATATCAGAAACTTAAGTGAGACATAAGTAATCTATTTTTGCTCTTTTCTTAGCCAGATAATTGCCAATAATTTTTTTTTTCTGAAATTGCTGCGCTACGTCAATATAGGTCTTTATTTCTCTCTTGGTATTTCTCATTACACAGTGATTTATAAAGTTCCAGCTTTACTCAGGAAAGAAAGAGAAAGTGATGGGGAGATTTTGAACCGTAGGAGAGAGGTAATATAGATAAAAGACTTCTTTTCATACACTGGGAATGGCATGAGAGGCATTCCGGTGAGTGGAATCCACGGGCAAAGGCTGGCACCAGGCAATGCGCTGAGCTGGGATACCTACTCTGAAGTTCTCTTTTTAAGCGCTTTCCTATTTTGTGAGTTGAATAATAAAAAGGACAAGGTTTAGTCAAGCCCCGGGGCTACAATATTCCACACATTTGGCAACCAGCTTAGGAAAAATCCTTAGCAGGAAATATATCTGCTCTGTGTACATTAAAAGTACAATAAAAATAGTTGGATGTAGGAAGAACATTTCTCATTGTCATTGTTTTGGAGGTGCTGGTTACAAGCCTTCAAAGGCACTTTCTCATGGGATTCACAATGGAGATACGTGAGGGAGGCCTTGATGGATGCTTAGTGCAGGTCCTACCCCTCCACCTCTGCTATCAGTTCCCCCACGTTGCTGTCTGATGAAGCGTACAGGCTTCTGGCTCCTTGTGCAGCTCCTCCCGGCTGGTGCTGCTCGTGAGTCCTGCTTATGCCCTGTTGTGCAGGTGAGACTGCATCCATGCAGAGGCCAGCAAGGCCGAGAGCCTGTGCTCGGCACCGGGAGCAGAATTCATGGTCCCAAGCACTGAAGGTCTTTCAAGACCGTCATGGGAAGGGTCAGGTACCCAGGGCAGGAGTCCACAACTGGCCAGATGAGGAGGTAAAAGGGAAGAAGACCTTCTTCTGTTGATTATTAGTGAGAATTTTTTATTCTGAGCTGGTTACTGGGAGTAATATTTAATAGTAAATAAAGTAGGTTAACAATGCAGAAGACCTTCTAAGGGAAGATTTGATTTCTGTGACTTAATTTTACCCAATTTTATCTAATCTTCAGTGAATAATTGTACTGAGCCACTGCACCTTCCAGGTTTGGCTCTAGTTTGGGGTGGTTCCTTGACATTTATTGAAAATAGACCGGAGACTAAAGTCCAGCCATGAAACAGTACTTTTCGGAAATCTCAGTATTAGAGACAGATCAAAGCACTGTAGCTGTCTTCTTTAAATACATTGTATTTTTTCTACATACAAACAACACTGGATGTCTTACTTTATGCATATTTAATGTTTTAGTGCAGAAAGCAGTTCAAATCTAGGAAAATCTGAAAGGGTCAGATTCTGATACCTATCGCTACTGATTAAGGCTTGTTATATGAGGACTCCCAACACCAGTGAGCATACTGATAAGATAAGTGACCATTATCTGATATAATGAAGGGTGGTGGCCCATCACAAGATGAAAATACTTGTATTTTACTTGAACAAAACCGTCTGTTTTGTTCAATAGCTACAGATAAGCCCATGTTATTAGGATTGGAGGATATGGACAAGCGTGGACATGATGAAGGGCACAGAATGGAATTCACCACCCTGAAAGGTATTTGTGGCAGCCCAGGTGCAGTGATGACAGTGATGAATGCACATATCACACACTAACAGAAGGGTAAATAAACATTGATAATCACCCAAACAAATCTGAATATACGATCAACGTTTTCTTGTGTGCTGCATGGATTTTCCCTGTGGAGGACGTGGTATGTCTTACTATATCGATTTTAGGAACATGCTCTTCCAGTTTGTTTGGAAACGGCTAACTTTAACGTGTTAAATGGCAATGGCAACAATTTTGAAAGTACCTTAGTGACACTGAAAATCAGAGGAACATCAATGTATCATGAGTTACTTTTGGAAATATCTTTGAAAGTTACATGAGTTAGCTCCTGCCCACTCCATTCTAACAAAAACTTTTTCTGCCTTTACTGTCATGAATAATCCTAAGCATTTACCACGGTACATTTAGATGCATGCCTTACCCTAGGAGGACTTTAATCTTTCATCAAAATGAAGTTCTTGTTCCAAGGTTGCTCAGGTACTTCTGTAATGAAAATGCAGTGGCTTCATTTGGACAGAATTTGTAAGAAACATATGAAGATTTGAAGCAATAGCCAGCACATTTCTTTGCCAAATTTACCCCTGATTTTGCTTTGGAAGGTTTTTATACTCTGTAACTCTAGGACAGAATAAGCACCAAAGGTCCTTGCCCCTGTTTTTACTTTAACCATTACACCAGGTGTTGCAGAAGAAATAAGGACAGAATTAAGATACCAACATTGATCCAGAGCCCTCTTTCTGGACAAAAGCAGTCAGAAATGTTCTCCCATTAATGAGAGGTGTGGGTAACTTCTGTGTAGGCATGAAGCAATGACCTCCCTCTCTTTCCACACTTGTATTGCCTGTTCATTCTCATGCTCGATACGTTCCCAATACAGCTTAGCTCTTCTCTAAACTTCACCTGCCTTCTGACCAAGGGGACTTTCATAGTCTAGTCAGGACTAGTTCATGTAATTGAACGACTGCAGTAAGTCTCAAGTGTCACTTTCAACACTTCTCATAGTTTTCAGTTTTGCTGATGAAATTGCGGATGGCAAATGAATTCACAGGTTAAAATTCTTTTTACAACATTATCTGTCCTACATCTGTATTATTAGACCATTACAGCATCTCAAAAGAGTAGATAATCCCCACTCAGTGTGACTATCTTTAAAAAAAGATGCTGACCTCTGAGTCAATGTAAATAGATCATTTATGGAAAGAAATAAATTGCGGTTGGACTCGGACTTGTCCCAAATTCTTCTGTGAGTGGAGAGTTGGACATAATTGAGAGATCACGAGTCATGAGGTTAATGAGTTCATACTGCCAGCGTCCGGACTGCATTTACTATAACATGAAAGCTTCAGCTCTGATCTGGCTGGCACGTTCACTTAGCAGCAATACCGTCCCAGCACCAATCTGTTCAGAAACCTGAAACCACCTTCCGTCAGCCGTCAGCTTGCTGCGTGACACCGTCAGAAGACATGTGTTCCTCTGCACATGAAACCACTTAGACCATCTCGCTCCGTGTTTTTTGTAAACATGTTTGTTAAGGGGGAATAGTGACTAATGGATCTTCTTTTTAAATATGGATGGACTCTACAGTCCATCTAAAAGGATTATCAAAATTGTAGCAAACAGTGTTTGATAACTTTTATTAATTTTCCATTTACCTGTCAATAAACTCTGTTTGTACTATGTAAAATGCCGTATTTTAGATTGCATACTAGAAAGAACTCTTGCAATCAATAGCTCTTATCTGAAAAATGGGAATATCATGCCTCCTGCAGCTGAATGTTTTATAAGAGCTGACCAGTACCAGTATAGGTAACTGCCATGAATATTTTTTTGTTGTTCTCAGGATAGTGTGTGACCACAAACCTCAGATAACAAAAATAAAGTATAATGGCTTGTTACAAAACACTTTCTGCCCTGTGCACTGAATGAGGAGAGGTTTTTGTGGAAGGTGGACAAAGTTGTTGGGTTGAGATAGACGCCTGGGGCAGAGGGGGAGCAGAGCTGCAGAAGCACAGGTTTTTTTACTTTTGTAAAGTAGTACTCCTAATACTCTGCTTCAACAAGAGCAGCTTTTTGCATGCCACAAGACATTTCTTGAAGTTTATTAGAAAATTTTCTATGGAGCACTTCTCTACTGGAATATCAAATAATATAAAACTCAAATATTTGTTCAAAATAGTTGTTTCAACAAAATTCTGACAGAACATCAGGAATTTTCAAAACTGCGCCTTTTGCTGCCACACAAGAAAGACCTTACACTTCACCTGGCTCCCTGAATCCCAAAGATTTTGTAAGGAAAAACTGAAAACAATTTGTAAATATTCAAAACATTTCCCCTTCAAAGGTAGAAAATGAAAAATACAGCATTTCATTTTTCAGTGTTTTATTTCAGAATTTATTATATGTAATATTAAATATAACCTCATACTGTAAATCTTAGTTCTGCAATGAAACAAAAATCAAGCCCTTTTTTTTAAATGGAAAAATTAATTAAGTACTTCTGCTTCCTCCATTGACTTTTCATTTTGGAAGGAAAGAAGAAGACTTTATTTTTTGCTACATCTAAAAAGGGAAATAACTTATTTTCTCCCTGTATCTCTCAACGTCTCACACACGTGTACTTTGTGAGTGCTGCCAGCTGCTGAACTAAGTTACTGTAGTCCTTGTCAGACTCTCTGCCCTCCTCTTCACTGTCGTTGCCACACTGACCAGACTTTGTCTTTCCAAAATAAAACTGATGAGAATTGCAGCACCTTCAGCCAGCAGTTGTCAGGCCCTTTGAGACCTCAGCAGTTCTGTAGTCTCCCAGAAATTCTGGAAATAACCTGTTAATATGTTTCTACAATGACATGTCGTGTAACTTCATTTCCACACATATCTCTGGCCTTTTTCATCTTGACTTGGGGCAGTAGAGCTCTGTGAACTCAAATGTTTGTTACCCTGAAATGAGGCTCCTCAGTAATTCTGTGGACTGAGATTTCTTTTGTCTTTTCCTGTCTCATTGGCGGCACAGATTGGTTTTTCACCAGACCTCAATAAGTCTTAGGGTAATTTAAACTTAATAGTGCAGTGTGTATTATATGCTGTAAATAGTTAATTTAGACTTTACCAAGTGCTATGTTAATGATTTGTGTTGATTTTTACTTGTTTTATTGCACCTTGCTGGCTCCCGCTTTGGTGTTCATTGGCATTTCCATTTGACATCGTGTTTCTCTGGGCTGTTCTGCAGTAGTCCTTTAAACAAAGCTGGTAGCCTAAAAAGTTTATAAATAGAATCAGCATCAAAGATGAGGGGGTTTTACTTTTGGTTGGTTTTTTTAGAGCCTTGAACTTTCTGATCAAATACTTTAAACTAGATTGCAAATGTTAAGCATCAACACATTTCTTAATTCCATTTTACTGCAAAAAAACCCTTGTCCTTAAGTCTTCCAAATGCACAAAACATTTTAAAAAAAATGTGTGTCACGTGTGATGTGATGCCATCTTAATGGCATCTTGACCCAAACCTTGTGACTCTGTTCCAAGATCTTTTAACTAATGTGGAATCATGCAGAACTGCTGCCATATTTGATTAAAATAAGAACCACATCATTCAGGGAGAACTTTCCTATTCCTGTTGCTAATACATCATACCGGGGCAAACACTGAAGAAATGCCACCTAGCACTGCTGTGGAGTATCAAAGCTCCCATTCCCCAGCAATCACAAAGAAAATGCTGAGATCGTTACAAGTTTCTCTAATTGAAGGTAACACTTTAGATCAGTCACAACATGGATTCAGGTCATGGCAAGGAATGGAAATAATTTTAGAGTCAGTGATGGATGGTCCCCTGTTGGTAATAGATGCTGAGCAGGAACTGATCCTCAGTTCTTAAACCTCTCTGCAGACCACAGAAAAACAGTAAGGCCTTGAGAAGTGTACTAAAAGCTGATAGATTCTTCTTGGGGGTCTCCAAAAGGTTAAGAAAGGAATGTCTGCCACTAGACCTTGTCTTCTTCCTACTGCCATATTGTGTAAATCTCTTTTTTTCTCCACAAGTCTATCAAAACTTGTGTGAAGCTGCGAGGGGAATGGATGAAGGCTGTGGCTGGATGTCAGCTGCTGAAGGCTGTAAAAGCCATGGCTGATATCAGCTGTCATGTTTTCATTCCCGCTCTCCTCCCGTAGCTGTTTATCACCATTTACTGGGGAAGGCAACACGTGAAAGCTCCTGAAACAATACAAGTCTCCTTCCTCAGCCTTAATAAAACAAGTTTTCTACTGCTTGTCTTCCAATCTGATGGATACAAAATTGTCATCAGTTAAGCTTATATGCTTATTTAGGAGCCAGATGACATTAATGGACACACAGCAAAGCTTTGGCCAGCAGAAAGCACTGCTGCACAGCTTACCACACCAAATGTTTTTACAAGCACCTCAAATCTCTCCTGTTTCTCCACAGTGGCTTTCCATAGAAAAGAAGTCGACTTGGAGACCTTGTTCTTATCTTGGAAACAGTAAAATGTTTTTTTAAAATGATTGTGTAAAGCTCTAGGATGAAGAACATAACTGAAAACATAATTTCCCTGTTACAAGGAAACCTTCTATTGTAATAACGAAGTGTGGGAGGCAGAGGACTTTCCTGGGGCTGTTCTGTCTGTGAAATAAATTTCCACAAAAGCAAAGGATAAGCCTGGTCATCTTCTTCTGCAAATGACTGTTCACGTATTGCTGTTCCACATACAGCGCCTGCTTACCTAAACTGCTTCTCTAAGCAACTCAGCAACCTTTAAAGTTTAAAAGGCACAGGTCAAGGAAGCATGATCAGTTTGGTGGAACATTCTCAGTCAATATTGATTTGCAAGGATGGGCAGAACTTGGCCCATGAGCAACCAGCCAGGGCTGTTAAAAACAGAAGTGGAAAGATGCCCCATTTCCTTCCTAGAAACAGCAACAGTGGTTGTTTTGCTGGAGGCAGAGGATGACTTCAGACCGTGTAGTGATGGTGAAATTGGTCCCTGGGCAGAGGTGGGCACAGCTGTGCTACTTTAATGGTAGCTGTTGCAGCTCTCCCATTATCAGCGACCAAAGCTGATGACTGGAGCAAGCTGATGTTGCTTCTCTGTCTGTGGCATATAACTCAGCATTGAGAGCAACAGCTGCAGCCTTTCTAGTCCTAACGTCCTGAAGTCATTTTAAGGCTACAGAATTGAAGACTGAGGGAGTTTCATATCAACAGCAAGGTCAAATCCTAGTTGGTATCACCTGAATGGCGTCTCAGCCACAGACTGATCCTTATAACTGCTGTTTTTATTTCTTTTTAAAGACTTTTTTCCACTAGCTTCATTTTCCCCCCATAACTAGGGCTCTGATCTTTTTTTTCAGGGATCAGATTTGATCTCCTTCCTCTAATTTTCAGAGGGAGGGCATGTGCAGAAACACGAACTTGTCTTGAAATAAGCCTCAAACTATGATCAATGAGGATCTTGCATCTTGTGCAGCACTCATTCCTTTCTACTGGCTCCAGCTAAATGTAATCAAAAAGAGCTCAACAATAAAGTGTCACAGCCATAGACTATTGCCCAGGAGGTATTAGCTGCCCCCCCTCAAGCATCATCAATAACACCAGTCAATTAATGTGAAAATACATAGAGACACTTGTTCCTTGCTGTGGCAGTTTTCATTCTGTTTTCCTGCATTTTATCAACTGGCAGTGGCCAGCAGTTGCAGAGGAGATATTTCACCAGAAATCCGACAATTGACATTGTCAGCCCTCAACCATGCCACTGGAGGATGCCCTACGGACAGGGAGAGACTCCCGTGGCTGAGGGGGATGCCTGACACCGAGCATAATCTAGTCCGCATTAAGTACATTCGCAGTTCCCTGAGGAAAAGGGCAGTAGATATGCCAGATCGCTCTAAAATCACTCCTAATGTGAAATGAGGCTAGAAAAGACGTTTAATTTACAAAAGATAGAGAGGACCTCCTAAATCAATCTAGAGACAAACAGGCTAGAAACATAATAAACGTCTCAATAAATACCTGCTACTTCATTGCAATTTCAGAGGTCTTTTTTGTTTTATCCAGCTAGTGGAGCTGAGCACTGAGGCAAATGGCCATGAGTCATCTCAGAAGCCACAGCTTCTTAAGCCAGTCACATTCTTTCAGCATTCTGTGGCCAGCAGGTCAAGGGAGGTCATTCTCCCCCTCTACTCTGCACCGGTGAGGCCACAACTGGCATACTGTGTCCAGTTCTGGGCTCCCCAGTTCAAGAGAGACAGGGAACTACTGGAGAGAGTCCAGCGTAGGGCAACAAAGATGACTGAGGGATTGGAGCACCTCCCTTATGAGGAAAGGCTGAGAGAGCTGGGACTCTTTAGCCTGGGGAAGAGAAGGCTGAGGGGAGACCTTATTAATGTTTACAAGTATCTAAAGGGTGGGTTGAAGGAGGATGGAGCCAGGCTCTTTCCAGTGGTTCCCAGTAACAGGACGAGGGGTAACGGGCACAAGTTGGAACATAGGAAGTTCCGATCGAATATGAGGAAAAACTTCTTTACTTTGAGGGTGCCAGAGCACTGGAACAGGCTGCCCAGGGAGGTTGTGGAGTCCCCTTCTCTGGAGACTTTCAAGACCTGCCTGGATGCAGTCCTGAGTAATGTGCTCTAGGCAATCCTGCTTTAGCAGGGGAGTTGGACTAGATGATCTCTAGAGGTCCCTTCCAACCCTGAAATTCCATGATTCTGTGATTCCGTGATTTTCTTTCTGGGTAATTATTCCTGGTTTACGGAAGATGTGTTGGTGTTGCACCATTGCTCTGCAGGAATATTTTCCTCTTGGTATGGTTCAGGTGGTAGGTTAAGGTCTAGTGGTTTATTCAATAAAAAAAAAGGTGATTCTGAGTAGAAAGAACTTCCTCCTGTGATTTCAACAGGGGGTAGTTTAGGTTCTGCTCATTTTCCTCTGAGATTGTTCACTTGGAAAGTAAAGAATAATTTCTGAAAGCTCTTAATCTTGATCTTCTGTGACTTTCCAGAAATATTTCAGCTAGCAAACTATGGCAGTCCTCTGACAAGAATTCAGGTAAAGCGGAAGACTAATAAATCTGGGGCTGTATTTAACAGGAATGAAAAACTGAAAAAGGCCACATTGCGAGCTGTGCCACTCTGTGCAAATTATGCTGCCAAGCTTTCCATCCGGCCGTGGGGTGCTTGGCAGCAGCTTTGTTGGGATATCGCCTGTGAAGCGCCCTGCGGCCGCAGGGAGAGCTGCTGGTTGGGCGCCGGAGCCGGCGCTGGCTGGTGGGAGCAGCGGGGCACGATGCGCCTTCCCTCCATCCATCCCACACGGGGCGTGCAGGAGGCCGCACTGAGGCACAAGGCGGGACCCTAAAGACCCTCACCGTGTTCTCTGGTCATTAGCTTCAGGTTATTTCATCCGTGCACGTAGATTTAGGCACCTTCTTAAAAGAAAGCGTTTCTGAAGGTGGCTACCTAGCACAGCTCGTGCAATGCTGCCTTGGCTAGCGGAGTTTAAGGAGGAAAGCCTGTGGTGTTCAGCCTCTTTTGTCTCCTAGAAGCAGCCAAAACAGTTTTTGGCACGTATCACTAACTGCAGCAAACAAATCCACTGGATGATAAAAGCAACAGCAGCAACTACCAGCTTTAGCCTTTTATTTCCTGCATAATTTAGAAGGATGAAATATTTGATCTTTGAGGTTATTGATGTGTGACTGCCTGCCCACTCTTGTTTTTTCTTCTCTCTGCAAATCCTTTTAACTAACTTTCAGGAGTAATTTTCCATTCCTGCTTATTTTCTTTCCTAGACACATTGCACAGTTTAATGTCCTCAGCTGTTGCCAAGGAAACTGAATTTCGAACCTGGCTTGTCAAGCAAATGAGGGAGCAATTATTTTTGAAGTATTTCTATAAACTTGGATCAAAGATGGTCACATTTTTTTTAAGGTATTGTTGGTAGCACTTTTTTGTAGGATTACTCAACACTTCCAGTGGCAACCCCCTGTATTGTCACTCCTGTTGTTCAGCGTGACATTTCCTTCGGCTGCTTTATTTGGGAAGTCCTAGCAAACCTGACCGAGCTGTTTCCAAGCAGAGAGAGTGCAAAATGTTTTATATGTGTTAAATTAATTCTTACAGCTGTCTTCTCTGTGTGTAGAGCTGCCACTCTGGTGCAGCAAGGTGAAGTTTTTCCAGGGAAGAAACACCTTGGCAGTAGAGGCTTGAAGGGAGGGGATGGACAACTTTCTCTCCTGGAGTCTGGGCCCGTATGTGGGCTAGCACCTTTGCTAGGTAAAGCTGCTCACATTAGGTGGTTTCTTCCCTTCTGCTGCTCTTTGGAAGGGAGCGTGGAAGCATGGGCAGGCATCAGGCTCCACTGGTGCTGGGGTAGATGTGTTGTGTGGACAGGGAGATGTGGTGTGTGGACAGCCCCGAGTCCTCTCCATCCTCTGATGGCCGTGTGAGCACACAACTTCTCTCTGCTTAGTGTGGTGGCAGGCCACATCATCTTAGAGCTCAGGAAGACTCAAATGCAGTAGCTGCAGGAGGGAAACAGAAGGGTGGACATGTTAAGTTGCCACCGAAGTCAGCTGCAGCCGGTGTGATGTCTCAGGGTTGTTCCCGAGATTCTCTTCTGGAATGTGCAATTCCCCCTGAGGTCAGTGGATATTTTCAGTTCGTGGTGGAGTGCCTGCAGTGCGCCATACTGACTGCACAACCCTGTCCAGAAGTAGCAGGTTGTTTACAGTTTGTCATGTTGCTATCTATAGAGCCTTCAACTCTAGCATTAAAAAAAAAAAAATTAAAATTAATATTACCTTACACTTCATATAGCTATCTCAGGGAAAGGATCCTAACGTACTGTCACAGTTTAACCCCAGTTAGGACCACACAGCTGCTCACACAATTCCCCCTTCTTTCCCCCCTGGCCCCAGAAAGTGGGGAAAAGATGGGAAAAAAAAAAACACAGAAAAGGGGAAAAAAAGCCACCTCGTAGACTGAGATAAAGACAGCTTAATAGAAACAACTACAGAAAAGGAAAAATAACAATAATAATAACAATAATAATAACGACTGGGGTCACTCCCACTGCTCAGTGAATTGGCACCATTGCGAGCAGTGTTTCCGGATTCCCACCTCCCGGCTAACCCCCATTTATATACTGAGCACAACATCTATGGTATGGAATACTTCACTGGCCATTCCATCATTCTGCCTATGCTTCTATGGGAAGCTGAAAAAAGTCCGTGAATAGTATAAACATCACTTAGCAACAACTAAAACCAATAGACATTAGTGAAATTCCTTTCACAGCAATCACTAGAAGGAAAATTAACTCTTTCCCAGCTGAAACCAGGACACACACCCAAAGTCAGACCTTTAAATGAAAACAGCCTGCACCATTTTCTACAAGAACCTTCTTGTACTTTATGGTATTTATGTTAACGCCATGAGGATTTTTTTTTCATCGGGACACTGTCTGTCAATGAAAATCATTATGCGCTCAGAAATTCATCCTACTAGTGGTTTTTTACTATTTGGTAATGAAAAATGTTTCTGTAAAATTGAGAATAAGGGTAAAAAATATACATGTATAGACTGTCAATAACTTATGGCTTGGTGTTATGCAGCTTATATAAGGAAATATTTTTCCCTTCCCAATGCGATTACATGAGTTGTGGGTCAGTATTTGTTGCGCCATGGTTACACACAGAGTCTGACTGGCTCACCAACGTCCTGGAAAGCCTGAAGAGAAGTGATGTGACACCACTTGCACTCTACCCCTACTTAGTCTTCCAGAAGAGCTGCTGGAAAATCTTATTACTAACTACCCTCTCCTAACAAAAGATTTATCTGAAAATGTCAGATCAAAATATTTCAAGAAAAAAAAAACTATTTGTGTTCATAATCTGATTTTTGTTACTGAAATGGTTTTGTTGTTCTTTTGTTTTCCTCACCTTTTCCTCAAGATGTAACATTAGACCTACTTAGGTGCTTAAAGTAATGTATTTTGAGTGGTTGAGATCCAAGTTAATAGTAAATTTCATGGTTTTATTTGAAGTGGTTATACTGCTGCCTTGCTGTATTTCTGTAAGGGGAAAAAAAGGGAAAGCAAATCAGAACTCATTAAGAATGAAAAGGCTTAACTAATTTAATTTGAAATAAGCATTTTGGGCAATAATGCAATGGATTTTCACCTGACTGGTGCACTGCTAATATGCTGTAATTGCTGGTGGGTAGTTTGGAAGAGAAGGGATACCTTTTGTTACTTTTTAGTCATTTCTACCCTAGTCAGTTTGCCTAGCTAAAGCATTGCATTTAGGATGTCCAGACTACATGTCTTTTCTTGAAAATATCAGAAACAGCATTCTCTCTGTTTCTTCTCAATTACAGACCTTATCTATTTGGCCATTTCTAGTAATTGGTAGTCAAATACTCCAAATGAGAAATTTGTTTGTTATGAAAGGCTCTTTCTGCTCCTGTTGTGAGAATTAATTTTGAAGTAGCCTCAGGGTTGATTTTGTTCTGAAGTGTTCTTTACTTTTGGCGTTTACAGAAGCGAGGGCTGCGGTGCAGGACCTATGCAGGGGGCTGATGATTGACAGTTAATCTACAAGTGCAGTAACTGCTAAGTCTTTCTAGTCAGCCTTGTCAGGGTTTTCTTTTGGAAGACAGAGATTTAAATAAAGACTTTGATATACAAACAAGCTATAAAAGGACAAGTTACCGCGTGCTATCTTCTCTATGGTAACTGTCTTTGTGTGTTTTTCAGCTCTCGGGCACTCTTCAGGAGCTGAAAAAAAAATAATTTCCACCTTAATTGAGAAGTAAGTCGCTTTCAATTAATTGGCTCACATTTGAACATGAGGTACACAGGCATGGATTGACTGGGGAGGTAGAAAGGAGGGTTACGGCAGTTTCAGCATTCAGTAGAGGAGCGTGTGCATCCCTCTCCCCTTGCTGCAGCAGCCGCTGCCCGCTCCCCTCCTGGCACCCTCATCACTTACAGTGTGACTGGAGCTGGCCTTGGCTTAAAAGCATGCTCACAGGCAGTTCCCAAACCCAAACGGCACACAGTCCATCTGTCAAAACCCTACAGCTTCCCAGTAAGTTGCCCAGCGTAAAGCTGGGGCTGCCTGGACAAGGAAGAGGGGCCCCGCGGTGCGGCACTGCCCTGCCTGCAGCGCTGCTGCTTTCTGAAGCCAGACAGAGGAAGGGGCTCGTCATTTCTTTTCGGCTATCCACCCACTAAAAAAGTCGTTTTTTCCATCAGCGAGCAGGTTCAGCCTCTCCCCGTGTCCCGGAGTCGGTGAGTGTCCGTCCCATTCCCAAGCTCCTGCTGACACCTGCTGGCCTCCCGCTCGCAGGGAACTGGGGGTGCCCGGGAAAGTTGTGTGCGGGAAGTGGGATAGCCCTGCTATCTTCCTGCCTTTTGGTCTCTGCGTTGGTGGTTGTTGAACATTTAGAAGAGTTTAGTATCTTTGGAACAAATATTTATTGGGCCAAGTCTACGTTGCCTCATGTGCACAGCGTAAGAGTAGAGGATATCTCTCCTCAGCACCTGGGAGGACCATAAATATGACCATTAGGTGCTTCAGCATTTCTTCTAGGCTCTTCTTAAAGAGGGACAGGCCACGCTGGTGAGGATGGAGCGGAGATCCCCACCCTCAGCGCCAGCCGGGGGCTGGCTCGCTGCAGGGTGATGCATCCCACAATATACCCAAGGAGCCAAGAGCTTCAACAGAGCAGAAACTGTACTATTTTAATTCGTTCATCATTTTTTTTTTTTCAAAAATGAAACTGTTAGGAGTGCTGGCAATTTGGTGTCATTTATGGCAGGTAACTGCAAACGATTGATTGTTAGATCTGCTTCAGAGTTTCTGACAGAGGCGCTTAGTGCAATGCTGGGGTCAAAGAGACATTAGGCTTGATAAAATTCGGTCTTTGTCCTCTAGCAAGCCTGATTTATGCAAAGACCTAATTCTCTCTTGGCTTGGCTGAAATGCACTCACTTATTTAGTGTGCTAAAGCAAATGTGAAATGCAAATAACTTTGCATGTCTCTAAATGACGGTACAGCTGGGGCAGTAGAAGACATGGTCCAAAAGGTTGAGCATAGGGTTACATGTCCTTATCTGCATGTGAATATCCTGTAATCTGAATTGAAACAAGAGTGGTTTTTTTCCTTTTATATGACAGTTTCAAGCCTCAAAAACTGTGACATGCAGTACAGACCAGTTACTGTCACTTGCTGGAATTAGACAAATGGAGTATTCAGTGAATCAGTGCTGCTCCTCACAAACCACGCTGTACTGTGGGAGATGCTGGTTTGGGAGCAAATAATGTCTAGAGTCGCAGGGCTGTTTCCTTGTTTGGTTGTTCTTGTCTTGCGGTAGCACCTGCAGTGTCAGGGTGAAAGAGAAATGCTTTCCAGTGTGCTGAGGAATAGCTGAGCAGAAGGAAAGAAGAGCTGCCATCTTGTGTGGGGAACTGAGACTGCACTAAAGGAAGCTAAAATTAAAAGACATTAAAAAAAATATTATTCCTTTGGAAACTCCTTAAGTAAAGATGATTTCCTTTGTAGCAACTAGTTCCATACTTTCTTTTATTTATTTTTAACTATTACAAACGAAACACTTTGTCCATAAGCCCTGTTTTTCTGGCTTCAACAATACTGCAAACTCATTGAGAGGATGCTGAGTCAGTGGGATTAGTGACCTGTTCTCTGTCTGCAGCAGCTAGCAGAGCTGCTTGCAGCCAGGAACACCAGCCCTGTGCACAGAAAATATCTTTTGTGTACAAGATATGGTAACCACAAACAAGCTTGCAGTCTTACATAGTGTCGACGAATCAGATGTTAGCAGGCATCTTTCTCCAAGCCTCTTGTTAGGTCCTTTGTAGGATCTGGATTTATTGCCTTTTTTCTCTTGCTGGGTGTGGAAGCTTAGCACAACCAGTCAAAGAAGTGTCCTTGACAATACTGGAAGCACAGAGATGCTTTTCCAGTTTCTGTTTTCCCTCCTAATTCCTCAAAGTGAAATTGAATACGGGAGCTATAGTAACAGATTATGGGTAGACCCAGATGGACAAAACTGTATGCAAACCCCTCACCTGCTCTCCCTCCGTTTGCTCTGGGCAAGGAAAGTGGGATGCTCTGTTTCCGGAGTCAGGCTACGGGCAGGCTGGCACTGTCCATCATTGTGTCATCCACAAAGTAATCGATCCTGTGCGCACCAGCAATGGCTGCATTCCCTGCCTCCGCCAGCGAACAAATGTAGAGTGAGATGTACATCTAAAGAGGCTATCCCAGATGTGCTGTTGAGAATTTATTACATCCACACAGATCTCAGATGAGAGAAGATCATCAGCATTGCCATTGACGAGCAAGAGAAAGTACTCCCCTTTTGTTTAGCCAAGGCGCTTCCCCTACTACATTACGCAGGAATGAAGCTGAAGTCTTCTCCAGCCACTGAAGCAGCAGGAGGAAGTATAGCAACATCCTTATTTTAGCTTTTGCCTTTTGAGAGTTACCAGTGGTAACCAAACTCAAGGACATGGAGACATCATGACAAAGCTGAGTGTATGTAACACCTTGGGAGAAGAAAACAGTTCCCCATGAGTGTATGGGGGTATGGTAATGGAGTCTCTGAACACAGTAAGTGTAGAAACAGAGGATGGTAAGACTACCAAAAAACTTGAATTCTTAACCCAGAAAACTGGATAAAAATAAGGGAGACTGTATGTCAACATCTGTATTTTTTCCCGGATTGAAGACATTGCCATTTTGCAAATCAATATAACACCTTAGCCAAGACACAGAGCATGTCTTCATGTTGGAAAGGTGGGCTTTGTGTCTGAGGTACTGTTATGAGAAAAGCCCTGTTAGTATTTGGAGGTAAGTGCTCTGGTTTTATCATGACCTCCTGTCAGACACAGCTGCCCCAAGATCTCCCTTCACATCTCATCGGGACCTTATGAAATGGTATTGACACACCCACACGTACCCTAGAGATAATTGCCTACCTACATGGTAGGTTCACATTTAGATTGTAATATTTGAGAACACTTGGGCATTTTGTGATTGACTAACAATGTCTCACTGCCTCTCATCTCACACTGTGAGACTGTCTCAATTTATACCTGAAATTCTTACTAGTCTTTTTGTACATGGGCACGCACCTGGACTTTCATCCTGTTCCCAGTACTGTTCCTTATGTCCACCTAGTGCCAGTGATCACCAGTTCTTCTTGTATGCTATTTTGATCTCTCTGGTGTTGCTTTCCAACTATGTGTCATCGACAAGCCTTACAAGCATGCTACTTTTTGTGCCAAAATCTCTAATGAAACTCCTCCCCAAACCAAACCTTGCAGGGCTGAACTGTAGCTCCTTTTCTCCTCCCAGCCTGATACTTCACCTTTCAACACTACCCACAGCTGTTTTCAGCCTTTCATAATTCTTTTATTGTTTCTACTTTTTTATTATTTATCTATTAATATCTCATGCAATAGTCTATCATATTCTCTGAAGTCCAGATAGATCAGATTGCCAAGAAAATCAGCAAAGAAAGACCCAGGCTCAATTTGGCACTGTCTGTCCTTGATGAACTCATACACATTAACCCCTTTACTGGGCACATCTATTTCCTTTAATATTCAGCCTATAAAATGTTTTTTTAGGGTAAGAGAACACATTCAGACACAAATGTAGGGGGAGGGAAATGAGATCTGTAGTTGTGTGTACTGTTTTCTCCTTTTTCAACATACATGGTAGACTTGCTCTTCCGTACAATCGTTCGATAAATACATTAAAAATCCTTGCTGGAATGTGATTCCATGTTCCCATTCCTTCAGGGTTATATGACTGAAGATCATGTCTCAGTTTCTTAATTTGAACATAAAGACTGTATTACCCTGAGTGTGGGAGTTAAATATTTCCGGCTAGAATTAAAAGTAGAATCTACTGTGTCATTAGGAAATTTTCGTTACTGTGCTCAGTCTGACCTGTTCTTAAAACTATAGAGAAACTCCCAGCACACAGGCAAACACAAATCTGAATTACATCTGCGCATTACCCCATTTGCTAGTATGCTAATGCTTATACGCATGAATCAAGGAACACTGTAATTGCAGTCCTAACCACATACCAGAAACATCCACGCTTTTAAATGTAAAGTATGCGTAATCAAGTTTCAACTATTTAAATTGAGTTCTAGAAGCAGATGTAGCCAGTCTATTTTAGTTTATAGAAGGCCATTAACCAGTCAAGATAACTTTATGTGCACCTCTTGAAGAGAATAAAGGAAATTTACTTTGACTCACCTAAATGTTCGTGTCTTTTTGTGAATTTCCCTCCATGGATCAGAGAAGCTTAGACAGCAGGAGCAACCCGAGGTTATGACATCTATCCTGAACTTCAGGTTGCTGTAACCTGTGACAAGTTTTCAACTGCTTTGTCTTCATATTATGTGCTATTGGGAAAAAAGGAGATAGGATAAAAAAGCACCTAAGTTTGCTGTACTGCAGAAACAATTATGAATAGAAATACATATAAACACGAAGTCTTATCAAAATATGACTGAATAAAAGTTACTATGTAATAGTTAAAGTACCACATATTAAAATAAAGAAGGAGAAGATAGAAGGGTCTAGCAATATCTATTAGATTGCTAGTACAGTGACAATATCTGGGGTTGTAATTTTTTGGCCAAATTATTCAAAGTGATGGTAACCTTGCAATTTCCATCCTTCCCTTCCAATTTCCCCCACCCCCCCCCCCAGAATAGAGCCCTGAATGTGCTTTAAAAACACTTGTTTTTTAAAACTGGTAGCTGGGAAAAGGGGTAGGTATCTCAGCAGGACAATTTTACCGCTGTTAAAAATCACCCAAGT
This sequence comes from Dromas ardeola, assembly GCA_013398915.1. Classification (NCBI taxonomy): domain Eukaryota; kingdom Metazoa; phylum Chordata; class Aves; order Charadriiformes; family Dromadidae; genus Dromas; species Dromas ardeola. The sequence goes on from VYZM01012507.1 coordinate 253,560, forward strand.
TCCTGACCATAGAGGAATGACAACTTATGGAGTTCACTTCCCTGAGATAAATCTGTGTATCCATATCAAATAGTGACTGACTTAGGGGTTACCTTGTTTCTACCTGTTGAGGAGATGAATCCTTAATGCAGTTTAACTCTCTCTTTGGGATTCTGGGTTCTGCACAAGTAATGAAATACAGTAACACTGTGCTGTATCTTGCAGTATATCAAGATATTCCTCAGGTAATTTGGTAAGAAATTTATTAAGTCTTATTTTAACAATCAAAAGAGAAAGTTTCCTTGTGGTGAGTTTGGAATTCTACTTTCAAGTGTCTGTTTAAGATGAGATGTATGGGCTTTTTCAGCATATATTACGGCCACTAAATCATGCTGGCTTTATTTTCGAAGGCCCTGAGCGTTTAGGATATGCTTGACCATCTCCATCGGTAGATACTCAGTACTTCCAAGTACTGTCTCTATTTACTCCCTGATGTGCTCTACCACAATGGAGCAAATTGCTGTGTGTTTTCTTACACCAGGAAAGCATAAGCATGTACTGAGCGGTTTTGGGTAGAGGCAGCGATGTCGAATCACTAAATTGATGATGAGATAAAACGAAAAGATGAAGCCTCGCTGTATTTCTGCTTATTTTAATTCTTGTTTTATACACACAGTTTAGACTGATGTTGCATGAGGATCTCTGGAAAGGCTTACCACACTTTCTTCAAAACAATTAATGCTACCTTTGTGAGCTCATAACATTTATGTGGCTTAAATAAAGGTTATTCATTCCTACCCTGGATCATGTTATCTAATTCCTACCAAGCTTGGGATTTGGATGCGTGTCCTTGTTTGGCAGCAAAAAGTTCTCTTCTTCGGCTACAGAGCTGGCTCTTTGTAAGCATAGTTTTGAAAATGTAAATGCAGTGGACCATGTTTCCCATGGAATTAAAATAACGTGCAATCCTAATTTATTGCATTCAGTGATTAAACAAATAAATTCTTCCTTACGTATTCAAATTGTCATCCATCAGCTCTTTCAAGACTGAATCTATAATACCCTTTTAGATGGCTAGAGAAAACTCTTTCATTAATTATCGCACACAATGTTATTACTGCCTGTACACTGCTGGCTGCAAAAATAATTCTTCGTGTTTCTTTGTTGTAACTTGTTGTTTCTATCTTGGCAGCAAATGTACTCACTTGAGGCTCATGAGCCTAAAAAGCACTGTCACCATGCACAGAGCTCTGTACACACCTCAAACCCATCTGGAGAAGACAGCAATCCTTTGAGTGAAGCATTTATCTCACTTAGTGAGAGAAGCAGAGGCCATACTCGGCAGGTAGATTAAGGAATGTTTCCTCTCAACTTTGAGAGTGCTGTGCAAACTGTTCTGGGGTGCTGGAAAACTCAGATCATACAACCATAGGATCACAGAATGCTTTGGGTTGGAACAGACCTTTAAAGGTGATCTAGTCCAAGCCCCTTGCCCTGGGCAGCGACATCTTTCACTAGACCAAGTTGCTCAAAGCTGTGTCCATCCACAACTTCTCTGAGCAACCTGTTCCAGTGTCTCACCACCTGCATCATAAAAAATATCTTCCTTATATCCAATCTAAACCTACCTTCTTTCAGTTTAAAACCATTGCTCCTTGTCCTGTCACTACAGGCCCTGGTAAAAAGTCTTTCTCCATCTTTCTTACAAGCCCCCTTTAAGTACTGAAGGTCTCTCTGAAGCCTTCTCTTCTCCAGGCTGAATAACCCCAACTCTCTCGGCCTCACAGGAGAGGTGCTGCAACCCTTGGATCATTTTGTGTCCCTCCTCTGGACCCGCTCTAACAGATCCGTGTCTTTCTTGTGCCCCTAGCTGGAAGCAGTACTCCAGGTGGGTTCTCATGAGAGACAGGGAGAATCACCTCCTTTAACCCACTGGCCATGCTTCTTTTGATGCAACCCAGGATACAATTGGCTTTCCAGGCTGGAATTGTGCATTGCCGGCTCATAATAAATTTTTCATCCTGCAGTATCCACAAGACTTTTTCCACAGGTCTGCTCTCAATCTATTCATCCTCCAGTTTGTATTGATACCGGGGATTGCCCCAACTCAGGTGTAGGACCCTGGAATTGGCCTCGTTAAACTTCATGAGGTTTGCATGGGCCAACTCCTCAAGTGTGTCAAGGTCCCTCTGGATGGCATCCCTTCCTTGTAGCATATCACTTTGGTTAAATCCACAACCACAGACGCAGTGGAGAGTTATCCATTTCTTACAACTCTGTTAACTGTACTGCATTCTGTGGCCCTAACTAGGCACGTTTACAATGAACAATTCTCCTGCCTTCAGACATTAACTGCCTTGATCCTAGAAAACTGATTTTAAATTCTTTGTTTTGGTAGTCTTTATCATTTTTGTTTACTTTAAAATTTTTACACTTTCCTGATAACGAATATAGCCACCTTTCTCTGGTCAGTTCCTGTCTTTTTCCCAACCAGAGATGTCCAAATTCTTTCATTTAATATACAGAGATCTTGAACCACTTGTTTAACTAGTCTAACTTAAATTTGACATAGCTGAAGCTGGAATATATTCTGTTCTTCAAAATGCTCAATGCAAAGCAATGTTACATTTCACTACTGTTACGAGTTGCTGTATTATTCTTCTAAGTTATAGACTGTTTCATCACACTTTTTCAGACTCTTCCCTGTTGTTGAGCCTTTTTTTAACTGGTTGGGCTCCACGGGTACGTTGCTGCAGGTTGAGTAACATCTGCTCTTTTCTATCAGAAATCACTTGAACCTACAGTAGAGTGGTGTGTGCCCAGAATAAGAAGAACAAAATTTCATCCTGCTTTAAGTTAGAGCTCTGTCTCTGCTGCTACTCTCAGTAGACTTGATTGCCTAGAAAGCTGCCTAGACTGTCCAGAAATGTGGTGCATTTTGTCCAGGCTTTCCTTTAACCTTACTTATTTATGATCTTCATTTTTGCTCCTTATCTCCACTTCTGTCTGCACCTTGTTTGTTAAAAAGGCAACTCTAGGATAATTAATCTCTTTAATGCCGATATGGAAATGTTAAAAATGATTCTTAATTATGAGGACTGCATAAGGACTACAAAACAATGAAATGTGTTTTGAACGTATGGTTAACATGGGTACTCCCGAAGATTTAGTTGCTGGCAGAAAATAGAGATGAGATGGTAATTTGTATTTAAGAACTGTATTTGGGTGTTTTTCATTTTTTCCCCATGACAAGAAAGAGTAGGATAGTACAAGGAACTCAATGCTGTTCCTTGCTTAAAAATAATAAACATAAATATGAGAGCTGCATAAGGAAACAGTTTGGGACAGAAGGTGCTGATCATTCAAGAGGGACACCATTTAAGACAAATAGGTTATTAAAAGTAAAAAAAAAAAAAGAAAGAGGGCAGGAGTCTTGCCTTGCCAATAGACTTTTCTGGGATTGCCAGGGGGCTGGAGTTGGTCAAGTTTCTCTGGGCTGCCAGAGGATGGCAGATGTGGAAGCTTCTGGAAAAGGAAACTTATGTTTCTTAGGGCCTGAGGCCATGGAGATTGTTTACATAGATTGATAAGTTTATTTTGAAGGAAGGATGCACTAAGAGCAGGATTTGAAAAGGAATGCTTCCTTACTTCTTTCTTCAAATCCATATGAGAAAGGAAGTGAAGAACTTTGAAGCTAGGATTTGGTGCCACATACACGTCTATCTGGCTTCTCCAAGTGCATCCCTCAGGGGATAGGCCTTGTGCCTTTGCCTCCCATGTTAGAAGGTCATGGTTCTCCTACTCTTACGCTAGGGTGAAGGTTATGATATTTTTGTGTTTGAACTCTGTTCACCCAGAAGATCAACCAGATTATTCTTGCTAATGTTTTTCCATAGGAGCTTTTATTGATTTGGGAGAATGAGGAATCACTTTAAACAACATGTAATTTACTCTTACTACAACATAAAACAGCAAAGTGGGGTTTTTTTTTAAGTCTAGAATTATAAATGAGTACATGAGTGCCCATCTGACTGGAGCTTTTCACTTCTGTGAGATGGATGCTACTTCATTGCACAGTCATTTCTGTTTCTAAGTCTGCACCTTATGGCTAAACAAAGACTTTTATTTTCACGTCTTAGCTGAGGCATATGAACTAGTTTAATAATACTCAGAAAACATAAAATAAAGTAGCGACATCAAATGCATTACTTTTACGTTTTTTCTAAGAACATGCTATCTGGTTGTCATCCTTTTCCCCCATTCCTGCTTGCATTTCCTCCCAGTCCTACTACTGAATTAATGTAGCCTAGGCATATAGTAAACAGCCTGACAGACAGATCATGGCACTCGGATGCATTGTTATGGGGAAGTGGAAATCTGTCACAGGGGGAGGTGAACTGGAACTGATTTTAGGTTCCCATTCAATTTCTCGAGAGTTCAAGAAACAGAAAAGCAAGGGGAGGTGGGGCAGTGAGGGGAGAAAGACTTTAAATAGTATTCTTGACATTTTGAAAGAATGATCATTGGCACTAATGCCGAAAAACTTATAAACCACTGCCTTATGTGGATTAAAGAAGTAGAAAGGCCAGCTCACTCTTAAGCAGTGTACTTTGTAGTGCTCTCTCAGTTTTGAAGATTAAGATGGATTTCAAAAGGCTTACATTTCTTAACAAGCCTATGACCACCAGTGCCCCTTATGGCTCTCCCAGTGCACGTTCTGACCACCTGTGAGGGAGAGGAAACTCATCTGTCTGCTTGTGAGCCAGATCCAGCACTTGCAGCTAGAAACATGGCTTTCTTTGGGTTGTTACCTACTCAGAACATTTACTGTATGAAGTAATGTGGATTATAACAGAGATGGAGAGTAGTGGCAATACGAATCAAGGTCAGTCTGGAGCTCTTGGCAATGCAAAGGAACAGAGATATGAAAAAAATTGCTTCCTTCACCTCTCTCCATCTTCGCTCCAACCTTCAACATGCTCTTTTTTATGCTGCAAGATATCCCTGTTTTCTATGATTTTTCAAATAGCTTTCAACAGTTTTTGAATACTACCATTACCAAGGAATTACATCTTTTTTTTGGGATCAAACTATTCTGGCAATTTCAGTGTAGTTGCAGTGTCAGCCAGGCTGTCTTCCCTCCGAGCAGACTGACTGTGCAAACACTGGCGGGAGTGCAGTCAGCCCCCAGCTTTGCAAGGACAGAAAGCTCTGTCACAACAAAGGACTTCTCCTCAGGTGTAGGACAGCTGTATAGACACAGGAACCGATCCGACAGGGAAGAGACAGACATCTGTAAAATGAGAATGTAGCTAATCTGCGACAGAAGGTGATTTGTCTGTATGAAATTATAAAGTCTGTTGGGGCTTGGGTTCTGAATTGTCAAAGTTAGTTTCTGAACAGCCTGTGGGGATGTTTGGCAGGTGACAGTGGGGAAGGTGAGGGGTGCTCTGGGACCTGTGGACAGCAGGCAGCTGGGGCTGTGCTCCCCAGCGGTGGTGGCAAACAGGCTTCATGGTGCTGAGGTCTGTGTGAAGTCAGCCCAAGGTACAGACCCCTGCATCGCTCCTGAGAACCTCATCATGAGAGGGGCTACACCAAGGCAGAAAACACTGCAAAGGATGAGGTTCTGTGGTGGCCTTGGCAGAGACACTGGTCTAGGAAATCCTTTCCTCCTTCCTCCTTGTTCCCATCCTCAGTCATTACTCCCATTCCATGCCACAGCCCCCTCTCCCCTCAGCTGTGCTACTAAAATTGCTGTTGGACAAACTGTAAACCTGACCTCTGTACCAGGATGTCTCCTTTTTTAAGTTTTCTGGTCAGCTTTCCCACTGTCTTGCCAAATGCACTCAGAGGCTGTTTGCACAAGCTAACTCATTAAAGCAAAAGATCTGATTTATGTTATTTTCATCCTCAGTTCACCCCCAGCTGTTAGTTCTGCACCTGCCTGAACTTCCTGTTCCTCCAGTTATGCCTACTACCATTTCATTATCAATCTGGCTCATAAAATGGTTAAACAAATGATATATCGTGCTGGCATCACGGAAGTGGAGTAGCAGGAATGAGCACCAAGGGACAGTATGGAGACCGGAATGATTAAATCTGTACCCAATGCAATGGCTCTTGTGGTCACAGTCTGAGAAGCAAGGTGGTCCCACGTGGAAGTCTCCAGAAATGCAAAAATTTTTTTGGTAAGTGCATGTAACAGAAGGCCAATTGTGTCCTGGGCTGCATCAAAAGAAGCATGGCCAACATGTCAAGGGAGGTGATTCTCCCCCTCTACTTCGCTCTGGTGAGACCCGACCTGAAGTACTGCTTCCAGTTCTGGAGCCCACAACATAAGAAAGACATGGACCTGTTGGAGAGGGTCCAGAGGAGGGCCACAAAGAGGCTGGAGCACCTCTCTTATGAAGACAGGCTGAGAGAGTTGGGGGGGACCTACAAGAAAGCTGGAGAGGGACTTTTTACAAGGACATGTAGTGATAGAACGAGGGGTAATGGTATTAAACAGGAAGAGGGTAGATTTAGCTTAGATATGAGGAAGAAATTTTTCACTATGAGGGTGGTGAGACACTGGAACAGGTTGCCCAGAGAAGCTGTGGATGCCCCATCCCTGGAAGTGTTCAAGGCCAGGCTGGATGGGGCTTTGAGCAGCCTGGTCTAGTGGGAGGTGTTCCTGCCCATGGCAGGGGGTCTGGAACTAGATGATCTTTGAGGTCCCTTCCAACATAAATCATTCTGTGATTTTCTGATTCTATGATGCAAAAGGAAGGTAGCTGGTCTAGCAGACATCTTTGCACTCTCGGAGCAGCAGGAATCAGCAAAATGGGATATCTGACTCCCAGACCTCCTTCCAGAGGTCTTCTTCTCCATCTTCTGGCAAATATCCATGCATAAAAATGTCAAACCCACGTGCTTTCCTTCACAAGCTAGTTGCTCACTAGTTCTATGTTGTGATGACAAAACAGCAGTATCCGGAAATGGTGGGATAAATTGAGTTTAGTAGCATCAGCTTTATGGTGCGAACTTTTCTGTATAGTTTCATAGTGTGAGATTTTCTTAGCTGGAAGGTGGCTGTTGCAGACCTCTTTTCTATTGCTTGATGCTGGGGTGGACCCTAGACTTTGTGCTTCATCCCAATATAAAATACACTTTATTTTGTACAGACTCACACAGGCAGGTATGGCTGGAGAGAGCTATGTCTCCCCAGTATGGCAGGAAGCAGAAAGAAAGAGAGGTTTCTGTAAAAGCATAAAGATACAAAAGGCTCAGACAAGACAACTACCCTGATCCGGCATGAAGGGGTGACATCAGACACACGGCAGTTTGCATCTTGGGACTATTGCTTTCGAATAGCTATAGCTTTCATGTGCTTTGAAAGTAAAGTTACTGTGGTTATGAAAGTCTTGTTAAGAAAGAAAGAATTCATTTCTTCCCTGCTATGCTGTCCTCCTAATATGAAGCAATGATGTTTCTTAGGTTGGAAACCTAGGTCTGGGAAAATTTAAAAGCCATTTAGAATGGGTTCAAAGAATAGAACAGATGGGAAAGTGGTCTCCTTTTATTTGGAACAAAACTATAAAAAGCTGTGCCTGGAGGAATGGGCATTATAATGAAATAGTGACAGACACTTGTCAATCATCTTTTCTATTAAAGATAAATGAAACCAGTGAACTGGTCCACATGTCAGACCAATTTACAGTAGAACAGGATTATCCAGTGTGGTATCGGGTCACAATATAACAACAATTAATGTTAGAAGAATAGAATATTTGTTCATCTTCTCTGAAGTTCCTCCATGTAAGCAATTTTTAAATTCAAAAATATTGTATTTCTGAAACCCCTTAAGACACTGAGATATCTATCTCAGAAACAGAGATGAGGAAATTTGGTACAAAGTATGAAGCTTTCATTAGGACTCCTGATCTGACAGACTAGAAAAAGTCCTGTGCTTAGGGATAATGCTTCCCTGCTATTGCATCCATATGGTTTTGGCATGAGTTGGCCTTTTGAATTAAGTTGGGCTACTTGAGGATGCCGTGTATGTCTATCTGGCCATAAATGAACAAGACCTCTTTGCTAGAACAACCTATTCCTTAGGGGAAACAATCCAAGGGTTAAGTGCAGTACCTGTGGGATCACGTTCTGTACAAGTGAAATCCAGACCAGCCTTTTAAATGAAAATAATATTTTTCACTCTTTTATGAAAAATACCTGCAACTGCGGAATGGTTTGCAGAGTAATAGGGCTTGTTTTTCTTAAATGTAAGGAAAAAAAAGACATTTATTTTTCCCTGTTCCATTTCAAATTTGTGTCGAAGTTTTTACTGTGAGATTTTTAACAGAATTCAATAAGCCTTAATTGAGTGAGGCTGTCAGGAACGGCTGCCAGATGCGGATGAAATTCTTGTGACTGAGGGCTGAAAAAACCCAAATTACCAGAAACAAGTAGACTTACCTCTCAAGTAAAAGATGGGAAGTTCACCAATCAATTAGTGAACTACAAAATAATGTATTTTATGACTAGAATTCCATGGTAGCATTGGACCATGTTTTTAATGCGTATTTATAGTTTCAGTTATGCTGTGTTTTAAGATTTTGGTGTTCATGTTGGGAAAAACTCAGTCAACTTGTATGGAATTTATTCACCAACTTGAATGTGTAAGAACTCTTTCTCCTGGAATTTACTGCATTTGTTCTATAAATATTTTAGAGCAGGAAAGTTTGTGGTCATTCAGAGGTTTTAAAAAAATCAGTAGTTAGGGTATGAAAAACATTTTTCTGCAATTGTAGGGGTTTTGGTAGGTGAACAGAGAGATGTGACTTCCTTTCATTTGCCTGCAGAGCCTTTGATTTATGAAGCATATTCTTTTATTTTTCATGGTGGACTTTTGACTGCTTTTTTGCTTGTGTTACAATATGGCTTGAAAAGAAGCACTTGCTTTTAAGCAACATGGTATGTTAAATATGAAGCTATCTCAAAAAGCTGAGAACTGGGAAGATTAGGAGTCTATTGCTTAAAGCTGAGCAAGATCAAACTTACTCAGTTCTGCTTTCCAAAAGGACTTTCTTGAAAAATAGATATAGAACACCTAAAATAGTACCTCAAATAAAGAACATGTTCCTTCTCTTCTTTGAGTTTGCTCAATATCCATGTAAAATAATTGTAGTTTGTTGACTTTCAGGTGTTTGGAAATGTTACTCACTGGCCGTAACCATTATGATGTTTTGATTTTACATATAACTGTTGATAAACCCCATGCTAATAAGCTCTTTTTTGCCACTGATAGTTGTAAATTGTCTAGGTTTGGTTTCAGTTTTTTTCTGCAAGTTCCAAATTTTTTGTAATCTTTTTTGATCCATAATATATCTCTACAATGCAGACAGATAGACCATGCTTGAAAATTAATGAAGAACCTAGAAAGATGTTTCCTACCAACATCTTATATTGTGATTTTTATCCTATACGCTGGTAATGTCTTGATGGTCAGCTGGAGAGGTAGTAGTAGAAGCAACTGTGATGGATACTCCGTATCCTGGCTGAGAATGTGCACCCCGATGATGCTACTCAGAAGGCATCCCTGAATCCTCAAGGGAAAGTATCCATGTTTGACTCTTCAGTGAATATCTCTATGAATTTAGATATGAAAGCATAATTCAATTTTTATGCTACCCTGCGTGTCACTGGAAATTTAACTTAGAAAGCACAAAAAAGTCTCCCGACTCAAAAGAGCAGTTAGACATATGCATCTTTTAGACTTGGTGGCTACTGCTTGAGATTTGGAAGTGGACTGAAGGCCATGTGATGCAGCTTTCACAAGAGAGAAACAACCGTCTCTTTTCTCCTGACACTGGGTTAGTGGATGAGTTCAGCTAAGGAGGTTGGGCAATCACCCAAATCAGAGCAGAGATATAAATATTAGCAGAGCATTCTCATGGGAGGTCCATAGAATTTAAAATTGGCTTTCTTGATTGGTCTCAGAGCCTGACACAGCTTGGCAGACCCATATATTTTCTCAGGCATTAAATGAACACGGCTTGGATTATTTCCTTAAATGTTTTCTTCCTTTTTGGTGAAGTATAGAAATTGTGGAATCACTTTAATAAAAAAAAAAGAGAAAATGGAAAGTTTGTGTCCTGAATCTGTATTTATTATAGAAGAAAGGGCTAGGAAAGATCTCAAAAGGTCACCTAGTCCATTTTCCTATCCCAAGGCAGGATTAATGATACATGAAGTAGAGTTCCCACGCTGTGGTACACTGGTGATGCATGAACCCCTTAAAAGCGAATGCAGCAGTGCTGCATAGAGTTACGGCATTCTGGGGCAAATCTTCAGTGCACAGGAAATACTATTTTCAGGAGATCATTTGGGATAGGCTTGCTGAGCCTGTAGCAAGGGGAGGGAGGCCTGTAATTGATTGAGGCTGTTCAGCCTTGTAGGACAGCGAGAGCAGCTGAGAGTGCCGATGAAGCAGGACGCATCCCTGGCTCCTGTTGTTCAGCTGGGCTTTCTGCCCGTGGCAGCTTTCCTGGCTTAGTTCTCTTAGCTAGTGCTGTAGCTGCAGTCCATGAGTTTCTCAGGCACTCCAGCTAAATGTGTCCATGTCCATTCTCTGGCACTGAAACTGCCTGGTGTGGTGTTTTCTTTATGATACTCTGCCACCCCTAAACAAGGTGGCCTCTTGTAGGAAGCCTGCCTTTTGGGGGTGACACGGGGACCATTTGGACTCCAAAAACATGCCAAGGAGCGAAAAAAGCGGACTATTTGGGAGGCCAAAACATGCTCAGGGACCATTTTAATAATTTAACAGAAAAGGTAACTGAGTCCCTGTGCCTGGAAACATTCCCTGTTGCAACCGAGTTTACTGCGATAGATGAAGCCTCCACCCTGTAGGCACAGCCCCTCCCTGTACCTCCTTGCAGGCCCACTTTATGCATGATCTCTCTGTATGAAGTCATCTTGTTGTCCTGGAAAAACAACATCCTTATCTGCTTGGTGCTTTTTACTTGAGGAGTAGATTTTTCTCTGGCAGTTTTCTCCATATTCTGGTCTGTGGCACCTTCCTGTGTTCAGGAGTCTACGCCAAGGTTTGGATGATGTGGGCTACGAAGTGATGCATATGAGCAGTTAACTGAAGATGGTGTTATTGAATGCTAGTCATTTGACTGTTCATAACTTGCCACTGTGATCTTTAACCTATTCTGCTCATAGTGCCTGCTTTGAGCTATGCCAAGAGATGTTGCTGCACAGTGGCCTGTTAGATACTTTCCCTGTGATGGTGCAAAACTAACAGAAGCAGACCTGACTTTGGCTAGCACTTGACCGACCCTACAATAGTCCTGTCTGATAAGGACTTCTTTTCCCTTGCCCTTTCCATAGATGCATATTGTGATTTGACAGAGCATTTGTCAACCTGGTCTCCCATCTGGTTTAACATCATGATATCCAGAAGACAAGTGATCCTCTAAGAGCTGCAGTGTGTGTGCTATTAGGAAACCGTAATTAATGGTTGCTGAAAAGTTAAAATTGAAATGTAATATACAATAATTCCTTGTTCTGAATTTCTGAACCACATCAGATTTCATCATGTTTTATGATGCCCTCAAGGCAGTAAAATATTTAAAAGCATATAAAAGTCAAATTCTTTCCTAAATCTCATATCAGAAGATTCAGAGAAAGAAATGTAGCTTTAAAATTATTATGATCTGTGCATGTAAAAGTAAAGCATCACCCAGCTTGTGAATAGTCCTTCTGACACTGTCACTAATTGCAAGGAAATCCAGCTGCTCAGAAATGGCATCATAGTTTTTCTATTGGCACTCTTCCTGCTTTGCTTCTCTTATATTGCTATATGACTTGTAGAGAGCTGTCACTTCCTAGTTTCCCAGCCAAATAAATAATGAATATGGCTTCATTTAGCAATTGAGATTTTTACATCTGTAAGTTAGCCATTTTTCAGTAACTTCAGAAGAGTTGTGTGCTGACTGAAGATCTTGAGAGTGAGGACTAGCTTTATTATATATATGGTTGAACTGTGAGCATATAGCACAGCTAATTATTTTTAATGTAGAAAGTATTGTTATATTAAAAACTGACCCACACTTTAATGATGGTATTGTAATCTGTCTAGCATAGATTGCTGTTAGGGAAGAATACATTTAGGCATATGGGTTGAATTTCATTACTAAAACAACTTTCTGAAGTTTGATCTGAGACAGTGAATTATGTTTTTGGAGTAACTAAGAATATCACCAACACACCACTGAACTCACCTTTCACTCCAGACACAAGGAAAATGCATTTGATCTTTTTGTCTTTACCATACCTTGGTTGTGTTTCAACAAGAACAGTTAGGAAAGCAAATTGAAACTCTTAAGTATTCCAGAAAGAGAAGTGAATAATTACAAGAAAGCAAATAAACAACTAAGTTGTGGTTGGAAACCCCTGTGATGAACTTCACATCAAATAATAATACCACTTTGGCTTTTGAAAAACGTTCAGTAGTGTTTCTGGGAACATTGCAAAATACAGCACCTTAACCTAGTTGACTAGAGTCTTTTTACTACAACCTGAAAATTAATTTGTACTTCTTTGTATTTCTCTTCCAAGCCTAGGATAAATTCGCGTGGGAATATGGTATTATCTTTTTAACAGAGGAGCCCAAAGAAACTGTGATGTGTTTCACAAACCTCCTACTACAGAAGTCTTAATAGACTATCAGAGTCTGCTAAGGGCTTCTCCCCAAAACTTCCTCTCCCCTTCCTCCATAGTTATCAGCTCTGTGTTCCGCTGATCACTTTTCAGCAGAGTTCAGACTTTGTAAAGATGGGATAAAGGGAAATGGCTTAGGCATTAGTCAGTGATTTAAATGAATACAGTCATGGAAGGAGATGTCCATATCCCACAAAGGGCTCCCAGCCTAAACCCCCACCCCACCCCATCCTTCAGCCTCACCTGGGAAAACTGTTTCACCTGAGGGGAACCACTTGAATGCATGGGACATTTGAAGAAAAAGAAATCAATGGTGTGGAAAACATTATCTGTGCTTGAAAATGAGTAATGAGATGCTGGCAATAGCTCAGCTGCATCAGCACTAGGAGCACGGTCATGAACATCTGTTGAAAGCACACAAACCTTGTCTGTGCTAGTTGTTTGGCACTCGTGCAGCTGAGCTGCTGCTGAAATCTGGGTACAAGCTGTCAGAGTAGAGAATTGGACTGATCAACTTGGTGCTATAAATGCCAGTTTGCCTTTGTCTCCTGGTTACAAGTATTTAGGATAATATCAGGTTTGGTATCCTCTTGTCCTCTGCAAACTCAACAAACCCGGGTTTTGCTGAAAATTTCATTATAAGGCAACCTTTACCTCTATAAATATGTTCTTGGCTGTTAAGTGTAAACTAGAGTTGAGCAGACAATACTAGGAGCTACAGATCAAGTACAGTTTTTGTGGAAGTGGATGTTGCTTCATTTACTCCTGTTTTATTTAGGACTGAGGCTCGTTAGGTGCTCAGCTACTACGAAGTTATGGCTGAGGACCTTGAATTAGGAAATTGTCCTCTGTCCCAACTGAGGGAGCTCTCAGCAGTGACGGCTAAAGTGACATGTGACCAAACAGTTTGGAAACTGGAGAGGATGTAAGCTAAACATTTTGTAATGACAGCTATACACTCCTTCCAGCAAAGTTATGCAGACCATACTGGTGGATAGGTGATTATTGCCATTGAGGAAATATGGAAACTGCAGGACTTTTCCAGGTGGAAGTCTTCCAAGCTTGTCTATAACCCTGTGTTTCATGAAATCTTGTCATGCAAAAGTTAAAGAAGATACCATGTATACATTTCAATATGTATCTTATTATAGCCTGGTTATACCTACTCTTTTTCTCAACAACTCTGGGTTCAGTAGAAGCTGGACACCTGCATTTCTTTGAAGACCTGACTCTCTCTGCCTTAATGACATCCTCCTAGGCTAAGAAGAAATATATTCATTTCATCTATGGAAAATTTAATTTTCAGCTAGATTTACCTATATTCTTGCCCTTTTAAGCAGGGCTTCCTTTCTTTCACTAATCTGGCTTTTTGAAGCCAATAAAAAGGAAAAAAAAAGCTTGTAAAAGCTTACCTATTGCTTACATCACAGCTATGATATCAGACCACTGTATATATAACATACTGCTTTGGAGGTGAGAGTGTTTAAAATACTTTGTTTTGCTTTGACAAGGACACACAAATGATCAAAAATCTTCAGACATAAGAGCTATACTGTAATATAATATCATTATTATAAAAATGTTTAGTGCTCTGAGATCAAATAATTGCCTTCTAGCTGTTTTGATGGTAATAAGCAGTTTCTGGTAATTGCATATATGTCACGTGGAATCGAGGATTTATCGTTTTTATTTAGGGAGTGAGGATATAATTTTTCAAGATTGACTGATTAAAAGAAGAAAGGAAGATAACCTGGGTGTGACTGAGATGTCCTTGGTTTTGCCTGGCAGCACATCTCCATTAACTTTCTGTGGCAGGAATCAGCCTGTAGATGGCCCCCGACACATGTTGTGCTATGCCCAGTAGTTCAGTTCTGTTGAAAGCAGCTATCACGTTTATAAATTACCAACAGCTCAAGTAAAAGAGAGACAGATGAAAAGCTGCCCAGGAATGGCTATTCTGTGGGAGGACAGTGGAGGTAATGACAGAGTGAAGAGCATCTCATACCAAGAGAAACATGAGCTAAACAAGAGCTGATAAGAGAAATAGGAATAAGAGTCTTACAGAAGGCTGAAGACACCAGAAAAAGGGAGCCAAAAGTGACGCATTTCTCTGCGACTCTTAGATATGGAAATGATATATTTTCCTCTGGCATAGTGAACCAGAACTGACCTTAGCACTGTAATACATGATGAGAAGAATGCTGCACTTCCATGAAGTGACAGGTTTGTGAGTGCATAAGGTCTTCAACAAAAACAGCAGGTTAGTGGGAGAAAATATAGCTCAGCCCATAATCGTCCTAATGAGATGATGAATTTTGGTGACCTTCATATGTGTTTAGCCAACATAATTAAGTGCTGCATAGCGCCTACATCAGTGGTGGACTTGGCCCTGCTGTTATGTCCTATGGTAGAGCTGGCTGAACCCTGAATACGCTTTGAAAGCACAGGCAGAATCCTAAATAGTTGTTTGTTTCACCCATTTTGCAAGCTATTCTCCTCCAATAAACAGTTGGTTTCTTTTCATACAAGGCTTTGATAAATGGTTTCTATTTGTATCAATACCCATATTCACATGCAAACAAGCACATTTGTCAAAGAGAAAGAGTATTCACTGGTCACAATGTATTATTTGCTCTGTTATTGTCATTTTGATCATTATTTTTCTGCTTTTAAAACTATCCATGGAGGACCTGAAAGAATACAGAGTAACCTTTTCCTCAACACAGCTAATGAGAACTCAAAGCAAACAGTAATGAGTGACCTTGACAAGGGAAATTCTAATTCCATACACAGTTCAGCATTTCATAGCACTTATATTCTACTCTACTGCTTTTCTATCATAGATTACAGCACAGTAAATAATAGAAAGTCAGCAACGTTCATCTTGCAGGTGAGGAGTATAGAACCACAAAATTTGGACCAAATTACTTCCACTTTCCAAGTTGCCTCAAGCTGCGCCAGAGGAGGTTTAGATTGAATATTAGGAAAAATTTCTTCACTGAAAGGGTTGTCAAGCACTGGAACAGGCTGCCCAGGGAAGTGGTTGAGGTATTTAAAAGACATGTACATGTAGTGCTGAGGGACACAGTTTAGAACTAACTTTTCAGTGCTACGTTAATGGTTGGACTTGATGATCTTAAAGGTGGCTTCCAGCCATAATGATTCTATGATTCTATGAGTACAAAGGGACAATCACTTCTCTAGTCCTGCTGGTCACACTATTCTTGATACAGGCCAGGATGCTGTTGGCCTTCCTGGCCACCTGGGCACACTGCTGGCTCATATTCAGCCAGTAGTTGACCAACACCCCCAGGTCTTTTTCTGCTGGGCAGCACTGTATGGCGTTGTTGTGACCCAAGTGCAGGACCCAGCACTTGGCCTTGTTGAACCTCATACCATTGGCCTTGGCCCATTGATCCAGCCTGTTCAGATCCCTCTGTAGAGCCTTCAAGTCTACCTGTATCCCTGCTGACAGACACTTCTACAATCAGCCCTTAAAGTCTCCAGTAATGGACTCTCCCAAGCCTCTCTGCAGGCAAGCTACTCTGGTATTTCACTGTTGTAAACATTAGAAAACCTTTTTCAGTAACTTCCTTGATCTTTGCTGTTGTTGCTTTTTCTGTAGTGGATATAGTTAATGGCAGAACCTCCAATGAAATAATTGTTTTTCTTGTAACAATGATCTGCATACTGAAGACTACTATGTTCCACTGTTTGCCTCTATCCTCCTCTTCCTTAAACTGCACAATGCCATTTCTTTCAGCCCTTCTTCAGTGAAGACTTTTTCAAGGTTCTGATCTTTATCACTTTCCTCTTGTGAAGGAACAGGTGTCTTTCTACCTGTTACACATTTTTCTGAAAGGAACAACGTGATATTAACTTGTCATGTTCAGCTTGTTGTTCACCATAGCATACATCATTGTTTCTGCAGAACTGTTAGATAATATTTTAGTTTGTTTTACCATTATTTCTGCCTAAATTAAAATGTTTTGATGATAAATCATAATTACCTATATGCCACATACAGTTTTCAATATTTTTCCACCCATGTTTTAGTAGTTTCCTGCAAATATCTCTTATTCAACATCTGAGATTATTGAATCAATGCAAATTCTCTATATAATGGTGGAAAACATCCTCAGAGATAAAGTAAATGAGTAAACATGAAGATATCTTTATTTCAGTAGGATTTTGGACACCGTTGGTGAGGAATCTTAGTTGACTGTTACTCAACTGTTGCTCATCTGTTACTAATCAGAATGACTTTCCCAAAGTCACACAGCAAGCATTTTGATGTAACTAATGCAGTACAGAAATGGAGATTGCATTCTGACCAATTCATAAACCAACAGAGAAAAATGATTAAATCCTGGAACAACTAAAATACTCACTCAAGAACGATTTAAAATGTGATATACTGAAGTATTTCTAAAAATTAATTTTTCATGGATAAACCACAATAAGTTTTTTTCTTTAAGCTTGTGCAAGGCACCACTATAATTTCTTAATGTATAAAAGACATGTTTACAAGTATTATTTCCAGTAGTTTCTAAAGGATTTTGCAAAAAACTTCACTGAAGGAACATAGACAACACAGCTGCCCCGTATGCCAATGTTTTGTTACGCAGTTCTGCAGAAAGCTTTTTCTCATTCTATGGATGAGCTAAGGTGAATAAAATTCTGCAGGCCTATTGCTTCTGACCTGTAAAAGGATGTGTAAATGAGCCCTTTCACTTGTAGAGTCAGCCCCAGTCTAAAGGTGTGTAAAAAATTGCATCTGAGTTTTCATGAAACAAGTTGCACACAGGGGACTTGCTGTGAAGGAGCTGTTGAAATGTAAGGTGCTAAGACTTTTATAACAAGGTAACCACATACACTGAGCCTTCAGTATGATTGATTGTGTTTTTGTGTTTTTTCTTTTTTTTCTTTTTTTTTTCCCTTTTCTTTGCAGTGGTGATGTATTGTATTTTGCTTTGTTTTCTGAAACAAACCGGTAGTTGGATTGTAGGAGGCAGGAAAGTGACAACTTGAACTGCTGACTGTTTCGATGAGACTGAGGGTGCAAGGAGCACCTCATATTTCATTGTCCCTCCAAAGATCAAGTATAGACATTGAGGAGAGCAAGTGAGAATCAGGTCTGGGTAAGCAGCACCATTAATCAGTGAAAATGATGAGTCAAATACTAGCCATTTTTTTTTTCTGGATAGCTACCCCATCAAATCATTCTGTCAAAGCCAGAGCAGGTATATGAGAGTTGCATTTCATTGATTCTACATGTGTGAATCAAGGACACTGAGAAAAGTTTCACATCAGGTTGGTGTATCCTGGAAAGTCAGCTTACTTGGCTACATTGCAGTCAGAAACGCTGTGAAAATTTCCTGAATTTCAGCTTTTCACTGAACCTGGTGTGAATCTGGTTTCCTAGTGCCCTTTTTGCCACACACCCCTAGAATCGTTCTCCCCAGTGGCATAATTAAGGGTCTGTCCATAAATTAAATGAATCCACTTCTCTTGTTGGTACTGTAGAGTTTACACATTTCTTTCTTCTAAGGTGTACCAAAATAGGTAAATTTATCCTCTTTTTAAATTTTATTTATTTTTTTTTTAATTTCTTACTATATCAGTCGGCTACTCCCTGCTTCCACCAGTTCTTGTCTTCCACAGGGCGAAATTTTATCTCCAGTTGTGTCAGGATGCAGAAGAAGATAATTTCTTTCTCTGACACCAGCCATACACAGAAATAACAGAAGTCCCAGTATGCTGAGATCAGACACTAAGGGGAGCTGGGGAAGACAGAGATGTCACATCAACAGCACTTTCCTTCTGACTTCATCTCAGCACAGGATTGCTTTCCATCCTTTTTCTCCCTAATTTAATCAAATTATATTGAAGCAGTTCTCCTGATATCGTCTGATTCTTTGCAGTTGTATAGGGACTAATCCAGAAAACCACAGGTTTAGCTTTATATGTATACATATTTTTCCATAGGAAATTTCTCTGAGGAAACATCATCTACTTTATTCAGAAAATGAAACTCTCTCTGTAGACTAAAGTGGGGCCAAAAGATCTCCTTTAGATGGATGCATTTAAATGGCATATTTAAAAACATATAAACTTGTTATGGAAACAAACTCTCTAGTATTAATTTTGATAGAGTAAATGGACCCAGGGTCACAAAGGTGTTAACTTGATCATGTCATTGTAAAACAGTCACAAGTAGCTCAGATATTTGAGTACAAAGTCCTTGGACTGCCAGTTCCCGTGGTAAATAGATTGGAATATTCATGCCAAACACTAAAAAAAAAATTGATTAGACCGTACAGGAGGAAAAACCCAACAAACCAGAAACAAAGAAAGTACAAAACACATGGGGTTTTGAAGCTGAAAGGTTAGGAAGCTGCCTGATTGTGCAAAGCCCAAAGTCTCCTGAGTCTTTTTTGTCAGAGGTGTTGGCTGGGGGGGTCTCGATCAGAGAAGCATCCTTATTAGTAGAGAGGAGTAAACTGTTTCTGGTGGTGATTTGTATTAATCACTCTGAAGCAGAGTGTTGTTTTTAGTCTTTTTCTCTCTTTGATAAAATGGACAGAGGAGAGAAGGAGAAGAGTTTAGGCAGTAGCAGGTGAGGTAATCGGGGCTTACTCCTGGTCACTGAAGCAGCTGTTTATTCATGGTGGATGGTCAGAGCTGCTGGGACAACCACAGCTTCTGGCTTTGTTGGTCTGGCTCAGTTTCACAGCTGAGGTTGCAACTTGGCATGTCCAGCTGGGGTCCGAGTGCCTCCCCTGGAGTGGGCTTCTGGAGCTGCTCCATGGACCGAGTGCAGAGACATGGGAGAAAAAAACAGAGTGAGGGAAAGAAAAAGGCTGAGGGGTGGTGTGTGAAGGGTGAGAGAGGAAGATAGTGCCAATGCAGTGGCATGTAGCGGGAGAGAAGAAGAGACTAGAGTATGACCCCAGTCCCTCCCAAGGTGAATGTTTCTGTGGTGCTGTGGTCCTATACATGGTTATGCATCTGGAATTGCTGTCTCTTCCATTTCCAGGGATGGGAGATTAGCGGTGCACACTGTTGGAGGACTCAACTGTGGCACTAACTTTGAGAGTGTAGCCATGTGTGTGATTTTGATCATCATATAAATTCAGATGTAGGACTGAGGACTTTTCTTAGAAGCGTGTATTTCCCTCATTTTGGGTGGGTTTTGCTCTTTAAAGCTGCCTTGGGGGACCAGTTGAATATATATTTTTCTATGTCATAGTTGAGAAGAGAATTCTAAAGTATTAATTCATGTTGAAAAGCATGTTATCTGCATGCTCCATTGCTCTAGGAAGATTCAGATGCACGAAGAAGCTCGACTGCACCAGAGAACATGTCGTGTCCTTGCGGAGCGGGAGGATGTGCTTCACATCTCACTCCCCAGTTCTGGTTCTTTTGTTACCACGATCCCCTTCATTCTCACTCAACTCCAAGGTGCAACCCGTGTGGTTATCATGTTCATATGCACATTAGTTTCCTTTTGAAGACAACCTGGGAATCTGTGCTGTGCTGTGATACCTTCCCAGACAGAGTCTTCAGGGGACCAGGGGTGTGGGGTGCGCCCATCAGGCATCACCGCTGTAGCCAGGGGCTCTGCATGGAGAACAGCACTGGTATCATCAGGAAGAGTAGATCTTGGCAGTGTCCTCAGGGATCTCAGCTGCCTGCAGAGTGCAAGATGTGACAGAGCAAGGCATCACATTTCCTCACTGCAGGAGAGGAGCGCTGTGTGGCCTCGGGGTACACTTCTCATTACTGCTACCACAGAGAATGCTGTGTCCTTCCTGGACACCTTTCTTTTGCCCCGAAAGCAGAATTCCTCCTAAGGGACTATATTATGTCCTCACAGCATCGTTTCTAGAAAGCACGTGGCTGAGGGGGCGTGGAAAATAGCCTTGTTTCAACTGAATGGTTAAATGTGATCTTTGTTAATATAAATGCAATATATGTTGATTTCAAACTTAATGACTTATTAAAACTGGGATTTCTATTGTGTTATAGGAAGTATCTAGCAAAAGAAGGGAGAAAGTGAAAGAACCCCACAACCTGTGGTTATACAAGACCTTTATCTCCATTTTCCACAATGGTGATATGAGAGAACGTTCTAGTAATTAATTAAAAAGGCATTGTTCATTATAATTAAATTATACAACTTTGCTGGCTGCTTTCTATAAACATTATACTACAGATTCTGAGGGGAAGCTGAAATGTAAACAGTGCTTTTTTACATAAACACTCACTAAGAGTCTTGCTCTTTTTTCCTAAAGACTACACACCAGCACTTGATTGAGAACCTAAATTAAATTGTTTGAAGACTGGGTTTAACATTTTTCAGTACAGATAAACAACATACTTCAAAGTAAACACTGCTACATGACATGTGCAACCTTAGGAATATACCATTTTAATCATTACTGCTGACATTGCTTGTTTATCCGCGGTATAACCTCATTAATTGAAGTGAAATTACCTTTGGTTTTACAGACATAAATGGGCCAATTAAAATCCTTAATTTCTAATATGTAAACAACCAAGTTGGACATGTTTTGTTATGTTATGTAAACACATAATGTCAGAGGTGTTATTAAATACCAATACTGGCTTCATGTCCGGTCCATGAACAAACTGAAAACTTAAGGGTGTTTTATGTGCAAAATGAGAAGGTCGTTTGGGGCTGTCTCTCCCTTTAAAATGTTTAATTTCTTCTTATGAGTGTTGCTATAAGTCCCTTGTGGCTGCTTGCTTTATAAAACCATGGTATAACCTCAAGGCAATCATTCTCCAACAGTGTGGGCAGGGAGCCCCCAGTCTGTCCAGTTCAAAGTCAGTTTATTGCCAGTATTTAGTGCAAAGCCTGAGATGAGGCACCCATGTTCTTGCTCATGAACTATTTCTCAGTTTAGTTGTTGCCTTAATCTAAGCTAAGGTTCTTCTGACTGAAAAGTCATCTGTGTATTCTTCATGTCTGGAACGGTGCAGCACCCTAATAATATAAATGACTGTCACTGGTATATCTGGAAGAAATGGCATCACAACACGTCGTGTCTTGTGCCTCTGTCCTCCCACTCCACCCTCCTAAAGTGGCTTTTTATGACAAGTGTTGCGAAACAGAAGCCAGTGTGAAACATGCTTCTGAGCAAAGTAACTCTGTGAAGCAGAAAGTTAGAACCAGAGAACAAAAGGTTAGCTTTCCTGTAGAAAAGATGACAGTTTGAACCTCTCTCCCCCTTCTCTCCCCACATTAGAAATGGGTGCACTAGTGAGGTTAAGTCAGCACACACATGTTTTAAATTAGTAGTTTCTAAACAAGGAAGTGACAATTATTTGTTATGATTATTTGTCAAATAATCACATCTGTACTTAATCACCACGTATGTGCCAGTTCACATTTCTCAGCAGGCTGAATTCGGCGAGAATACCTTTACAGGGCGAATTGTGAGCCCACATTTTAGTGGGCACAAAAAATTTAACACGGTATACATTGTGTTAAAAGTTTTAAATAAAAGTGCCGTATAGCTCTAATCAGTCTCACTCCTTATCTTTAATTTGCAATGCTTACAAAACACAGCAATGAATCTTACGTAGTCTCTGTGATGTGGCTTTCTCTCATTCTCAAAGACTTTTTATCAGATGAAATTTGGCCTTATTGTTTTATTACCAAATAGTGTTGTCTCTTTCTAAATACATACATAGCCTCACTATACCATGGTCAGGCTAATATTTTCAGTATTCATCTTATTTTTTTATGTTTCTTTCTTGTATCATTACATGTAGTCCATTTCTTCAGAAACACAGGTTTTCACCAATGGTTTAATTTCCAAGGTCAGCTGCAGTCACAAGTGTCACAAAAATCAGCTTTTGAATACCAAAGAAAAGATCTTTCAACGCTCATTTGAATAAAAATAGAGATTTTTCTTTGACATTGTTCTCCTTTAGAAATTCTTATCTCGGATTCCATCCAAAAGTATATTTGGGGAAAGGGAAATTGTAAGTATGCCTTTACATGTGTGTTTGTTTGCCCCAGAGGTGCTTGTGCTGTCATCTCTTAAAGTGCTTGAGTTTAGGAGTCACTCGGGGTCCAGGAAAACATAACACACACTTGAATTATTCCAAGGCTTTGGACTGAATCCTTGGAGTATGTGTGATGTTGTCTTCCCTGCTCTGAAAGAACCCTTTCCCAGCTGCGTCGGGGGTTTTCACACCCCGTTATGTCATTCCTCCATGTCTTACAGGGAGCAGGGAGTGGGGGGAGATGTGTATTGCCGTCCTGTTCGTGGTCATAGTGCATGCCTGTGACAAATACAGATGGGGAGACTCGGTGGGAGTCCCTGGCTGGAGGAACGCCTCTGTGGTATAGGCTTGTCTTGCAGAGCTGTGTGAAGGTCACACTTTTGGCAGAGGTGGGAAGTTTGGGGTGTTGCCATTCAACCCCATCCACGTACCTTTGACATCTTTTGGTATCAAGTGAACTCATTCAAGGGCCAACAATTTGGCCTCTTGGTGTCAGACCCCACTGTCTAAATGGTCTCTAGCCCAGGGCTGTGAGCTACAGCCGAGTAGGCGACAGCGTGATACAGCGGCCATGCCACCCAGCAGGCCCACCTACATATGGCCTCTGCACAATTTCCCTTTGGGAGCAGTGATCAGACAGAGGCTTCAAAATAAAATATTGGGTAATGTAACAATGGTAATAGCTACAGGAGAAAAAAAAAAGAGTTTTAGCATAAGTCGTTGTGTAACTGTGGAATTAGCAACCAGCCATAGAGAGGTGTGACATTCATCACCTGTAACAGCATAACCCTATGTTGATCACATATTTCCCCATTTCTTTTTAGGTAAACTGAGGCACCAGGGATGATCCCGTATGGTCTTCTATGCTGACCTCACTCCACTGTCTAAGGGAACAAAATAAGCATCGATCCTTGATCAACATAGAGTCAAGATCTTCTTGTTTAAGTCTTTCTTTGGCTTCTCAATTATCATAGTTCTGGCTTTAAATGGTACTGTCCCAGCCTCAAAACTGAAGTTGGAAAATTTCTAGCCTGGCAGTTGCCACCTTTCTGTTTGGCAGAGTAAATTCAAACCGCCTAAGGCTGAAGTGAACTTACTTAAAATCTAGTTTTCCGATCTCCTGAGTGTGTGCTCTCACAAGTAGGTCATTACTCCTACGTAACCACCTCTCTTTGTGCTCCTCTGTGCACACTTTTCAATTAAAGGGGGTGAGCTTTGTATTGGACTCAATTCTGTCCAAGAGAGTTAGGAGTTTAAGCATACCAATTGGGCTGTTTTCCTGTGGGAATTTAGATTTAAATCAAGTATCTTTCACCAGGGCTTAGACATGCTCTCCAGTGCAAAGTACTTCATGATCCTGTTTAAGAAACTCCATGTTATGGCCCCAAAGGTGTTACTGAATAATTTTAGGTGCATGAGAACAGATGATCTGAATCCTGAGACTTGTATGCCTGAATTCACCTTCAGTTTTATCTTTGCTGGCATTTGTGTGGTCTGAATCCATTCACAGCTCAGCAGAAACAGCATCTCCCTTTCCCAGGGGAAGAAACTGATGCATAAGCAGAAAAGTGTTATGCTAACAGCAAAAGGGAAGGGTGGAACTTGTCTTTTGTTAATCAGATGTTTTCAGAAGCTTTGCATGACTGAAATATTAAAAATCACGAGCTCTAATCTCTTAGGGGAAAAGAAAGGATACATTGTCTACTACTTCCATTTCGCAGGATGAGTATTTCAAGAGATACCACAGAATATGGTGATTTAGGTGGCAGCTAGTATTAATCTGCAAATTATACCTGAAGATACAACTACAGACTGAAGCTAAAATGTACATTGTCATGGTGGAATTCAAACTGAGCAGTTGCTTGTGCTGTCTTCTTGACTAAATTGACAAGTAACAATTTTCTGGAATTATTGATGGCTTTTATTGAATGAATGAGTTGCAGTAAATATGGGAAATTCTATTACTTCCCATATTGTCAGATAGAAAAGATCAAAACCAACGTCAAAATTTGGTGGATACTTAGATTATAAAGATTGCAAATGAATTAAGGCAAATGACCTCATATAAATAAATATGTAATGACTTAAAGGACTTTAATTTCTCAAAGCTTAAATTGATTACAATTCAAATAACCCAAAATAAAATTTAACGAGAAAAATATGATTCATATCTGAAAATTAAAAGAAATCTTTACTGAATTCCTCAGAAACTACAATCTGTAAAAAAAAGTCTAGGGTGATTAAGAAATTTCAACTCGTAATCATAACAACCTGTAGAGAGAGGAAATTGAATTATCTAAGTTGAATTTGATAACAATGGCTATAAATGAAGAGTCAGGAATTGGAGACAATGATTCTTCTTTTGTGAACCATACACCTGGAATGAAACATGAAGAATACTATTGAAATGAAAAAAAAAAAAGTAAGCAAAAGTATGTCAAGCAAAGTAAAGTATAACTCAAAGGAATTTTCATACAGTATGTTATAAACAAGGAAGACACTAATATTACATTCAATAATAATGCAGAAAATTCAAAAGTGTTAATTCAGTTATTTATCTTTAGTATAAAAGAATGGGATTGTATCACATAATGGTACACATGTACTTTCTTTTCCACTAGAATCTTAGCAGGATATAATAAGGTAATTACTAAATTTAAGGTATATTTAAATTACTGGTCCAAATAAACTATGGCCAAGAGATTTAGAAGATACGGCTTGGGAGCCGTCTCATTTATTTATATTTATTTTCAGCAAACCAGGGAACACTGAGAAGAATCCAAACTAAGCTAATGTCAAGCCAAAATTGGGATATGGAAAAATCTGAATAATTCATAGACCTGTAGTCATAACTTTGATAAATGATGGTATGGTAATCAATTAATAAAGAATTAAGGAGAAGGACAGTAAAATTAACAATAGTCAGCATGGGCTTGTAGATATGTTCATATAAACATTATATAATCACTTTGGTCACTAGACAGAACATTAATGATGTAGTATATTGAATGTTCTATTAAAAATTTGAATACTTGAAACTGCCATTGTGGTTTCATCTAGGAACCTAGAATGTTATAAATGATGTATTTTAAATGGATTAAACCCTGACTAAATGTGAATGTAAATTGGGATTTATTACTGGCATAAAAGGGGAGCCTTGTATTAAAATGCATTTTTTTGAAATGGTTCTTCATCCCAGGCTTTTAAAAATTATCATAAAAGACTTAGACTAAACATAAAGTCATCACTGATTTTATTTACAGGATTCCAGGCTTAGGTGAGAGAGAAAGTAACTGACTGGAGTGATGTGGTTCATTTTGTAGGTGAGAGCCAACCTATACAATGCGGCTGCATTTCATGGCCAAAGGAGAAACACATACTCACAGGAACCAAAAATCTAGGTCATGGTTACAATATTGGTGACTTTTTGGAGGAGCAAAGACTAAATTGACCTGTTGTGGTGATTAAGCACAGTCAGTTCCCTGTAAAGTCTTGAATTTTTCTCTTTCTGAAGCTGTTAATGCAATCTTTACCTTTTATATACAAAGCTAAACATTAAGAAGGAGTAGGTATTATTAGGTAGGGAGTAGGTATAAACACTAAGTAGGAGTAGTGTTTCATGCTCCTGCACTCCTCATAGATATTCAGATTTAGTATACGTAATTTAAGAAAGATATTGAAATATTGCTTGAGGTTCCAAAAACAATTCAGAAAGTAATTAAATGTTTGAAAAGTTATACTTTATAGTGAGAGATTGAAAAATAGACTGTTTATCAAGGAGAAAATTATATGGTGATTGAGCACTTTTTAAGTATCATATAAGAAGAGCTCTATTTCACAAGTGGATGGCTGTAGTGCAACAGAAAAAGATATAAAATCAAATGGATAGAAGTCAATAGTAGGCAAATTCACTTTAAAATAAACTGTCAATACTTATGAGTAAGTAGAATGAAAATGTTAGTATTTGTGTAAAAGAGGAATATGATAATGTAATGTGATAAACAGAAATAATATAATAGTAACCTGAAAGTAATATGATAAAAGACAAGTTAAGCAATAACGGGAAATTCTCAAAGCTTACAAAAAAAAAATCTCTGTCTCTCTAAGCTCGTACTTGTTCATCAGCAAGTTTCAGTTACAATACACATTCTTAAAATCATATGGCCAAGATCGTGCAGCCGCTCACTCTTCACATTCATAGTAGTCTATGTTTGCATACATGACATGGTGAAAGCAAGGCCTTGGTCAAGCTAATCAAATCAGAAAAGCAGTTGTCTTTTCATGACAGAAGTAGACTTTCTGATTGAATGCTACTGATACTTACTAATAAAGCTATGGGGATCTCCTGTGTCAACACACAACTCTAAAATGCCTGCTAGGTTTCCTGTTAAAATACATTATAATTCTTTATGTGATTTGAACTTCAACTGTAGTTTCTCTAAGGTGAAAACTTGCAATTCTTAACTTCATTATAATTTTAATCACAAACACTCTATAATTCCTTAAAACGGAAACTGTATATTACGCACTCTTGTTTTCTTCATGTTTATGCAACCTTGCCCAGTGACTGTGGTCTGAGCATAATTACTCTAATCACACAGTTTCTGACGTGTCCTGGTTTTTCCTCTGTGTGCCATATATTTGTTCTGATGACACAAAGGGCATTGGATTCAGTTTGTGAAAGACCTCTTGAGTGTTTTAAAACTTTCACATTGGTACAGCGGTTGTCGTTACAAAATGGTACCTAATATATCACTCCCTCCCTATACTTTCAACAGAAAATAACTGTGTATTTGTTGGCAGATGTTGATTTCTTAATTGCTCCCAATAGCACTTCCTTCATGTAGTGCAATTTTAGGGCCAAAATTTGCCCTTAGATGAACTTGTCTTCAGAGGTTTTGAGCCTGCAGTTGGCTTCTAACACTAGCAGACTCTTTCAAAGTTATGCCTGTATTTGGAGCTTTCTTTTAATCTTGGCAGTTAAAGCTCTGCCTTGGTACTTGTGTGCACCAGTCACTGGTCTGGTGCACCAGCAGACAACATCAACTAGTACACTAAAGGAATTTACAGGATTTTGAGGAAGCATACTCAGAAACAACTCCTTCACCCTTTTTACAGCTGTAGTACTGGTTCCTAAAGTACTTTTGGAAAGACATTGGTGGAGACATTTCTAAGTAAGGTAGATGGCTTTCCGCTGTGTCAGTGTCATCCCTGGTTCTAGCTAGATGTGGAGGGTCACTGGATAATGCTGATTCTGTGGGAATGTGTCAGCCCTGGCATTCAAACTGGGGTGCCCTCAGCTCTTGTTCTCCCAGGGAAGTAGCTTCCAGGCCACTTTGTCTTCTCAGAAGGCAGGCAGCCTACACTGGAGGCATTAACACTGAAAGAGGCACAGCTCCAGAGGGCAGCAGCCTGTTCAGTTTTAGGAGGAGGAGCAAAAAGCTCAAACACCTAGAAAGTAAAAGTAAAAAAAAAAATAATAATTGATTTTTGGCCTCCCAGAAGGGAGTTAATCAGAATTCTCCCTTCCAGTTTACTATTTCCATAGTTTGAATAAAAGCAAGCATGCAAGCAAGCAAGAAAAAACTCTGGAAAAACTCAGTTACACAGCCAGATTCACTTATGCCTCCGCTTGCTCTCAATGAGTGTACACGCATGATGAGTTACATCAGTGTATGGCACACTATTTTTACAGGATTTCTCCTTGAATCTGACTATATTCTGAGGGGGGTGGTTCTGAAGGGTGTGGATACTTTTTAAGAGCTGGAAATCTCCCTTGGGAAAGTTTTCATGTCAGCTAAACAATCCATAGAAGTGTACAAGTGTTCTGCATTAAAGTTTCTACATGGGCTTATACATGCACAACCATGATTACTACATTTACTTCTCTCACTTCTTTTTTTTCCTTTGGATTTCAGGCTCTAAAATATTTATGCTAGCAGAATTTTGCAAATACTTCCAAGTTTGAATCTTTGATATTATTGCTCTTCCCAAAAAAGATGCTATCAGTGCCAACACAGTTCATAGATGACTGGATGTTATTAAAGTTGGAATTCATCTTTTATGATGATACTGACAGTTCATTATTAAAAATTGAAAAATATTCTTTTAAATTTTCTATTTTTTATCTACCTGTTTGAACTTTGACAAGTTCAATTGGTTTGATTGCTGCTGGATGTATCTTTTTCTGCTTAAATATTTGTTGAAAAGAAAGGAGAATTTATTCCATGTCCCGTGTAAAGCACTGCCTGGTTATTATCCCAGCAATCGTTATTGCAAATTTGCAGTATTCTCTAAATTCTGAAAAGTGATTATGTGAAGACAGTATTTGCATGGCACATTATGCATTAGACCAAATCTCAGTTCTTTCCTCCCTCATTTCCATCTCCCAGTATATCATGTCTTTGATTTGAACCCGCATGCTACAATTGCTGTTTTAAATTTCTGTAATGGAGATCTCCATAGTACAACAGGCTTCATTCAAAGCAGGATACTAACGTGACTTCTGTTAACTAACTGCAAACACCTCTGACAGCTCCTTGGTTTGCTGCCAGCCATATTGCTGTGGGAGATTCCTGCTTACAAGTTACACCGGTGTTCTGCACTCTACCACCTGCTAGTGACAGCTCCTCGCGTGTCTAGGTCCATCGTCCCTCATGCCATCCTCTGGAGGTGGCAGGGCTGAGCATGATGATGCAGTGCCAACCATTTGGTATTTGCATGCTGTGATAATACTGTTCCATAAAGCAGTGCCTTTTGGTATTGGGTCTCCTCAATTTAACAACAGCAAAGAAACAAGACAGCTCCCTCACTAGAAACAAAATGGAGCTGGGAAGAGCATATTTGGCCAAGTTACAGTACTGCTACTAACCTTAGCTCTGAATATATTGCTTTAGACCTCCTGTCTTCAGTTCATTAGCCAGAACTCTTCTGACACAAGAATGGTTTTGGTATGTTTCTATCTCGCAGACGTTGTTTCTGTCAGTTTTGATGTTGTTGCTATGTATAAAATCAAACTGAGTCTTGTTTTACAATCCCAGTGTTGTCTGTGGAATCTGAGCAGTGCAAGAGCTCCATTAGCAATGTTATTCTTCTCTATGGTCACTGTCACACTCAATTTAGCTCCAGTTCTATTTTTTGCCATAAAACAGCATTCACGGTCACAGTAATTCTGTTACCGCAATGATCTGAGAGCCAGTAAAGGACGTTAATGAATTAATAAAGTACGTGGCTTAGTTTACAGTCCCCAGAGGACACTTCGCCTGAGGTGGGATGACTGCAGGCTGTATGGATAAGTGTCCAGCCCTGGGGTTAACCACAACTCAGTGGGCTGTCTGAGAGTGGTCTGCTTTGGCTGGGCATCGATTCATAAGCTGTCAGGGGCTGGGATTCCTGAAGTGATAGCAGGACAGAAAAGACTGTTTGTTCAGAGGGCTCTGGGAAGGAATTGCAGACTGGACTTTGCTGGTAAGGAGAGCTCTATTGAGGAGCTTTAGGATAAAGCAGTTCCCCAATCCCCAGTAAAATACACTTTCCAAATATCATAAAACACATGGATTGAAAACACATGCTCATGGCCATCTGTCTGTCCCTCTAGTGATAGATGAACACTGTTCTGCATGAGAGTCCAGCATTTTGTTATGCTTCTGTGAGAAGATTACCATCTCACTGGCAACCAAAGGGTATGCATCCTGTCCCCTTAGCTGTCTGTGGGTGCCTCTGAGCTCTTGGGTGCTCTGTCACTTTGAATCCCCTGTTGCTTGCAGTAGAAGGGGAGAAGTGAGAATGGCTTGGCATATGACCAAGGCTGTGGCTGAAATTAATGATGGCTCAGAGACTGATATGGTAGAAAACTCCTTTTTATAGCTTGTCTTCACCAGGGAGAATAAAGAGAAGGTGGTACAGTGATATGACAGGAGAGCATTGTGAAAAATGACAGGTTATGAATGGCTTCTATGAACTGTTACTAGATTGCTGGGCCTAGGAATGTCTCACATTAGTGTATGGTTAGTTGGTCTTCCTATGGGATGAGCAATGACTCAGGCATAGATAAAAGGAAAATGAAAACTGAAGCCCCTACTTTCCTATTTTCATATATATCTAAAATGCACATAATTTAAAAACGAATTTGAAATAATGCATTAGAGGATACAGTATCAATGAGGTAAACTCACAGCCAAGGCCTTGTGCCGTTAAGCAGAAGACAGGAAATCAATTCCTGCTTCAAAAGTGCAAGGCAGGCAGTCATTACAGCATACCTGCAGCCTCCTTGTTCTTAAAGGCTTCCATAAGAGGGGATTGTGGGAGAATGGGTGAAAATACTTGATATGTCTAGTAAGTAAAAGTAACATTTTACGTGTCCTTCCTGATCCTTTCCATGTTAGGCCCATGAGCTTTATAAAGGTGAGTAATAAAAATCGGAACTCTACTATTTCACTCTACCACAGTCTCCTGACTTTCATTCCAACATTTTGCCCTCCCTCTAAAATATTGTGAACATGATCATTTAGCATGCTTTCTCCAAGAATCCAATATTTTACTCTCTTCCACAGATTTGATGATCTTAAAGGTCTGTTCCATCAAAAACTATTCTATGAGTTTGGAATGGGAGAACTGGGAATAAAGCCACACCTTAAGAGCCTGACACATGGGACATGATGGCGGAATGCTGGCTTCTCCAGAAGTGAAGAGACAGAGTTGGCAATTGTGTATTGAACTCACAAAGAAAAACCCTGCAGAAAAGCTGAAGAGGTTGCAGTGATGAATGCAAAGTCCTGAATTTGCAAATTGAGAGTCAACTCCAACCCTTGCTCTAGATACCCTTCCAAGCTTTAATTAACTCACTGATCAGTCCCTCTCTGTTCCTCAGTTGTCCATCTGTAAAGTCATCCACTCACGTTGTTCTTTTGGTCTTTAGGGTCTTCAACAGCAAAAGTGATGTAACTGTCATTTAAGACAGGAGATATTTTAGGCAACGGAGTGATACTATCTCCTCCTTTTCATTCCTCGAGCACCAACAAAAAACAATGACAAAATCAAACCCCAAAACATACAATTTTCAGAATCTAGAAATCGTAGAATTAATGTTCCTGTATGTATATACATTATAATATTGTTTTTAATCAAGTAATCTTTCCTTCATAAGTATTCAGCGCTATTAAATGCAATGGAAGTCTGTGTCTGAAAATGAAGTTCTATTAAAGAGCCATATGTGGCCTCATCAGTTGTAAGAGTGAGAAAATACATAAAGAGTTGGAGAAATGAAGCACTTTCTTTTTTGGACACATAAGCGCAAAAAAGCACAAAGAAAGGGTCCAAAGGCCATCAGAGTTGGATTTCTGCAGTATATAGATGGATAGACGGAGACATACTTCTGCAAGCCCATTCACCTCTTCCAGCTTAAATATGAACCTTAAGGTGAATAGTTTGGTGGATGTGTTTGTGCCTCAGCATTGACTACAGAAGAAACCTAAAGGCCTAGGTTTTGATTAGACACCTAACTTTGAGGTGGCTCAAGTCGTTTAACTTAAACCTTATCCTAAGTGACAAAGTGACTGTAGATAGTAGAATGTGAACATTCATTTTACAGAAACTATTTTATAGAGAAAGCCATTCCTCAAATCCTATACTCCCTATACCAGGAATTCTCTTTAATTTAATCTGTGGAGCTCTCAGCACCTTGTAGACATTATATTGATGACTGAATAATAAAAAAACGATGTCTCTTTTTCCTGTGAGATATTATTAGCATAAAGTAGTAATGTTTCATGGTAAGTAAACTATTCTTTCTGCTGATTAGCCAGCAGAAAAACTTGACAACAAGAACCACTGAGAGATGCATCTTTCAGAACTTCATTCAAAACCAAAGTATAACTATGAAGATTTTTGTTTTTTAAAGATTTTTTTTCTGTTGTTGTTCTGTAGAATCTGTATAAAATTACTCAGTGGACAAATTCTTAACAGATGGTTACCATTTCAGCCTCAGATGGCAGAAAGCCCTAGAACCAAGCAATTACAGAGTACTTTGATGCAGAACCAGCTGAACAGATTTTAATAATTTCTTTCAAATTGGAGACACCTGGCCCCCTAGACAGTGCTGCAAGCTGGGTGATGGAGGTGTGCAATAGAAATATATTTCTGATGTCACCAGCAAGTTTTTGGTGACAAAATCATGAAGAGCAATAGGAAAGAATTTTAAAATTACCTTTTTTGTTTTCTACTATTAATGCAATGAAACATTGCAAATGGCTCAGTAAAATAATTTTAAAAATACTTTAAAGCAAGATTGTATTGTATTGATTTTCCATTACTCCAAATGTTTTACCTCCCTGCAAAGAATGCTGTGCAGGATATGGATACTCAACAACATCAGCTTTTATTACTCACCCTTATAAAGCTCATGGCCCTAACCAGGAAAGGATCAGGAAGCACATGTGAAATGTTACTTTGTCCTACTTACTCTTATTCTATTTTCTTGGTGTAACTCCTGCTTTTGGAAGATTTAAAAATGTTCCCCTACATGCAATACGTGCCTAAGAAGCCATCAGGCCAAACCCACTGGTGTGACAGTTCTGTGGCAGCTGTTCTTCATGGAGAGGAAAGGGGCAGCCTCAGTTATTGCTAAGATTTAGCTTTATCTGTGTCACCACCAAATTATTCCATTCTTTTCTCATTCATTCAACTCTGTCTCTGCTATCATAAGGTCATGTTTATCTCATGCCCAGCAAAGCCCTGTCACAATCCTGTCCGTGTGTCTAGGACAAGTGATCTGAAGCAGGCTACTTGCATGGGTCTGGCATGTGATATTAGTACAATGTGTGGGACAAGTACTCTGCAGGGCATCTGGTAAATCAGCCTGCTCTGCTAGCTAACAGCTCTGGTCTAGTGACCCAATAGTCTCTGATGAAGTTGAGAATTTATGAAGGAATTGTATACTGTGGACTTCATAAACCAGGAGTTCCCCTCCAATCCTGTAGTCTAGTTTTGCTTATGATTTCTCTGTTTCTTGGTATAATCCATTAAATAATGTAATTGTGACCATGTTTGTAGAATACCAGGTATTCTCTGGAGTTTGAAATGTGA
Source organism: Dromas ardeola (assembly GCA_013398915.1). Lineage (NCBI taxonomy): Eukaryota > Metazoa > Chordata > Aves > Charadriiformes > Dromadidae > Dromas > Dromas ardeola. Next base: position 287,373 of record VYZM01012507.1, read on the forward strand.
GTGTAGGAGCATAGGGGGGAGTGTGCAAAATGTTAAATATTCCAAGTAATTCTGGTGAATTACTTTCATAAATTTAACTGTGATCACTGAACCTATCTTTGATGCATTTACCAATTCTCTATGTGATAAAGAAACCACTGTTTCACAAATAATGTACACTCCTTCAATCCAGCACCAGAACAGCATTGCTGAAGACCTCACGTTTTCTGAACAGGAACAAAAGACATGACTAAAATAACCTTGGTTTTCTCAGATGACAGTATTTTGAACTGTAGTGAAATGTAGTAAGGAGAAGTGAGGGGGAAGAAGTGTTGTGATTTTCTTTGTGAAGGCTGAACATTTAAATGGCTAAAGCTTGCATCCCAAGGCTTTTTCTAAGTATAATGGCCAAGATAAAGCATTTTCTAGCTTGGCCAAGATAATGCATTTTCTAACTTGGCTACTTTTATGTGTTTAGAATCAGATTTCATTTTCATGAAAATCAAAATCAGAAAAGCTCCCTGTGCATAAGATACACAAACTCAGTACAGACATCACACATCCTTCTGGTTTTCCTTGTCTAAATTGTATTTGACTGATTTATGTTATGTTATCATATACAATAGCTTTTTACAATGTATATCTGGCAAAGTTACCCATAAAATTGAATACAATAAACATTATAATGCAATAATACAGTTTTGGTTTGAGATTTGGGAATTACTTCCATTTAAGTGGACTGCTTTTCACAATATGATCCGTTCAATTGCATGCTTTTCCTATTCATTGGAACAACCTCAGTAACACAGTAGATTTGTGCTCAGTGCATTGTAACTTAATTTGATCTTTTTGTTTCCTACAAAAAGAAATCAGTATAATCAAATGTATTTGTGACCATATTTACTGTCAGAACAAAACAAGGCTGCAGGGCAAGCAAGCACCTCATTTCATTCCAATGTCTTGTAGGATACTTTCATATAACAGGCCAAATGGATAAAAATATTTAAGCACAGTTACACTGCAGTCTATTTTTCAGACCATTTCTCACCTTCACTGTAAACAGACAAACAAAACATCAAGAAAACTGCCGGGAGAAACCGTTTGTTGCTAGTCCTCCTCAATCCTTAAAACTCTTCCTCAGTGTCGGCTACTTTATTTTTTAATGCTTTTCTTTCACCCCTGCAATTTCTGTAAAGTAAGTTAGAGTGTTTTGTTTCTGTTCCCAGGACTGGACATTTCAAGACTGCGGGATGGCAGGAACCAGATGATGCCAGCCATTCTGGGATCTGACTAAGTGCCATGATGCTACAAAAGCAGGGACTTAAAGGTGAATGCCTTCACTTCCTGATGCAGAAGATAGTACTGTTGAAAGAAAAGCATTTGGAAATGCCTATTAAGAGAGAAAAGATTATGAAGCAATTGGTGATTTGTTCTGTGAATGAGCTGCAGTTAATGGTGCATATAACTGGAAAGAATGTGCAGCCTTTAGCTTTCTGCTTGAAGCACAGCTTCACTCAAAAAAAGGAGTGAAGGATGGAGGAGCAGAAAAAGAAACTTCTTTGTGCCTTTGCAGCACCTCAGATTGGTAAAGATAATTGGGAAATGATAGCTGTAGGCAGGTGCCAGGCATCCAGGTGGAGGAGGAAGACTTATGCTTTAATTAAGAAATACAGTTGCAGTTGCCGTTGTGTAGTGACAGGCAGTTGCTATGAAAATAAGAGCAACTACTTCTTGTGAAATCTGACAACGTTAATCGCTTCAACGTAGAGAAAAAAGAGAAGTTAAAATTATGTAAAGTTAAAGATACTTGCATTTTTTATAATGGTCTTTGTAACAGATGCTGACTGGCAAATATAATGAATTCTGATTTCATTTGAAAGAATTGAAATAATTACTAAAGAACCTCTATTAGATCACATTATAATATGGAAAAATCAATGGTATGTTTAATTCTAGTACAGCATTTATATAAGACCAGAGCACGAGCTCTTAGTCTGCACAATTATTGGCTTGTTTAATTTCACCTATCTGTTATCATATTGTTTCCTATTTTCCATCAGTGATGCCATCATTATCACTGCACTTTGTACACCATTAAAACAATTTGACATGGATTCATGTCGTGTAATTGTTGAAATTTGTCTGAAGTGACTCAGTTAGTAGAAAACAGCGAGGTGGTGGAGGCCCCATGCCTGGAGACATTCAAGGCCAGGCTTGATGAGGCTCTGAGCAACCTGATCTAGTTGAAGATGTCCCTGCTTACTGCAGGGGGGGTTGGACTAGATGACCTTTAAAGGTCCCTTCCAACCCAACAGATTCTATGATTCTATGATTCTATAATTACCCAGGACTCTCTTGAAGACAGGAAATATACCTTCCGTCCCTTCACATTTTGAGCTCAGCATTTTCAAGGTGAGTGTAGCGGTGGTCTGTTTCCAGATCCTGCACAGCTGTGTTGAGATTGGTGTGTGGTTGTCATGGAAAGATGGCTGTATGACTCCAGGAGTTCATCCACATAATTCACTAGGCTGGGACCTTGGTAACGGTCATTAGTGCCAATATAGCGGGATGCAATCTTTGACTTGCTTGATACAAGCGAAATTAAAACTATGGTAAGTGGTTATTCATCCATACAGTAAGCATGAAATGAAACACTACTGGTCAAGCAATGTGCTTTGGTTTTTATTATGGTATTTTTATCATTATAGTGGTGGTGGTTGTCTAAAATTGTTTTCTCAGTCTCTATTCATCTCCTGCTTCTCATATAAATCCATCCTGAAATTGCTGTTTAAACGGTTTAGTTGTTTTGCTTTCCTACTCGGGTTTTCTGAGTTACAGTACTGTTTCAGTTGTTGCCATTATTTATCAGTAACGGAAGCCAATCTTCTGTGGCAGAATGGTTATATTAAAGTCTCTTACAAGATCATACAGACCCTCATCCTGACTGCAAGAATCACTGATTATAGACTGAGGTGAAGATCAAGTCCCATCTTACTTCTAGGTGCCCTTTATTCCTTTGGGTGTTAGCATTTATATGTGTAGGTCTCCTGCCTTCTGTGTGGTTATGGTATGTGATTGAGAAATACTTTCCTAACAGGTGGTTTTGGTTCTCTTTGTTTTCTATGTCCTTTGTTGGAACTGGTCCTCTTTTTTCACTATTTTTCTGGATTCCTAGTTGCTGAACACTGCTTGGTCTGTCTGCGGTCCTCCGTGTCTTTGCTCAGTCAAAGAGAAGAGAGGTTGATATGCTAAGACCAGACAGCCCATTGACTCTACTTCCACCAACTCCACCTTCTTTACAAGGGCCAAACTCAAATGTCTCAGAAGAAATTTCAGAACAGAAAAAACATGTAGTGATATACTCAGTCAGTGATTTAGTCATTCCAAAATATTCTTCCAGACTCCAATATTTTATGGCTCAAGAACTTTCTGAGCTTGTAGCTGTGTGTCTGAGTACAACGATCATCGAAAGAAAAGGGATAATACATTATTAGTTTTTGCCTGGTAACATTACAATAAAACCACACTTCCAAAGTGAAATGTATGCGTTTCACACATGCTCGTAACAAGGGCTTAGGTAGATGAATCTAGCTATAGCAATAAAGGTGGTGGCAGGCTATTGCTATGGGCCCTGATCTTCTGCTGTAAATTACTGACACCATAGCATGGGCAGCAGAAGAGAAGATATTCAACACAACTCTGATACTCTGCTAGCACCTTTTCTGAAGCTGCCGTTTGTGATTTGATGTATCTGTGAGCTGCGATGGCTGAGGAAGGGGCAGACTGAGTTTTCAGACACATCTGCTATCTCCATGACGTTTTTCAGCACAGGATAAGTTAGGAGAGCAGAGTGTGATGATGGCTTAATGCTGCTGCCTAATCCAAGGAAGCTCTAACTTCCAAAGTAGGAGACTCAGGCTCAAAAGCACTCTTGATGTGAGCTCGTGCATCCAACTTGAGCTAAGCTGGATGAAAGAACTAACATCTGGGTTCTCACTCCTATGAGCTTAGGCCTCTTGGAGACCTCTAGTCACCTTATGAAATTTTCGGCAGCCCAAACAGTGGTGATAAACTTCAGTAAAAACATATCTGTTACTTACTGGCATTTAAAACAGCTAGGGAGCATTATTTGGCAGTAAATCTACCGTGTTTCAGCAGTAAACATGTTTTAGTAAATAACACATGCTTGTAAAACATCTGTGTATTACACAAATTTAAAGGCTAAAGGAATTGTTAAAAAAAGGCATGACCTTAATAAAAACCATTTTATGTCCAAATCCCTAATTAAACTGCTGTAGCCAATTTAGCATAACTTCAAACTCTTCCTGCCATGCCTTCTTTTATAACTGTATCACATTCCACCATAAAAGGAAAATCTCTGTTGATAGTGCTTGATATTCTTTAGTCTACTGGAGCCAAGCAAAACTAAATCATATTTTTGTTATATTTCACATTCTGCTTACTAATATTTGTACTATGTGGCTAAGTTTCACTAGAAAAACAGTCAGTGTACCCAGCAACAGAAGTAGAATGGAAAGGAGAGTAAATTAAAAAGCTTGTTTCAATAGTGTAATTTATATAGACTAAAACAATGTAAATCTTAGACTGCCACGCTATTCCTGGTTTCTCAGAAGAGCACCTACGGGTGTCCACTGCAGCACAAAATGATAATATTTGTATAGGTTTCTTCAACTCTGGCCTTAGCTATAAATATTTCAATAAATTTTCATTTAAAATAGATTTATAGCTTTCATGTCTTGTTTCCATGACCTTACCAATTCGGTCACACTTTTGTCTCCTTTTTATATAAATGCCTTGGGTCATTTGCTTATTTTAATCTGCATGGAATAATTTTATCTCAGCCTATTCAGATAGAGCTGAACTTTTTAAGAAAAGTGATCTATAAATTCCATGTGGAACCAACAGGGAGGAACCAGTTGGTACAAAAAAAAATCTGCCTACTTCTGTTACCAGGTGGCACTTTGAAACTCCAATATTGTTTAGGCATTTATTCCTTGGAGTTTTTAAAGAGAGGTGATAATATTTAGGTTTCTAATGTGGGCATTTCAGTTGGACAGGCTAAATATAAGACATGTTTGGGAGTTATTCAGATGGGATTATAACCTGGACAAGCATTTGTTGAGACAGGCAAAAGATATTTTGGTTCTTGTTCTGATACTGTCACTGATCTGCTGTCTTGCTCTGAAAAGTTCATGCCATCTCTGTATTGGTTGCTTTTCTATTTTTTGTCTCTCAGCTTTTTTTATAAATTTTTTTTTTTTTTTTTTAAACCTCATCAGGGTTGGGAGTGTCAGATTCTAGCAAATGGTGAAGTACCTCACATAACCCTGTCCCATTCTCCAAACAGCATCAGCACTCTTCCTGCAATATCGTATGTAAACATCTGCAAGTTCTCAAAGTTAAAGTTCAGGGATCCAAAAGTATTAAAAATTGTTTGTCAAGTCAGTCATTCTGAACTAGTTTTTCCTTGGGAATTTTCAGAAGATATTTGTTATATTAGAGCACAGTATCCAGTCATCATGACACCCATAAACTGGCAATCATTAAAAAAAAAGTCCCTTCTTCATATAGAATCATAGAATGGGTTAGGTTGGAAGGGACCTTAAAGATCACCCAGTTCCAACCCACCCTGCCATGGGCAGGGACACCTCCCACTAGACCAGGCTGCTCAAAGCCCCATCCAGCCTGGCCTTGAACACTTCCAGAGATGGGGCAGAGTCCTCAACAGAAGGGTCTCTGAGGCTTCTGCTGGGTAAGGGAAAGAACCAACAAAGAACACACACAAATACACAGTGCTAAATTCTGGGCATGGGGAAATCCTTCATACTAAGCAGGTTATACTTGCTTACAGAATTGCCTGTGTCAACATTTTAGGAAAAGACGGTACCATAAATGGAAAACAACTGGGGCATTCTGATATTCAAACTGATGATTCAAATGTCAATTGAAGTAAAAATACACATCCCCAGTCCTTTGTCAAGAAGATCCTGCTGTTCCGAGCGTCATACTGAATGGTCGACAGATGTACAGAAGACAGGAAAAATCATGAGATTTTCCTGATTTTAATGGCATTTTCAGAGAACCCTACAATTTTTTTTTTTCTGGTGCAAAATGAGTTCCCAGCCAAGTGCAACTTTAAAGTTGTGTAAAGTTACAAAGTATGTGTGTCAGTAGATTTAAAGACAGCCCACCACAAGTTATGCTTGGACTGAAAAAATCAGCTAGTTTTATAAAGAATTTGTGCCCCTCAGAAATAATGATTTGACTAAATTCAGGCTTATTTTCCTCTCTGAACTGCCCTGAAGATCTCCCTTAAATTTCCCAAAAGATGAGTGAGGTGGCTCTGACACCAAATCTGTCACTTCCATCCAAAAGAGTTGTTACTGATGAAGCAAGGAGAAAACACTTTACTCATCCTACCAGTAATTTCATCAACCAATCAGTTGCCTGAAAGAGAGATTCAGTGGAACGGAATGGCCTATGCTCAAGAGAATGTAATAACCTATAAAGCCTGGGTGCCAGGGCCCTTGTTAGATGTTTGGCTGTTCGGGTAGCTGTGTTGGAAGCAACTTCAGCACGTAGGAAATGCAATTGTTTACCAGCACAACAGCAGTGGAGTCACATGGTTTTGCATGTTTTAAACTTTGGGTTTAAATGCCTCACCTTTTCTCCAGCCCTTGTGTGCTCCTACTACAGGAAACACTTTAGCAGCAGAGGCTGGGACCAGTTTGACATCTGTCCAGAATTCTCTGTGCTAATAATATTTTATTACATTTTAGAGAACTCACAGCAAGTTTCCTGGTACATAACAACCCAAGACAGGTGGACACCAGGCTGCAATAATGCACTACTATAAATTTTTTAGTAAATTGGATCCTATATGATGGCTATTACATTTTAATTACTATGATTATTTTACAGGTATTTCAAACATAAATTGTGTCATTGCAACTGTGTTACTTATTGCTTAATTGCAATAAAAATGCCTTACTTATTTCTCTGTCCTGGAAGAACCTCCTCCTCCATGCCCCCCTAAAATTTGCACAACATTTATAGAGAAATCACTACTCACAGTGGAATTGTATCTTAAAATATTGGCCATCTGGCTGTGACTGATCTCTTGTCTCTGTAAGGGAAAAAACAGTCAATGACTCAAATGCGGACACATTGCTATTATAGACTAGATTTAAAAGATCTCTTTTACCTTTCGTTTACCACTGTACAAAGAAAAAATACATACTATAAGGCATGACATTCAGATAATAATAAAATGGATTTTCCAAGGACATACTCTCTTTATTAATAGTTCTGGGTAAAATGTAATTATTTGTTTACCAATATGTCATATTTAGTATTACCATAATTCATTACCTATTGAAGGAAAGAATAATATATAAAAAACTTATACTAGCTAGCATAACTCTGATTAGGTGCCTACATGGTCTAAAATAGCAAGAGTCATAACCTGTTTTGGCAACCATGGTTCACTACATGAGAACAAGAATAGTTAAGTACAACAGATCCAGTATCTCAGGGGCATGTAGGCAAAGAATATTTTACGTCATTTCATACTGAAACACAGTATGTGAGTGGCTCTTATACATGTTTGGAAGAGACCATGGCCTGGGTTAGTAAGTATCACAGCAGGTATACCTGTGATACGGCTGCTAATGTACGCATCGCCTTTGGGGAAGAGGGTTTGCATTGCAAAGAAATGCTTGAGTAAGCATTTGAATGCCATTCCTTAGCATTTGAATACTAGTATTACGAATACAAACCCACCTCTTATTCATATAATTTATGGGTTTTTTTTGTAATGCTTAGTGGCAGAACTGTATTCTTACAGGATAGAATGGAAAACATAAAAATATCAAAACCAAAAGGGTTAAAGTATTTATCCAGTGCTCTATGACTCTAAATATTTACCTCCAGTTACACTGCTTATAAAATGAAGCATGGTTCTTCTCACATCCTTGAGGTTTTCAAGCTATTGTCATGTACTACTGCAAAGCTATAGAAATAAAACCTTTCCCAGCTCTTTCCTGTCCAAATGAATTTGAGAAACTCAGATGTATTATTAAACATTCATTCTTCTCCTTGTGTTGATTTTTTAAAAAAAATATTTCCATGTTCTTGCATTAAGGTTTTTTAAATTGCATAAGTAGATAGTTATATAATTAAGCTTAGACTCTGAGAGCTTGCACCTACAGTAAGAACATTCTATTATATTGCTTTTGGTTTTGGACACATGTTGCTGTTCTTGAATCACTGCTGTACATAGTTGGAGCTTCAGACAGATAACCTTAGTTTCAAGGTATCGACGCTGCACCAACAACATGTTGACTATATGGCCACACTTCCCGTGAGCGGCAACAAAGGAGACAGTTTTTTCATGTATTTAAAGTTGAGTATGATTATAAAAGGTTTGTTGCATCAGGGACCTAACGCTATACCAATCATATTTCAAAAAACATTGCTGAACTTTTCTAGTCCTTATCTCTTCTCTTAGAGGAACTCAATTCTTAGAAAGGCTTTCTAGATGGAGATCTGGCTAGTGTTTTGCGCTGTTACATACAAAAGGCTTTATTTTTCTTACCTATTGAATGACTTTGTCCAGTGATTAAGCCTGAGATTTGGCTCCCTTAGTTTTGTTAATCTAAACAAGTTTATGTAGCTTTATATACATAGATCACAAGGGGTATTTGTTTGCATGCTGAGTATCTTACAAGGAAAATGGAGTGGGAAGACTTAAAGTGTTGATGAAGTGTAAACGTAGTGAAGCAAATTTCTGTTCATGGGTATGTGTATTTATGATTTAATAGCAGGTGAATTTTCAACCCTAAATAGAAAGAAAAATCCCCCTTTTGCTAGTTACATTATGACAATAGTTCTGGAAATTTGTAAAGCACTGGACCAGCCATGTTTTATTCCTCTGTTAGAGATAACACCTCAAAGACAAAACAACAAGCATAGTCTGGGTACACTACCTTTTCTCCCTGTTTGCAACATATACACCAATCTGGATTTAAATGATGAAAGATTTTGTCGTTGAGATACAATCTCTCTGGTTTTCCTCCAGAAGACCAGAATACCACAAGCAGCCACTGATAGAACTTCACTATATCTTCTCAGACTCAGCGCTGCACAGACCCAGGACCATCCTGAAATACGATCTGGGACTTGTCAGAATTTAATTGATCATATTTACATTTACAAGTGTACATGAATTTACTAGCATGCATAGAATATTGCTGCCTATGGGGAAAATTAGCCTGTCATTGGTCTCCCCAGTATAGTTTTCCTTAAGAAAAGAGTTTTTTTAAACATTTTTTTCATGTAAAGAATTTTTTGCACTCATATCCAGATGAGTGTAATTGAAAAATAAACCCCAACAATGACAATGTAACTTGTAATGAGCTTTCAAGAAGAGAAAACAGCTAAATGAAAGTTAATACTATGGTAAGTTTGAAAAATTAGATGCATATTTGTCAGGAGATTCTAAAAGTTGAATATCAAATCTTGTTTTTGCAATTGACGTGTTTTAATTAATGGATAGGTTTGATTGTGTTTTAAGTTATGTGAACATGGTTTTGTTTTTATTAGTTATATTACTACTGCTACTAATTTGGGCAGAGACTGAACCTGTGATGCACTATACAGGAATGAAGGCACGGTACTCTGCCAAGAAGAGCCTTTCTTAATTAAAAAATGTCTGTATCAGCTTTCTGAAATTGTGACAGAACAATGAAAAGGCTAGACAAAAATGGCACTTTTAAAGAAAATTAGGAACAGAAAAAGATGGAAATAATATAGAAACGTCTCTTCAAGACAGATACTGCAACTACCAAGTTGTTGACCCTTGAGCAATATTAGGTTCAACAATAAATACAATGATTTAATGTGTTAGGGACCTGACCTTACTGAATCCAACAGAAAGAATTTCAGAGAATTTTGAGAGCTTTAGATGTGATCCAGAAAGTGAACTGATACTCCTGGGGGACAATTTTTGCATACCCCTTTTGGATTGTCATTTACACTGCTGTTGAAAGTGTCGTTTACCTTAGTATTAATGTAAAGAACAAGTAGGGATTATCTAGCAACCAGTAATTATATTTCATTCTAACAATTATTACAGAAAAACTGTGATTTTCATAAGATTCTAGGTGTTTCTTCCCTATAAATATTTAATAACATCTGATCTTGCAGTATGTAGTAGATTAAATGGCTTTTGTCAAATACATCTAGAAAGTAACTATAGCTTTTTCTGTAGAGGTATTTGCCTTTAAAATGACTTTTTAATTATTTGGTTTTTTAGGCTTAAAGTCTACAAATAGAATAGAATATAATCTAAGCTTCTGGTCTTTCATCTGTACTGATGGGGTTCATACTGAAGACTGTTTTATTACTGATCTTGTAGTCTTGTTTAGTAAAGATTGTTATCAACTGTAATGTTACACTCGGGTCAGTAAGGGAAGAGCTTCGCTGACTGAAGGTCTCAGATTTGTTTTCTTCAAACCAAGAATGTCCTTGAAAACATTTACCACATTACCATTATGCTCACTGTAAATCACCAGCCTGTGGTTTTAAAGCTGACAAGCTGGGACTTTGAAGCTGTCACCAAACAGTTTCTCCACTGCCCTCTTACTCATGATGGTCCAGAGTGATAGTCCCTATACAGGAGTGGTCAAGCTTACTGTGTTGATGAAAATGGCATTACTCCCTGAAAACTGAGGTACTGCCCTACCCTGTTTCCCTAGCGTTAAGCCCATGCACTCACCAGGCTGGGTGCTTTCCAGCAGATATCAACCTCTAGTAGACCATATGCAGGTGTCACAAGTCAGAACAGGCATCTTTCTGCTCTGCACTCAACCAGATCCGTCATCAGACAAAGTAATAGTTACTGTTGGGTCTTGATTTCTTTGTTCCCTCTCTGCTGGGTTCCCAGCTGTATGGAAGAAGGGAATCACACTTCTTTCACCATATGGGATGTGCTTGGGTTATCCAGTGGGAAAGATTTAAGGCATATCTTCAGAAGCTCTGAGTCCCAATCAGCACAGGAGCTTGTTCTGGAAGACTCTCAGAAAAAACTGTGTAATTGGGATGTTGGTGTCCCTATTTCTTCCCTGTCATACCAGAAAATATTCAGTAACTTTGGTTTCAGAGCTGCACTGTAAAGTATGAGGGATTTATTTTCAGAGCCATAATGGAGTACACCTTTTCTTCCTCAAACACTCCCCCTCCAGGACAGCCATGTTGGCAATCTTGCCTTGTGGCTGACACTGTGGCAATTGTTTCATTAGTAAGCCAGACATAAAACCCAGAGATCAAACCCAGCTCTTTAACATCAGCATTGTTTTTATGTTTTGGTAAGATTTGAAAACAGATATTACATAAAGAAATCCTTTATTTTCTGACCTAGTAGGAGACATCAAACTCACTCGTTAGTGTTCAAAGGAGTCTATTGGAATAGAAATCCATAAATAAGTTATTATGGTTTCCTTGGAAAACAACAAATTAAGGTTGCATTTTCAGTACACTTACAATCAAGTCTAGCAACTAATATATATCTATAGCTTTAATTGTGCTTAATTGCTGTATTTAATGAGTCTGCTTCACACGTTACAAAACCAAAGTAGTTGCAGAATATTAAATCTTTAACTTTCTTGTTTTCTTTTCCAGTTTAGTTTTTTTAATGATAAGAGATGGCTTTTTATGATTAAATTAAATGTTTGCATATAAAACTTGTGTTTTGTATGTCTTGGAAAAGAGCTGTGAATATTGAAATGATTACTGAAATATCTTAAAAACACGATTTGTTTTTTTTTTAAATATAATTTAGTGCACAAAGACTAAAAAACCATATACATTCAGATTTTTATAGTTACAAAATATTCATGAAATAAAAAAATAAGAACATGTATTTGGTTTTCATGATAAAAGGCAAAATTTAAAAAAATTCAAAAATGTTTAAATCATTTGAAAGTGTGATTGACATATTTGAATAGCTCTGCAAATATCTGCATACTCAAGAGCCTGTCTTCTTTCCAGTTAATAGCTAAAACTCATCAGCAGGAACACTAAAAATGTCACTGGTGGTTTATCCAGGTTATCCTGAATTTTCTCCTCAATGCTATCTGAATAGTTATCATTATACCTGACAATGTATGTCACACAGTGTGGATGGCTAAGTAAGATTGATATTCAGATGTGCTATTACCTGAATTTATGTTCTGATGTTTCTTTTGTTGTTCAAATATATTAAATATCAAAAGAAACGTTACAGATAAATGAATGAGAGATTTGAAAACAGATATACCAATGCAACCCTTTAATCAATAGACATTGGGATAACCTTGAAAGAAAAGCTTGACTGAAAACAGTCTCAGCTGGTGGATAAAAAATGAGGCTTTCAGGAAGACATGGAAATATTTAACATGGAGGACAGCCCTAGAAATGATTTTAAAATGAAGTGCACAAAGTGCTATTCTGAGTAGAGAAAGCTTTTTTCCTGGCTGGTGCAGTACTGGTGTCAGTCACGAGACTGATGGTGCAACTGCTCTGCCTATGATTAACCAGCACAGAACATACACTTGACAAATCCGAGATTTGTATCTGCTCTGGGGAGGATGGGGGTAATGTGAGCCTTATGTTCTCACTCTGACTGTGGCCTGCTATTGGCAAGCGCGGATCCTTACATGATCTCAAGTTGACACGCTCCAATACTATTAATCTGATTCATCTGTGTTTGCCTTTCATATACACTCAAATGCATCCTGAGGAAGAAGGACATGTTTTTTAAAAAAGCAGAATATACTAGCCTGAGGGATGATCTATTTTGATAGCAGTCCCTCTATTTGCCGTACCAAAGTGGAAAATGATTTACTGTATCAGGCCAAAAATACTTTGTGTTTCCAGCCTTTCCCAGTAAAATATTATGTTTAATGCTCTCACTACTTTTGAAGGCATGGTCAATAAAGCTGCTGCTTGACAGGTTCTTGACTCTTAAAGCTGTTTTTCTTTGGTCAGGATCTGCAAAATAAGATAATAAATGTGTTAACAATAAATTCCTGATGTATAATTCTTGAAATAAATGTAAATATTTCAAATCGTTTGAAGTGAATCAATCAACACTGATTTTTAATAGTGATTTAGGCACTTAGACACCAAATTCCATTGTTTTCTCATTGAAATTCAGGTACAGGAATCAGTCTCTTCTGGCTCCTAAATCACTCAGTTCCTGCTGGTCATAGAGCAGTGCAGAATCTGAGGATACCTGAAGCAGATGATCCCAAAAGGACCAGGTAAGGGAGCTGAAGAGGTCCCTAAGGAAGCGATCTTCAAAAACAGTTAGGTGGAAAGTTGTTGGGGTAGTCAGGAGGACAGATTCTGCCTTGTGCTGTGACCATGAAAAATCATGAGCGTATCCTGTTTTCCAGTTGCGTGGTTTAATCATCAGATAACAGGCTGTTCTCAATTAGGATGCTGTCAGTCTTTCCTCACAGAGTTGTTCTATTTGGTGTAATTAACTAAATGTTTTCTAGGGCAGAGACACCGTGACTGACTTGTAACTATTCGCTGAAAGGTAAAGTTCCTGAATAAATTTGGAATTCACCGTCACAGGGCCTGATCCTTTACAGGTATTCCTAATTGTGGTGTGTTATAAGTAGCTGAACAGTCCTGTTTAACTCAACACCTAAAGTTTAACAAATGTGTCAGCTTCTGTAAGGCTGGAGCCTGAAAGAATGAGAACAATGTCAGTTGAAATAGGTGTTTCTCCTTGTTATGAACCTCAGAATTCATAATCTAGCCAGAGCTAGTTAATTAAGTTTTTCTTGGGCTTCCTTGGAAATGTTACTTAGAGGTCTGCTTAGCAAACTTTGGTGTAATATAATAGGGTGTTTTTACCCTAGGTTCAAGTTCTCAGTGCCTAAGCAAGCTTGACTGTGTGCCTGACCGTCTCCTTATGGAATAACAAAATCTACATCCAAAAGGTCCTGTATCTCCGTCTTCGCCTCCAGGCATTGGTGAGATCAAAGATTAATCTGATAGCCTTCTATGAAGGCGGGACTGGATGGATAGATGAGGGGAGAGCGGTAGATGTGGTCTACCTTGACTTCAGCAAGGCGTTCGACACGGTCTCCCACAGCATCCTCATAGGGAAGCTTAGGAAGAGTGGGTTAGATGGATGGACAGTAAGGTGGATAGAAAACTGGTTGAAAGACAGAGCTCAGAGGGTCGTGGTTAGGGGCAGAGAGTCCAGTTGGAGATCAGTGACGAGTGGTGTTCCCCAGGGGTCAGTACTGGGCCCAGTCCTCTTCAATATATTCATCAACGACTTGGATGGGGGGATAGAGAGCACCCGCAGCAAGTTTGCTGATGATACAAAGCTGGGGGGGTGGCTGACACACCGGAAGGCTGTGCCGCCACACAGAGAGACCTGGACAGGCTGGAGAGTTGGGCAGAGAGAAACCTTATGAAATTCAATAAGGGCAAGTGTAGGGTGCTGCACCTGGGGAGGAATAACCCCCTGCACCAGTACAGGTTGGGGGCTGACCTGCTGGAGAGCAGCTCGGTGGAAAGAGACCTGGGAGTCCTGGTGGACAACAGGATGACCATGAGCCAGCAATGTGCCCTTGTGGCCAAGAAGGCCAATGGCATCCTGGGGTGCATCAAGAAGAGTGTGGCCAGCAGGTCGAGGGAGGTCATCCTCCCCCTCTACTCTGCCTTGGTGAGGCCACACCTCGAGTACTGTGTCCAGTTCTGGGCTCCCCAGCTCAAGAAGGACAGGGAACTGCTGGAGAGGGTGCAGCATAGGGCTACCAAGATGATTAGGGGACTGGAACACCTCTCTTATGAGGAAAGGCTGAGGGAATTGGGTCTGTTTAGTCTGGAAAAGAGACGGCTGAGGGGTGACCTAATTAATGTGTACAAATACTTAAAGGGTGGGTGTCAGGAGGAGGGGGCCAGGCTCTTTTCAATGGTGCCCAGTGGCAGGACAAGAGGTAATGGGCACAAACTTGATTGTAGGAAGTTCCATCTCAACATGAGGAGGAACTTCTTTACTTTGAGGGTGGCAGAGCACTGGAACAGGCTGCCCAGAGAGGTGGTGGAGTCTCCATCTCTGGAGACATTCAAAACCCGCCTGGAAGCATTCCTGTGCAACCTGATCTAAGGTGACCCTGGTCTGGCAGGGGGGTTGGACTAGATGATCTCCAGACGTCCCTTACAAGCCTATGATTCTATGATTCTATGAAAGCCAAATTTTGCTCAAAAGCAGGATCCTGATTTGGCAGCATGGGCTTCTTGGGCCTACTGGCAGCACAGCTTGTCCTTAGCAGTGCCACACAGCTCCAGCCAGTGGATGGGCCCTGACTGTACAGTTGCTGGACCATCTTTCACAGCACTGTTTCCTTTCTTTTAAACTGAGATCAGTCAGACATAGTAACCAGGCAGACACCTTATCATAAATTGGACATATTCTTGGATTAAATTTTTCCTTTAAAAGCTTTTTTTTTCAAAAAATCATAAAGAATGCACTCTAGTTACTTTGCTCGTTGCTTCATTCAGACATACCAAATACAGTTGAGTTGCCTTACCTTTCCTAAACAGGACAATTGTATTCAGCTCAGCTTTAAAACCTACTTCTTCCCAGCAAAAATGTCCCAAGCTTATGAGTTGGGGCTGCTTAGCTTTCCCCATCCCTGTCAGCTCCTCCTGGTCTCTGCCAGAGGTGGAGCTGATCCTGCAGGAGATGCCCTTTGTTCTTTTACAGATGTGCCTTTCTTCCATGCAGATCCTCTCCCTCTGACCACAGGCCATCTGATAAGAGGAAGTTATAGAAAACATTCATTTACTGTATAAATTATGCTAAAATGGATTTTAACACTGTATTTATAGAGATAAAATTCATTAGAATGTCAGTCTTAGTCATTAATTTCATGCAGAATATAAAAAAATGCAATGTAAAAATATGCAATCCAACAATCAAACCAAGATCCTGTATCAGTCAGCATAAGAATATTATTGAAGACTATTCTTTTTTTTTTTTTTTTCTGCATTCCACATCATCATTGATTTGTCATTCAGGATCACTGATTAATTATTTTATATTTCTCTCATTGCAGGAATAACATTCTCTATTACGTGACAGATATGTAGACATGTAGACGTGAAGGAGAGGTGTACGGTACGCTGTCAGCAGTGTCACCATGAAAACATCCATTGCCCAAAGGGTCATAGAAGTTGTGAACATATCAAAAACTGCTTATCAGTACGTACATTGAGTTCTCTAGATTATTTGGCAACAGTGCCACAAAACTAGGTTTCCCATGACCAAAGGTGGTGGATTTTGATTCATTCTAAGGAATGAGTAGTCATTGCAGTGGCAAATTGAATGAGTCTGTGTCTCAACAAAATTAATTATACATTATATTGTCTGGTCCCTGACTTTTCATAGAGCAGCTGAAGCTGTCTTTCAGCTAGTTGGCATCTTTTTTTCCCATTATTTACTCCTATTGGCAGGACAGCAACAAAACCAAAAACAGTGCTGAAGCAGTCCAAGAACTAAAGCCATGTGATGTCAGCTCAGCCTAGAGCATGGGAAAACAAGCATTACTCGAAGCCAGCGCCCTGGCGGGTGACAGGATATAGCTGTGGCATGAAAAGCAGATAACGAATTCATTGGACTGCATCATAATTTACTTTGTCCTTTCACCAGGAATGCTGCCAGTCACCTCAGAGCACAGTGTATGCTGCATGCATCGAAGGAGATTTGTTCAGCCTCCTGTTCCAGAAATTATGGCCCACCTAAAGCAATCGTGATTTATTTGTCTTCTCAACCCCTCCTACTGACTGAGCTTCAGTGCGAGGTTCAGCAGCCCTGTTTGGTTTTCCTGCCTTGGTCTGATGCAGTTTCAGATAACGGTTCTGACCATACGGCAGCTCCCGTTACGTTTCACTGTTTGTGTTTGAAGAGCTCCTGCCAGGACGCCTGTACCCAGACCAGAGCCAAGGAACATCTCACTGCAGTGTCCCTAGAGAGCTGGTTGCCATTTCATGCCTCAAATGCTCCATCCCTTCCCTTGCAGAAGATTTCCAAGCTGCATGAAGCAACACACCAGGGTGAAATTTCCCTCCCCAGATGCTAGAATTATAGACAGGAGAAAACATAGCTGTCCCCGTCTCCAACACAGACTGAGTCAGAAGACCCATGCAGTGCACCACTCATGTATATGGAAAGACAGCAAAATGATCAGCATGTTATTCCTGTGAAAAGTGGAAAGGCTGTGGCAGAAAATATTAAGCAATCAATTTTGTTTCCTTAGCAATTTGTTAGTCTTCAGGTTATTAACAGAGATAAACCCATTTCTCTATATGTAGCTATTAACCATGATGGCAGTTACTTGGTGATTGAGTGATCTCAGTCATTTAGTGAAACACTAAATATGTAAGAATGTATTCCTAGAAGACTAAAAAAAAGCAAAACAGAGATACTAAAGCTGTATGGTAAAAACAAGGCGCAATTGTCTCTACTATGATAATCTTGACTTAAAAATAAAGGTCGCTTTTCTGAAATGATGTATTACTGTAGATTTTAGAAGGAAATGTAATAGAAAAATCAACTTAATTTTTGTTTTGAGACAGTAATTCCATGAAACCAAGGGACTTATGCACTCCACCCACTATACTGTAAATAATTTTGGCATATTTTTTTAGCTGAAGTTTTGAATAATTTCACAAAATTACTGCTTTCTCAGAATGACTGCAATATATCATGGTTTTTTACACACAGATTATTAATCTATAAGTGTTCATGGGCCATTTCTAAATGAAAGCATGCATAAGTCTTCTAAGCTTAAATAGGGATATACTGGGATCTAGATTTTTAAAATGTCTGCACATTGGTATATCTGCTATAGCATATGTACCCATCCTGTAGGTATAAGCAAAGGCAGATGTGAGATGTAAGATACCAGATTTCAAATTGTATGACTGAAGGGCAAATATGAGAGAATAATTCCCATTTGATCTGCAGCAACTGTGGTAGTGATGGGTTTGTGATCTTACACGTACATCCATTTCTTTGTGTTCAAACACACCTTCTTTTTCCCAAACTCAGCCCAGCCATCTTCAGACATTACCTAAGGCAGCTAAGATAGGAAATAGTCACCAGCACCTAATCTGCGTATCTGGAGATATCAATTTTCTCCACTGTTTGGGTAAAAAGTCCCTATCCTATCACTCTCTGACCAGGCATAAGACTTCTAGACGTCCAAAAGCAGTAGGACATCAATCCTACCATTTACTTATTAGTTGCAGACAGTTGAAGGAAGAGGAAATATGTTTCTCTTTTTTGTGTCAGCCACTGTAACTCACGAGAGATGGGGTCTGTTTCCTGTTTGTTTCTGAAGTTATTGCATTGCATCACACTATCATTCTGACTTCCCAAGCTTTACGAGATTAACTTATTTTATGAGTACTTCTTAATGTAGCGAAAATGATGAGTGTTTATCAGTGAACTGCTTTCTCAGAAGTCTTGTGTGCGTGTTTCCAGGTATATTTTATCAGGATCTTTCCACTTGAGTTCAACGACAATTAAGGTCTGGCTTGGTTGATCCCTTTTCCTTTGAGAAGAAAAGACTTCTACATTTCGCAAAGAGAAAGCAATATCCGTTGTTTACAGTAAAACGTTTTCATGGGAGTGAAAGTATGTGAATTTAAATGCAATTTTTTGCATTTCTTTGAATTTTTTGTCTTTTTATTGACATATGTTCCTTGAATTTGTTTGCATGTGTTTCAGCTTTTTTTTAATTATTTCTTTTTTACAGGATGCAGAGTTCTGGTGATCATATAGCCTCAGACAGCTATCTTTGATATGTTTCACTGGTAGCTTCAATAAACAATTTATGGCTGTGATGTTTCTATCACTGTTGAAATTACCGTTGAAATTAATTTCTATGTACTTGGTAGTGTAGTCTAAAATATGTTGTGTTTATAGGGAAAACTGAAATTATAGTCCAGTCCTGTAATCCTCAAGATTTGTAAACCTGAACAGTCATATTGTAGAAGCACAGAATGACTCAAACGAGAGGAATCCTCTGGAAGCCATCTCGGCCAACCTGCTGCTCCAAATAAGGCTCGCATTGAGGTCAGATCCAACTTCAAAGGTAGATCAGTTGTAGCTTATGTTGAAAGGCGTTGCTCTTTTAATTCCTTCATTTTTCCCCACTTCCCTGCATTCTGCAGTGACATGGTTTTTACTGCTGACATTGGAAGCTCCTGACTGAGTAACTGGCAGAGCATAGCAAGAATGACCCTGGCAGCTAACTTTGCCATCTAAACGCTTGATTTGTGATTCTTCCGTCTTAGGTATCTTCAGACGTTGATTCATTCCATCTGAAAAACGTGAGTCTGAACTATGCGGTATTACTGTTCTACACATTCTAAAAGATGATATTGGCAAACTAACTTGGAGGAAATTTTAGCTCAGAGACAGCCAAATTTAAGTAAAATATGTTCCATGTCAGTTGTCTTTGGGCTTTACACTCACAGGTAGATGAGAAGAGCAAGCTGGGCCTTGGGAACTGGGTTTGCAATAGGAAGGAGATGCAGTTCCTTCTGCCTTTGTATGACTGTGCTTAGATTAAAAAGAGCTCACTGAGATAAAGCGTGAATTCTCACCAGTGCAAATGGAAGCAAAATCAGCCTCTTGGTAATAGTTTTTCATGTTGGAATGTGTTATTTATTTTATATCCATCCTCTCTTCTGTGAAAAAGTGGCTTGGTGACAGCCAAAAAGGCTTAGGACAGATTAGATCCAGACTTGTGACACAAAACATTTATTTTCAACTGGAGATTCAAAATGTTCTATTCAGCAGACATTAAAATAACTCAAAATGTTGTTCTGTGTCTTTGATGTATGAAGCCTGAAGAAATGTGGCTGCCAACTTTATCTGATTACTCACTCTTTATGGTCTGATACATTCTAGGATGCAGAGTTCAAATGATGTTTGCATTAGAGTATATAGGTAACCTAGGAATTGTCAGACTTAAGCAGACCAGTAACCCATTATCCTCTCTCCAAGTAAGTAAAGCATTAGCTGCTTAAGAGAAAGGTTCCAGAGGTCATCAGTAGGGAGATTTGCATACTGTGCGTAACTCATCCTGCAGCCTTGTTGCATATAATTCTGTAGCCATGTCAATTAGCCACTGAAGACTTATATTGTGTATGAAAAAGTTATTTTTAAATTTTGCTAAGTTCTTTACCTGCACAAATCCCTATGATAAGGATTTTTGTATTTAAATGACTCATTACAGAGAAAAAAAAAATCATTTTCTCAATGTAGAAGACTGCCTATTCATTTTATCTTATGCTCCATTCTTAGACGTCTTAAACTAATGAGGAGCAGCTGCAGCTTAGGGATAGTGAGCCTAATAGAGCACTTCGATGACATAGATGCAACTTTTCATGAACTAAAGAGCTTCTTTGGTTGCTTCTTTATTTTCTTATTCAAGTTCAGTTAATCAATGAGATCAGAATAAAAGAAGGGAAGTCTGGACTTGGACACCCAAAACAATCTTTATTTCTTCTTTCTTCCTACTATATTCCCTCTCTTTCTCTTCTATACCTTCTGTACTGTATTCCTCAGGGTTCAGACAATAAGATTTGATGTGGTAAAATATGCTACAGAGATGTCCATATTCAAAGTTTATTGTCTCTGTCCTTTCATTCATTCTTTTTTACGCATTCCTTTTCCCAAAAACTTCAAATAATCTAAAATATTTTCAAAACTGTTTGACATGCTCAGAGGGTCAAACCGATATCATGGAAGTTTTTCATTACTTTAGGCATTTTCCCCCCTTATCATGCTTTTTATTACTTGAGTGTTTCCCCATCCCCAACCCCTTTTCTATCAATCCTTAATATTTCTCTTTTTTCATCATTTTCCTATCCCATTCTCCTCTTTCACATGAGGTCAAGTCTCCTTGGTTTTCAATGTTGTAATAAGCAACTAAGTGCATGCATTTTATATTTAAAAAAAAATAATATTCTGGAATGAATAAATTACAAATTGGCATTTACTTTCTGTTTCTGGTTGACCAGAAAATCTCTTGCTTTTTATTAATACCTATAGTCATGTGGAACTCTGTCTTGTCTGAGCTCAGTAACTTCTTTCCCCATAGCTTCCATGCTCAGTTTTAAGAGTGAGAGCCTTGGGAGTTCCATAAGTCTGCTGCACAAGAAGTGTTTTTAGGCTTCTTAGCTACACTGTGAATCTGAAAGTCTGAGAAAAAAGTCCACT
This sequence comes from Dromas ardeola, assembly GCA_013398915.1. Classification (NCBI taxonomy): domain Eukaryota; kingdom Metazoa; phylum Chordata; class Aves; order Charadriiformes; family Dromadidae; genus Dromas; species Dromas ardeola. The sequence continues at coordinate 308,674 of VYZM01012507.1, forward strand.
TTTTCCAATCATAGGAACATTCTCTGCCCCAAAAATGTTAATTTCCCATGTGGGTGACATATTCTATTTGGTTCAGTGCTAGACAGCTGAGGCCAGGCAGAAGGTGAACCATCTCTGAAGAAAAGGCAAGACATAATTGCGTTACAAACCAGTTAGTTTAACGGAAAATATATTGTTTTTTTTCTCCCCACTCCACAAATCAATAGAGAAAAACTTTTGTGTAGTTATAGAGAATAAGCTCACAAACATTGTGGACTTTGATTTTCTTAGAACTTTTGAATAAGACAGTTCTTATTTTATAATACAGTTACACAGTTTACTTCCTCGGCCTCCTTCAGAGATCGTGAGAGGAAGTGTCATTAACTGCTTTGTAAAGGATTAGAAATGGGGTTTATGCTGAATGATCGAGCTCCTAGACAATATTATAGCATAAATAAACAATGCCACAGAATTTGTTTATCACATGCTTTGCCATATAATAAACCTTTTTCAAGAGAAGTAATTTTTTTTCTTCCACTATTCAAAGCTGTTTCAAGCATTGTAGGCCAATTGTGAGATTTTCCCGAGTTTTTTTTTTATTAATTGACTGACATCCATTTGAACACCATTAAAAAAAAGACACATATGTATTAAATTAAAAGAAATTGTTATTATAAATTAGGGCTAAAAAAGCCATACATCTTTTCTCTGCCCTATCAAAGAAATACTCAACAAACCCTTCAGAATGACCTTCACAGAGAAGAGAGAGAAACGGTTAATAAAGGTACAGCTAGGTCATTGAAAATGACTTGAAGAGTTTCCATCATCGCTCCAAGACTAGACATGCTGTCCATCCCGCATACTTTGATGATCTCCCAAAACCATTCAGGATACGCAGATAGCTGAAAAAAAAAGCAGGGATCAGGTCCCATAGCACTCCAGTTGACAAACCAATTCAGTTGGGAATGTTAGTGGTAGAAACGGTAATTGTTGAATGTGGCCATTTGTTACATCTTGCAGTCATTATTTACATAAATTTTTTAGTCTGAGAAACTACACTACACAGAGTTGTTGGTGGTGATAAACTGTGCTTACCAGACACCTTTGTCCACATAACTCATATTCTCCTTTTTACTCCATCTTAATTGGGACTGTCACTGACATTTCCAACATTCAAGGAGGCAAGAGAGCTGTCACTGGAAAAAAATACCCCAAACAAATCATTCACCTGAAGTCCCATGGAAAGAATCCCTTTTTTCCCCTGAATGTCAATGCCTTTTCCCAGTTATGAAAATTATCATATAGGTTGTTGAATCAGTGACAGCCTTAACAAGACTAGAAATAAGACACTGATATCATTAGAAAATGAAAATTACCTTTGGATTAAGGGAATACATTAGTTTAATTCTGACTTTGGAAATTCACTAAATTATAGCTTTTGAAACTTGCATTCCTGAAGAAAAGAAACTGACTTTGGATAAGTTAGCTAATTATTTTTTTTCTCCTGGTGTTTTTTCAGATCAGAATTTGTTTAATGAAGATGATCTCTTTTTAGAGCAGGGAAGCAGAGCTACACCGGTTACACATTATGTGACTGTGCCTATAAATATATGGCAGTCTCAGATTCAATGCCAAAGCTCTATGGACTCCAATCAACAATTGGCACCTAATTTAATTGCCTAGTCTAAGTTATTGTAACTAAGCCATATGAAGATTCATGTAACCATCCTACATTTATGCAAATGGCAACTCCATTCCAGGAATAAATGAAACTCAATCAAATGCCTACTAAAATCTCCAGAAATTGAAACATTTCCACTACAATTCTGTGTTCATCAGCAGGAGTGGACATGTTGCACTGACATCGCTTGGGCGGTGCCAAGTGTGCATACAATAAGGAGGAGTTTAAAAATTCTCCCCAAGGGACAGTAATTGAGTATCTTAAAGTCGGGCTAAAACTTCACAGCAATGGCAGAAGGCCCTTCTCTGACTTGGGGGTCCCTTGTATTTCCTCTCTCCTTCACCTGACCTCAAGGTCCTATTTCACTGCGTTTGGTTTGAGACACTTTCTAACAATTGTTCTCCAGAATATTTTTCTCATGGGCGAGCTAATATCTCCCTCCTCCACAGTCTTATTTCTCAGGAAAAGCTGAATTGCATTGGCACGAATTTCCTTGAAAGGTTTCAGTTGGAGTCAGCTACCCTGGTGGCTCAAAATGTAAGCGACTGAAAGAAGGAACTTATGATAAGAAGTCTTGGGCAAATTTAATGACTGATAAGATTGAAAATCCAGCCTAAAATGGCATATAAAGTAATCTAACTTGTCTAACTCAATTGTACTCTTAATAAGATGGTGTTCATTTCCAATTTTTTCCTTCCTTTCTTTCTTTTTTGGTTTTGTTTTGGTTTGTTTTTTTAATAAATTACTTAAATCTAACTCATATCTATTTAAAGAACTTCCGCTTTTAAGGTATGGGAAGCTGAATCTGATTTTGGCCAAAACTTATGAACATTTTATATGTAACTTTAGTTGTTGAGCATCTGGGATTGATCACACTGAACCTGTGTTAAAAAGAACACATTTGATGAATCTCAGATGTTTTAATATGGCACTGCCTCCCAAACTAACTGGATCAGGATGGGAAAAAAACGAAAGGTAAATGCTTAAAAATTGAAGACCTAAGTAGGCTTAAATGTAGGCAACTTGAAGGTGATGGAAATGATGGCATTGTGTCCGAGTAGGTGTGGGGTCTCTCTATTTTCTCCACTTGGTTGCTTTTGAAGGCTGAAATCTCACATGCACATCGAACTAGAGAAAAATGCTTAACCTTGCCAGTGAAGATGGTGTTTGGATCCAGTCTCTCTTACTGGTACCTGCGCTTCATCCCTATTTTGTTCTACAGATGGGCACGTTAATGGTTTTCTCGCAACCTTTAATGGAAAACTAATACACATGGTAACTCCAAGAATAAGAAAAGCAAAGAAGAAATGGTATTCAGATTATGCGCTGGTAATTTTTTACCAATTCCTATGTAGCATAGTTAGACATAGAACAGCTAATTGATAAAGAGGCACACAGTAACTTTGTTAATTTTTTCCTACAGCTGATACATGCAAGCGTAGTAATGTCTTTGACTGTATCACTTTTCTCTTTTGGGCTATTTTCTCATCCTTGCTTTTGGCTAAACCAGGCATTTCAATGCTTCATAAAATAATCTGGCATTTAATCTTCCCTGTGCTCCTACTTCCAACCCACTTAAAGTGTGATAGAAATGTTTATACAATAAGTTTGATGTTACTGCAGCTTGGAGAGTTGTCCATGGTTTTTCCAAGGACAACGAACGTGGTGAGGGGAAGCGTCTTTTGTTTCCCTGTCGTGGCAGGTCAGCAAAAGTATAATTGTTACCTTTCCCAAATTGCTTATAGGCATAAATAACCAGTACTTCTGCTTTGAGGCCTGCGATTAGGCCAAGGAGAATTAAAAAAAAAAAAGGTAAAAGGTAACATTATTGACTAAATGCTGCAAGTTAGGCCAAAGGGGAAAGGAGCCTGAGATTTATTGAAATAAAAGAAAAATTCCCATTGCTTGTGCTTAAAAAGGTAACAATTTTAGCTGGAATGTGAGGTAGAATTTATCCTCCAGTGTGGGCTGCTGAGTAGAGGTAAAACAGTTTTTCTGTTCCTTTTCACTAGGGGTAGCATGACTTAAGATGCAATGTGGAAATCTCTCTGTCAAATTCAGTGAGTTATCTTTCCTCAAAGTAACCTATAGCTAGTTTTGTTTGCTCCATTCTTATGTGGGAATTGCCATCTATTGTTCCAGGGCATCCTGAGCATTAACATCTTGATTGTCCATATCACTTTTATTTTCTTGATTTTCTTTTGCGTTTGGTTGAACCTTTTTTGTTAGTTATATTTATAGCCAGAAATAATGTGTATACTGTCCTCTAAATGTGCACATGTGTGCACATTTGCTACCCCTCAGAGCAGTACTGAAGAGAGATTTTTGACATCATGAGTCAGTTTCACTGGAAAAGTATGTGCTGCATTATGGAGAAATAAAGTGTTTCATTTTCTTGGATGGGAATATACTGAAAGCCTGTACCTACACAAATAAAAGCAAGTGCCTTTTCAGAACACAGCTTTTTATTCTGAGAGAAAGTAATTAATTTTGGAATTTGTGATTTAAAAAAAAAAATATTACCTTTAAGAAGTCTAAAGTATTGAGTTGTATTTTTTCCACCTAAAACACAGAAGTATGTGTAGTCAAGACAACTCCTGAGGTAAATGTTATGATTTAATGATGGATAAAATGATTAAATCATTAAATGATTTGAATAAAAGCTCTAAAAGGACATATTTTAAACTACATTAAAGACTTGATCAACATTCCAAGAAATTTAAAACTAATAAATTGAAAGCACATAAATCAATAGTGACAGCACAAATACAACATGAAGACAGACTTCATGTAATATAATATTACAGATATTTCTACTTTAGAAGAAACTTTAATGTTTTAACCAGAATTGATAAAAGGAAAATAATTCATAGATAAGGCTCTTGCTTTGAACTACTCTTGCCCTTTTTTTTCAGGTGTCTTGCAAAAATGAATAATGGTTTACTGTTTAGCATCAGATGTCCCAGGTGCAATAAAGTATGGTCTAGGAACTACTTTCTTAGAAAAAGCCCTGTTTCTTAGAAAAAGCCCTTATGGCTCTTATGGGCTGTGGTGGATCAGACTAAAGCTTCTTCTAGCCCAAGATCCTGTCTCTGACACTGCCAGTAGCAGATGTTTTAGGAAAAGGAATAAAAATTGAGTATAAAGTGATAGTCCCCATGGCATATCTTCCCAGCTGCTGGCAATCTGTGATTTAGGGAAATCCTGAGCCAGAGGTTGCAACCTTTCATCCACATTTAATAACACTCCATGAACTTCCTCATGATTGTCCCTAATAGTTCTTTGAACCATTTATACTTTTGGCATCCTATACATGGCAATGAGCTCCATAGATGAAGTAGGTAAATGTGAACTACTGTATCTGCTGTTTGTTCTTAAACCTGACTCCTGATTACACTTCTTTATTCTCCTAATATGGGGGCTAGTAAGTATTCACCACCTTCCCGTTATTTGTGCTTTTATGTTATCTCTAATCATAGAATTTCTCAGTTGTTTTTTTTTTGCTGAGTTTTTGAGATTTTGACTAAACTCCCCTTCCAAAAGGGCTATTCTAGATCTCTGTCTCTTAAAAATGGCTTAATCCCACTTACTTTTCAGAACTGACACGAATTGTCTAAGTTAGGATCTTGATCCCTTACCACTCCTGAAGAGAACCTCCATACAATGATTAAATTTAGATGAGATTAAGCCAGGTCTCAAGACCTAAGTTTCAAACCGTGCAGAAAGCCCAGCAGTTGTACTTCCACCGCTCCTGACGAAGTTGTAGTCTAGTGGACAGGACACAAGCATTGTCTTTTCTTTGATATTCAGGGATGAAAACGTTGTAACATTTCTTAGTTTGAGGTAAATGATATTTTGGGCATGGGACTCTCTATCTTGTTGCACTTTTTTCATGGAAAAAAGGACCTCCAATTCATTTTGAGTGGTGGGTCTGTGCTGACTACATGAGATCAGTCCCCAAAGAAAGTGCACTTGAGATGTAGATATTCTTTATGAATGTTTTTAAGTTTGTTGACTCAGATAACTCGGTGCCACTTTATTGAAATCAGCGGAGTGGTTCTAATTTACAGCAGCTACAAAGCTTTTACTTTTTCTGTTTATGTAGTTATTACAATGTGGTACTGAAGTGTCCAGCTGGCCATGAACTTTTAGTATTCCAATATTCTCTGCTAGGTCAGATATTAGAAAAGATTTCTGTTTTACCAGACTGCTGCAGACCTAGCACATTTAAGAAGTGCCAGGGTGCTGAGGTACAAACATAAGTGTAATATGTCAACAGCAAATACATGAGCTGTTTCTGGTGTTCTCTGAACCATGTCAGATGAAACTCCAGGCTTTCTATATGGTTGAAAGAAAGTGATAGGCTTCTTGGGCAGGCGAATTAGAGCACAGAAATGAGGAGTTACATTTACTGTCAAGGTAGCTTAGATACTAGGATGAGTAACTAGAGTTAGAAGCTATAAGTATTTCCCCAGTAGATTTAAATATTTATGCCAAATCTTATAATCAGTTTGAATCTGAAGGATTAGGATTATTGTTATGAATAAAAAATTATCTCTGCTAGTATTAGCAGCATATGCTATCTCCAGAAGAGAAAGGCAATTAACCACTTGTTTTTTGTGACATCAGGAATAAAATCTGAAGCATAGTGCAAAATTCAGTAGTGCTGATGAAAACTTGATGTTATTGCAAAAAACCCAAGAGTTTATCATTGGCTATTAAACACAGTCTGTTGTAATACTTGGAAAACTAGGTAACTGGAGTAAATGGTCTAAGTGGAAATAACTGGATGCAGTATTCAGTTGCATACTGAACAGAATGACTGCTGTTTAGATGCAGCAAAATGGCACCATATGCACCATTCATTTGCAAAATAAATGTCACAATTGAATGAGAGTCACATGGAGGAATATATTGAAATAATTAGGATGAAGGAGATGTGAGATTTGTCATCATTTATAAAAAAAGTGACGAAAATGCAAAGGCAAGTGCAATATTTGGGAGTGAGGAGTTAAAGTCACAGGGATAATATATTATGAATATTTTTAAAAAGTTGTTAAGCCATTTTGTCTTTAAGTTAGAATGAAAAAATCAGAAGCAGGAATGTATTTGAGTAAATTTATGCAGAAGCAGACATCCAAGTGTCACGGGCTAACCTGGATCCTAACACGTAGCTATGGAGCGTAAAGCAGGAGAGCACAGCTGCAGGGCTGCGCTCCACAGTGCAAGGGCCCTTCAAAACATTGGGTTGAATCTGATAGACATATAAATGCTAAAACCAAAGCGTTTACTTTCTGGATCCCTATTCTCCAGAGTAAAAATTGTAATCTTGCATTGAAGTGTGAAATCTTGCCATATAATAACTGGGGATAAAGAGGAGTAGTAAAATGATGTCAGAAACAGCCCATGTGATCTTGTGGTTCCGTGAAGTTGTGACCCTCATGAGGGCATTTTTGTCAGATGCTCAAATTGCCTTTGATCTAGCTTTAAAACTAAATATCTGTTCCCACAAATGCTATTTAGATAGTCCAGCTGGGAGAAGTACCTACATCTGAAGGTCTCCGAAGAAGCCTAGGCTGGGAGCTCACCCCTCTCCATAGGGACTGTGCTCACCTCGTGGTCCATTTTGCGCAGCGCCTAAGCAGCAAGCTCCTTAAAGCCAGCCCATATAGCAGTAAGAGGGCTGTGGTGAAGAAGACATTTCTGCACCCAGGAGGGAATCAGGATGGCTTCCTTCTTAACTGCTGTTTGAATACTTCCCTAGGAAATGGGACAAAGAAGTTGTAGTTTTCCTCAGGCTGAGGAAACAGAGGCTACAGAGCTTATCTCTATATTTACTGCATTCACTATTTGTTGTCAAATGTGAAATACTTCCTCGGGCAGGAATTGAAATGTAGGACTCATAAGTAAGGCGGGATTCAAAGACTGCCTTATCTTCATCCCAGCCAGTCTGAGTGAATCCAAGTCTCCTGCTTCTCATGTAAATGCTCCAACATCTATATTTAATATAGTTATATATATGTCTTTATATATCTATAATACATTTATATATGTGTATACAGTATACAGATACAAACTCACATACACATACAAATATAAATATAAAGGCGCAATTTCATCAGTGTCATCACATCTCTTGACTTTGTATTCTTACTCTATGTGACTGGAACTCAAATGTGAGCAGGGATTAAAATTAAGCACACTGGTCTTTGCAGAGTCACATTCTTAAAAATACTTCCAAACCTTGCATTTGTATTTCTTCAGTTCATAAACAATTTCAATATATTATTTTGCTTAGAGTGGGTCCTTAGAATCACGTAGGTTTTGCAATGAAAGAATAAGTACAGATTAGTTTCTGCAAGGAAAGTTGTTCTGTTACCACTAGATCCTGTCAAAACAAAGCTAAACCACTAGAAAGCACAGTGCACTAATCAGATTAGTCCAGTGTCAAGGTTTCTATGTAAAACTACACACAAAATCAGAACAATGTGGTGCTAATGTGATAGTACTGCTGTTACAAGCAAACCTATACTGCCGGTGCCATACGAACGCTTTATACAGTGAAGGGCTGCCAGTACTGTCATGGCCTTAAAATGTGAAGGTTTCATTAGTGTGTTCCTTGAATCTGTAACCTTATCCCTTGGAGATTATCTTTCACTCACTGGAAGATGGTTTTCTATATATGTCTGATTTCTCTCCTTATTTGTTTTAATTAAGTTTACCTTGATAATAAAAATGAGAAGGTACTCCTGCCATGACTTTCTTAATTATAAGAAGTGTTTACTTGGCACTAGGTCAGTAGGGAAACATTTTATTGTAACATAGATTTTGCTACTTCTGCTAAAACTTTAAGTTCACACTGGCCATGTAGGTTTTCACCATAAATCTCTGGATAATACTCCTATTTCTGGTCAGCTGAGCAGGGAAACTATGAACAGTTGGAGAAATGAACTTTGCTGAGACTTTCCGTATTTCCAGTTTAGTCACTATAAAAATGAAATCACATAGAATTATGGAAATGATTTTGAACTTGCATTTCTTGTACTCTAGCGATATTGACACTGAGAAGACTTCACTTGCAAAATACATTAAGTGCAGAATTTATATTTGCTTTGTAAAGTGCTGGAGTTAGGCATAATGGTGCTGTTATTCTTGATGGCTCTTATTCTACAAACAAATAATCTCTATTATATTAACGTCCTTAGGACAACATATATTAGCACATACGAGTGAAACATAGTGTTTTGATTGTTTGCCTTTTTTTCCTACTAGAGAAGGCCCACAAGCAGCCCCAATTTCCAAACAATGAGTTAAATATTTATTATTCTTGGTCAGTTTACTAATCCACAATTTGTTATTTGATTGCACAATGTTTCAAGAACAAGATGGGAGACTCCTCCTAAAATAGCTGTACGAAAATAAACCATCATTGCAATGTTGTATCCTTCATTTTACTTGCCCCCAACCCGTCCCTCACAAATGACACATAACTCTGATGTTGTAGGTGTCCCTTCATTTTGCTTTCCACTACATGCTTTTCCAAGGGGACTAGGAGAACAGAAGATTTTGTTTTCTTCAATAAATTGCTCCCTGGGAATGGTAATAGTTCCTTAGTAAGTGGAAGTTTGTTGAATAGTTATAACAATTGAGTGGAACAGAGAGGAGGATATATTTGGGATCTAGAGAGGAAGGCATATTTGCGATCTGAACATAAATTTTCATTTTTTCAGAATGATGACCTTCCTCTATATTGCCCTTCAAATGTACTGTCATGGAACAACTACAGGGCAGAAAACCTTTAAAGAAATAGTTCAAAGGATTCTTTAGATTTACATTTAACAGTCTGCTATATTAATAGCATGATTTATTTTGATTCAAGTGGGCTAAATGACATCATCATTATACTGTGGGAGAAAGAAGTAGGTTTAAGTTGGAAATAATGTTCAGCATCTTATCAGCCATATTTATGAAAGTATTAATATTACATCAGGGAAAAAAATTGAGCCGAAATCCTGAAGAATGTGTTTTAAATTATAAACTTCCATAAACCATTGACACTGAGCAGCTTTAGCATTTGGCACAACGCTTTTCTCTCTGAAATCTTGTTTATGGCAAAAGAACAAAAAAAATCATGTACCATATTTTCTTCTTGTTCTTAGATTTCTTTAGTATTGACTGATATATTTATGGCATATGACTGCATACATGTGCAGATGAATGTGTAAATAACTTCAGAGAAAATGAGTTAATTTAGTATTTTAATCTTCAGCCAGATCTGTTGATGTCTGAGAAAAACAATCCAGACATTTTGAAAGTACAGAAGTTATATTACTTGTCTTTTATTTAGTCTTTTTGGAAAGAAAAACAAAATCAAAAGAAAAGAGAAATATTTTCAGCAGTAACCTGCCCACTGAAATATATGCTTTTTTTTCTTTAAGAAGAGTAATATAGTATGTCTAATTATTGAGACAGTAATGGCATAGTTATATATGTTGATGAAATATAGAAGGAAAAATAATTTACTTTTCAATACCAAATTTTCCAACTACAGCTGGTATTAGAGACAGGTTTACGGTGCATATTAGTGTATTTCATTGTATTTTGGTCACATCTCTAATACGGAGGTGTATTAAAATGCTGCACAGAAATCAAGATTTTATAATAAGTTTGGAACAAAATAGACCTTCAGTGATGAAAAAGTAGAATAAAGTACTCTTTTCAGGGCAAATATGGAAGAACAGATATAAAATCACTTTAAATTGGAACAGAATAACACCAAGGATCAAAAGTAACTCAGCAGAAAATCAAGTAATGATATCTCTCTAGTGCTGTAAACTTTGAAATTACTTAAATGCTACATCTATTATTATAGAAAGCATTTTGAAGGTTGAGACTGGAGGGATAATAATATAATTTAAATAAACAAAAGTTTATACTAAAATAATTTTGCTATTCTTTTTGACTTAAAATCTTCCTCATTATTTTTTTAAAGTCCATTGTCCTTATTTAACAGGTTTTCTATATAAGCCTTAGCAAAAAAGTCAAAACTAAGATAAAATACGGAAAGAAAACATAATTTATGGATTGTATTCCTTTTTTTTTGTAGATGTCTTCAAATCATCCAGCTGTAACATCCTGATAATTAACAAAGGGGTTAGATGAAATGCAAAATTAGGTGACTTGATCTCAACTGATGGACCTGAAAACAACATCCTTCTCCCCATTCCAGACAGATATGTCTCTACACACTAAGTATATACATGCGTTCTGTGATTTTGGCTTACCTCTGTTCTTAACTCCACATTTCTAACCATTTTCTGGAAATGGCTGTTGTCCTGTAAGTGAATGTGCCAGCTCCTCTGAGAAGACGCTTATCAATTCCTCAGCCTCAGCCATGCTGCAGATCCCTTTGGTGATACTGGTGGAGAAGTCTCACTGTAATAACTTGTTAAAATTCAGCTAAAATTAGAGGTTAGAGTTGCATAAGAAAAATCTTTCATACTGAATTTTGCATGAAGAATACCTATTGCTGATGTAAATGTTGCATGATGCCCCTGCTCATTGTATTTCTGATCAGTGCTTTACAAATATCTCACAGTTCCTGTTTTATATTTTAATTGGCAGCAATAAGAAAAGTTGTTGTTACCCATACTTAAAAAGAAAATCTCTTTAAGTCACAGTCTTGTTTGGTGTAAATTTAAAAAGCTTTTTGTTGACGTGAATGAAGGATTAACAATAGCATGCTTCCTTTCCTAAGAACAGTCTGAGAATACACGATTATGCTGAGAAATCAATACCTGTAAGAGTTATTGGGAAAGATTAACTTCACGTTTATAAAACTGTTACAAACTGTTATTTCATGAAAAAATATAGTTTTAAAAAAAAATATGCAAGGTGGGAAGATGAAAAGAATGGGGCTTGTAGTGTAATTAGTAGTTTCCTCCTGAAAAAACATCCCATTTAAAAACTCATTTATCAAGTGTGAATCATACGCATATCTTATGTACAAAAGGTCAGAATGGATTTTCGTATTTTTAGGGCTTG